>CM063510.1:37369622-37379622 GCA_032207245.1 Pardosa pseudoannulata | reverse complement strand
CACACATACAGACAGACACAGACAAACAGACATACATACATACTCACATACATACATATATAATATTGGTAATTTTTATGATTAGTAACTCAAAATTAGATTCAATGTGCAACAAAGCCTAAACAGATATTTCACAACCCAACCGAATATTAAAGAATTTTCTTTTAAACTGGACTATCTTATTCAATCTTTTACATGTCTTGGCTATAGTCAGAGGCAGGACGAACTCTCCTTTCATCTGTGCACGGAAAAAAAAGCCAACATAGCTATAAATTTCTTTTAATTACTCTGCAATTAAATGTTGAATCCGGGTTAAATTTAGCTTTTGAAAACTAAAAATAATCAAGCAATAAAAGTTTGTAAAAAAAAAAAATAGTCTAAATAATAGTCCTATTTATTAACTTTTTTTTAAACAAAGTCTTTTACGTGAAAAGTTATATCTTTGTGTCAATTATTGAGTTAGAATTATTTTTGTGCGAATGCTAGAATATGCAACAAAAACGCATTGCTTTTTTGTAGAATGCTTACATCGTAGTTCCATAGGAACAGCGCAATTTTTTTACTTTTGCACGGAGCGATACAAAGTCTAAATACGACCTTACTATAGTTTATATGTCAGAAAAAATATAATTCTCACCCCTTTCCTCCGAATACGTCTAAATGAAATGAATGCGGTTATCCACGCGTGCTATACGAACGCGAGTTTTCTAGCAATTCGCCCATTATGTGGTTATCGGAAATGAGGCAGTCACAACTGAGGACTCAATAGGCATACTATGCAGTGGAATGATTTATTTCGTACCATATCTACTCGACTGAGTTTTATGAAGAGGGTGATAATCATGTTATCTGCGAGCATGGGGGAAAAAGTGGGGGCCGAATATCGGTCACAAAATAGATTCAACAACAAAAAAAAACTTTCTACCTTCACCCCAAATAAATAAATAAAAAGAGAAAAAGAGGATAAAATATATATCATCTTTCTTCAAATCCATAAAGAAGATCCTATCTCTTTCCAAACACCTTCGGAATTTCTCTTTTTTTTTATTCGAAAAGCGAGAGAGGTGCAAATTCATCAAGCTTCACATCTCGGAAGAGTCTGGGGCACACAGAAGCTCCGTTCCTTCCGCCTTATCGATTTTACTTACTTCCCTTTACCTCCTACCTGTGCGCACATCTATCTCCCTCCTTTCGATAAATTTCGCGGCGCTTGCATATCTTTAAAAATGCAGAACAAGAAAGTGGAAAAATGATTAGGTCATAGAAATCGGTGGGAGAAGTACCCAATGGCGGCCGCCTCCACTCATACGGCAGGTGCATTTAATACTATAAAACCCATCCGAGAAATCCCTTTTGACTTCTTAATGACTTGCCTCCATTATTTCCAATCAATAAAATTCTAAGCAGGCCGTTATGAGCGGTTGCTTGCTTTGTGTTTTAAACGGGCACATTACCCGAAATTAAACTCCATTTTAATTTAATGAGTTGTGTTGACATCACATGAAAGGGAATTTACAGATGATGCTAAGAAAAACGAATTTGACAAAAGTTATCATTAGGATTTGCATTTAGATAAGCCAAGCTGTAATCTAAATCACGCTTTTGTTTCTTGAATGTTCTGTGATTAGAACTAAATGGAATACCTGAGAAGTAAAATAAAACTTTCTTCCCTTGAGACCCCTATTATCATACGTTACCATATGTACGTTGAAAAAGAAACGAATACAGTTTACGATTCTCTTTCGCATTGAAAAATAATAGATTGCGGTTCAGACTAAAACGCTTTCAAATTGGAAATCCAAGCAATCTTCATCACGAAAAAGAATCGTAAATATAATCCTTTGCTTTTTCAACGCGTGTCTGTTGGCGTGTGATATGGGGGTGGTTCTGAAACATTTTATCCCATGGAAGCCTTTTCTTACGCATACATAGCAACGACACCCTAGATAAATTACAGAGAAAATAAGGGCCTATTATTAGCCACCGATTAGACCTACACGTAAAAACTAAACAACATAAAACAGTATAAAAATGTAGATAATAATTAAAAAAGGTGACGTGGAAGCAAGAAAGTTTTTAATGAAATGATACAAGTAAAATATTGCCTTGATGTAAAGAATGAATGAGATTAAGGTATCCGTCTATGTTCGGAGAACTTTTTTCTTTAAACGTAGAAACTAGTTCATGTTTTTACATTTTTAGATTTATTTTTTATATTATCATAGAAAATTGCACTTAAAAAATTTATTCCTGGAGAAGGTGTTATAAAATTTCTAATAAATGGAGAAAATTTAGTAAAAAAATCGGGTTTTTTCAAAAGTTTTAATTTTTGAATAAATTAAATTATTTCAGTATTTTTTATGCAACACATTTCTTATACGTTGGACTAGTGAATCACCTTTCTTAATTACTTCTTTGCTTAATTTCCATTTGGTAAAAAATTTTGATCCTTCAAAATCATACATTGAATTTTTAACGAATTTTCATTCCTTTATATCTATGAGTGTAACATCAATAAAAATTATCCATATTTATAGCTTTTAGGTCATTCACTAGTAAATACTATCAAAAGCATTCATAATAATTTTTAACAAAATATTTTAAGAACTTTTTGTAAAATCACATTTCAAGTTTCAACATTTTATTAAAAATACCGTTCTGAGAAAAACGCATTTGAAGTTTATGAAAGCAATTTTAACTATTAAAAAGTTAAAATACATGTTTAAAATTCCCCACACTTTCTTGCTTCAAAACTTTATAATTGCCAAGTTGCTAATTATTAAAAATACTAGAAAAATGTTTAAACTAATCTTCATGAAAATTAAAAAAGTTTTGTCCAAAAAATGCTCTTTAAAAGGCTTTAAATTCACAACTTCCGGTTCCGAAGTCGATACTTCCGTTTTGTTTTGACAGCTGTCACTGATGTTTAAACTGTAACTTTTCTTTAAAATGCCGTAGAGACAAAACAAAAACAGATTTAGAAGCCTAAATGTTGAAAATTTTTAATAGAGAAATAAAAAATATATATATGTATGATTTTTGGCAAAAAATGACGTTTTTAACGTAGGTGGATACCTTAAAGACTTTGTTTTTGACTGTCACGAGTTTTACATAGTTTGAGTGCATGGAAAGATGTTTTCTCATATTCTCTGCACGATATTCTGGTGTTTTAATTTTGTTCAGGCCTATGCAGAAAAAAAGCAGTTTCAAAATTATAGGTCCTTGCAAATGGTAACACCAAAGGTTTTTCTGATAATGGATATTCTCCTCCTAAACGACACCAGAATTTGACACTGACATTGTTTAATAAAATGGTGTTATTGAACAGTCCGATTTCAATTCACTAACTTTTCATACTCCTCGAAAAAAAAAAAAAAAGAAAGAAAAAAGAAACAAGGTTTTTCGCTTATGATAAGTGGTGTTAAAGGAACTCTCGAGGAATCTTTGAAGGATCGTTGCGGAACCCTAGGATTGATTGTTGAACACACTGAGAAACCCTATAAGGTCTTTAAATACCCAAGTATTACTCTGACGTCATACTTCTGTTCATCGAACTCTTTTTTGCATAAATATAAAAAAAAATAATGTATGTCTCTCAATTAAAAAAAAAGGTTTTCTTTTAGTTCATTCAGCATTACTCTCATGGTATCCCACTACTGCTAGTAGAGCTTGAACTGATAAAGAATCGGTTTGAGCACGCAAGATATGTTCAACCGAAAATGAAAAAAAGAAAATATTCAAAACAGACAAAATTAGCAATATACATAAAATACATTGCTATATTGGAAAATTATACATGATGTCTAGAAATAATCTTCAGGAAGTCATTGTACCGTTATATAGATTTTGAAAAAAAAAAAAAAAAACAATTAAATTTATGTCGTTAACTTTTATCTGAATTGGGGTTTTCCAAATTAAGTTACACAGAGGCCTTAAATTTTATCAAAAAATCTTCAAAATTCACATATCAGTAGAGAAATGATTTCTTCACATTTATTAGCAGAGTATACTACAGTTGTATTCTTTAGAGAAAATTAATGTTTCATACTACAACATGATTTTGTTCAAATAAATTTACGGTAAAAAGTAACATATTATACCACACACTAATGAATTTGTTTCATTAAAAGAAACGTAACTTTCTGAAGCGTATTTAAAACGCTAAACGAAGCGTATTTTAAACGCTTTCTGAGCGTCTCAAACGCTCTCTACAAAATACCGAAGAGTTCTGTTTATGTACAAGTCGAAGGAATTTAAAATTCTACTAAGTCAACATCTCTTATATCATACTATTCTATATAATCACCCTGTTTCTATTAGGTACCAGAGTTTGTGGGTTCAAATTCCAATGGTTATCATGGATGTTTGAAGCTGTTGGGAATCTACTTCAAGCAGTAGGTCCAGGTCCCATTAGTTCTCCTTTCGTAAAAAAGTAGACTCCAGTGCTCCAAACCAAGCCAAATTTAGAATCATCCAACATTAAGGAGGTCATTGGCTAGATTATTCTCTTAAACCTGATAAGATAGCAGTGAGATAAAGATATTTCAAAGCAATAAAAACTGAACGTAGCAGACTAGTAGCAAGTTGAAGGCTACATGCTATTCACCACTTCTGTCAGTTATCTTCAGATAAAGTTAAGTCTATGAGGAAAATTAAAAACACCGATGTAGGAGTACAAGCATTCGCAATTATGCTAACCAGGAAGATAAATGCGAGCTGCAAGGCACGACAACAAAATTAAAAAAAAAAAAAAAATGTGCTACTAAAATGTTTCGAATAACATTCACTGTTATACAATGAGTAGGTGTTACACTTTTCAAACTCGGGAAACCACAAAGGACTTGCGGCTGCATTTCGGAGAAAAAAACAAAACTACTGTGATCCCAAAACCACTAGAAAAGTTTCCAATATCACGTTTTACCCTCCAGATAAAGAGAAACTGAAAGAGTGCTGAAGGATATTTTATATTCTTTCAGAAACCTTACTAGAAGAGCAGAATATCACTTTTCAATCAAGTTTAAGTTTTATTCTAACAGAAAAATAAAATTCCAATATTATGTCATATAAGTTTATTCATCTTAAAAGTAATAATTAATCCTATACTTCTTTATTTGGATTTTAATTCTAAATAATTCATTGAACTCCAGTACCTATCTTAACTACAAGCCCGACAATTTCTACTCCGTAAAATTACGGAAATTTCTCGAATTTCTCTGTCTCCAAAGGTCATGGCGTCACGACTACGACAAAATCAATTACTTTTAAAGCGCTTACGACGTGTGTATATATTTCCTCTGAGTAAAAAACAGAAATTTTCTCTGCGCCTCCAGGCAGAATTCGGCAATACTGAGATTTTTTTTTTTTTTCAATACAATACTCTGCAACAATATCCGGGTGTCTTAATCACCAGGGAATTCCAACTTGTACGGGCTCGCGGGCCACATTGGAAACCATATGCATGATTGCTGACAGCGTTTTTATATTTGGCCAATTTTTGTAAAATTCTGCAAGTAGGACAGAAATAGCAATATGAAATATGTACAGTTTAATTAAAACACAGATTCAGTTATTTTATTTCTTTAAAGCTGTTGGAAACCAGTGTTATAAATACATTTCTGAGGCTGACGACTATTTGCATATTTTAAATGTAGGAATAAACATGACAAAGTATGATATAAAAATAACGAAATTAGCATTTTTAAAGTTTAAACAAAATATTTAAAGTTGAAATGACACTAATTATTTAAAAATTTCATAAAAAGAGAGAAATCGCTTATATAATAATAGCCTAAGTTATCTCTCCGTCTGTCCTTAAATTTATGAAGCGGTTGGACCTGGAATGGATAGAGGCATCCATTGGTTTCTTGATGAGTTAGGGTTAGCAAAATTCAAATTGAGTAAAGTTTATCTTCTCCTAAATTATCGATCCGATTCTAAAATAAATTGGTATAAACATGTTTCATATCACAGCGAACAATACTGTCGTCTTCAAAACGTTCGAAACCCTTTTCGAGCGTTTAATATCATTATTTCAAGCCCTATTTTCCCCGGTTAAGAGCAGGCGATTAAATTTATCAATTTATCACATTATAAGTAGATGAAAATAACCTTTTTTTTCTAGCATTATGATGTCCTCCTTTTAACCATCTCATTGAATCATTTCTTATTTTAAATTACTTAAATATCGTCTGCATTATTTTCATCCGTTTTATCCCTGAACTTAGATATTACGTAAATACTTTTCTTTTATATTTGGATTAAATAATAGATTAGGTACATAAGTGATAATTTTAAATTTGATTATCTATTATTTTTTGTTGCAATGAAAATTTTATCACCGCTAATAACAACAAATTCTTTTCATAAAAGTCTAGGAATCTATTTCATGGACTAATAAATATCTAGCTTTTAAGTTATATATTTTTGGAAATTAAAAAGTTAGTTCGTTTGTATGATTGTTTTTTATACATAACCACACAGTTTGCAATCGATTCTCTAAATTTTGAAAATCCTTCATATATACCCCGAAATAATCATTTTCAATATTAAAACCTCTGCAGTCCCTAATATGCCAAAATAAATTCAAGTTGGCAACTAACATGTGGTCAGTAAAGATAATCAAATTATTGAGCGTGAACCAAATAATTCTCAGCCAAAATCAAACCATTTTATTACCTGCCTCAAAGCGTTTAATTTTGAAAAATTAAAAATTTTACTAATCCCGTCATATGACGGGCTATATGCTAGTTAAAAATAAACAAAAAGGTAATTATACTACAAAACAATTGAATCCTTTAGACAATCACTCAACAGTGTCAGTTTATTTGAAACTATATTGACAAACGACAAGAAATAAATACATAATGATAAACTAAAATTAATAAAATAATCAAAATTAAATTAAAAAAACCCCGGATAAGTTAATAAGTGCATAGTACATTGTCATCTGCGTTATTAAACAAAGATGGATGTTTATTATCAGTTATTCTGTTAATGCTAATGTCAAAAGATGAAACATGGACCAATTTGCAAGTCGAGTTCTGTACTAGTTTTTATTGAATATCATCAAAGATAAAAACAGTGATATGAATTTTTTTTCAAACAAAATTTTCGCGGATCGTTAAATTAGCCTCACGGTTCACATGCTACTCGACATTTAGAAACTCCTGACCTAGACTGTAAATTTATTGTGAGATGTATAACAAAAGACTTATCTATTATCTTCGTGCTTTTGATATGTCTAGTTACAAAGAGTGAAACAATATGATGGAGAAAAGCTTCATAATGCGTAGATCCCGAAGTAAAATCAGACAGAATGGGTCTTAAACCCTAAAACGCTATCCGCACGTATGAGACGTTTCGTAATTAAAAATAACTTTGCAATTTTTAAAATGAAAACGTAACTATTGCTTGCCTTTTCTTGTTTTTAAAATGTTTAAAAATTTGTCTTGAAGACATAACAATAAGAATAACGTTCCACAAAATCAGATTAGTGCTCAAGGTTTAAGGTAAACTACTTCGAACATAAACAGCACTTTTTTAGAAATAAAATGTATGCTTTATATCCCTAGTATTTTACAGGTTGCAGTTAAAATAGCGAATTTTAGAATACTTTTCATTCATAAAGTTTTGCAGCATAAATTATCAAATACGAACAGAGACCGGGACGGTATACGTCCCGGTCTCTGTATACTGCTTAACGCCAATTCCGAAAGACTAAATGAACATCCATGTTAACAGTAGGATTCGAACACATGATGAACATAGCCCATCGTTTGGAAATTCCCAAAGAGAACAAAACAGCACACTCAACATACCTGAAAATCGAAAAGTCTACAAAAGATTTACTTAAAAGAAAAAAAAAGTTTTAAAGGCATAAATTGCTTCAAGATAGACAATATAGATTTCGTTTTTATAAATAATTTAGTCAATATTATATATATATATATATATATATATATATATATATATATATATATATATATATATATATATATATATTGCATAAACAGTGAATTTAAATAAAAATGTTTTTAGCAAAGCCGCGGCAGATCAGTCGGCATCAATCTCATGACCGGAGGGTTGCGAATTCCAGGCCCTGGGTGTAAACACGTAAAATAGGTTCTTGGATGCCATGTCCTCCAAGTTCCCATAGGATACTTCTGAAGGTGACAGGCCAAGGCTGGGGGATCTTCTGATTGGTCCCTGCTTCTAAACTACGAGGACCCACTTTGTGTTATCCGACGTAGTACTGTTAACCGCCAACAATTATGCGCCAAAATGGCCAACAATTATGTGCAGCTTGGTGATGGCAAATACTAAGAGCAAGAGCACCCGTATTGGAAATACGTTTTTTTTTTTGTAATTTTCATTTATAATTTTAACTGTTATTGAATTCGGTTCTTTTAATTCAAACATTGTGAATAAAATTTAAGTATAGATTGTTTAAAAATACTGCCTACTTATTGAATACCAAAATGTTAGTAGCAGTTCGCGCAACCAATCAACCTACATAGAAAATATGTAAAATTTAAAATGAATTCCACTGCAGGGAAGGAAAAAAAAAATCTGGAGTTTTAAAACTTGGTGTCGAAAAAGTTTAAAAACCTCGCTTGAAAGTTTATTTGACCTATTTTCGCTTTGAGATATATCTATAAAATCATGATATATCGTGCAATATTAGGTTTCTCAAAATGCCACCAGTTAAAGGTATAAAATATGATGATGAAATGGGACACGAAATCTTTCGTTCTCTACTACAACTGATGCTTTTCAAATGGTTTCGAGACAAAATATCGCTTCTGAACATTTAGAATGTCTATAACAGCTTTCAATTCATTCATTAATTTTATGAAAATGGTGAGTAGAATAAATACATTCTTTTAACTTTTCTCAACAAGATTGTCCCTGATTGTTTTCATTGGTTCATTTGGTAGAAAAAAAAGGCTATCCCCTATTTCTTCGTGGCATAATTGTCTGCCCCCTATCAATGCGTATTCCTAGTATATAATCTATACCGCTCAATGTTACTACTAGTCCCGGCCCTATATACACAGATCATATCCCTATATAAAATATAAGTTACCGTCTGTCCTCGAATTTATAAAGCAGTTGGACCTGGAATGGATAGAGGCATCCATATTAGATTCTTCATGAGTTAGAGTTAGTAAAATTCAAAGCGAGAAAAGTTTATCTTCTCCTAAACTATCGATCCAATTCTAAAATAAATTGGTATAAATATGCTTCATATCACAGTGAAAAATACTGTTGTTTTTGAAACGTTCGAAATCCACCCCTTCCTCCCTTTTCGAGCGTTTAATGCCATTATTTCAAGCCCTATTTTCCCCGGTTAATAGCAGGCGATTAAATTTATCAATTTGTCACATAATAAGTAGGTAAAAATAACATTTTTTTCTAGCATTACGACGTCATTCCTTTAACCATCTCATTTGAAACCATCTTATTTTAAATTATTTAAATATCGTCTGCATTATTTTCATACATTATTTGAATTCATATGATTTTTATTTGGCATAATATGAATACATATGTGATAGTAAATAATCTCGATTATTTTTTTTTGTCTGTTTTATCATCAATATACATATGACTATGTAATAAAATTTTCTTATAACATTTAATAAGTCTATATAAATTTTTGATATCTTATCAAATCATCAAAATTTTATCTTCATATTATCAAATTTATAATCTCATATTCAACATTATGTATGTTTTTTAATATTTTTTATCAGCTTATTTTAAAAATTAAATTTTCTTTCATTTTTTAACTTTCATTTAATCATTTTTCTTTTATAATAATTTTTTTTTCTTTATTTTAATCATTACATATCTTTTTTATTATTTTAAATAAAATTTCATTATATTTCTAAAATTTTATTAATAATTTTTCATTTATTTAAAAATCGATATTTTTTTTTTTAAATTTTAATCTTATTCTGCTTTATTATTTTTATATGTAAGTACTTTTGTATTTTTG
>CM063510.1:37304622-37364622 GCA_032207245.1 Pardosa pseudoannulata | reverse complement strand
TTATTATCTCTACAAAGAGAAAAAAATATAAACAAAACTTTTTCACCCATTTGGAGATAGAGATAAGTCGAGTAATATCCTCTACATAAAACCTCCAATAAAAAGTAAAATAATATCTTCCATTAAAAACCTAATATATTTTAATAATATGAGCAGGATTGCTTTAGGAGGGGAGGATAACGTAATACACTTTCCTCTCCAATTATCTTTAAATATTCCTCAGTAAACTCATGTTACTCAATTTCTCTTTTTGCTTTTAAAAAATTACAAAGCATTTTCACTTATTTGAGGATGAAGATAGATAAATAACCCAATATCCTCTATATAAAACTAATAAAAACCTAATATCTTCTTAAGAAGCAGGATTGCTTTAGGAGAGGAACATAACGTGATACACAATTCTTTCCAACTAGCTTTCAAAATTCCTCAAAAGACTTATGTTACTCGAATTTTTCTTACATTACGGCTACACACAAGAAAAGAAATTACAAACAAGGCATTTTCACTTATTTGGGAATATAGATAAAATCACAATATCCTCTACAAAAAAACCTCTAATTAACCCCCCCCCATTAATTAAGACCTAATATCCTTTTAAAATACACAGAATTGCTTTAGGAGGAAAGGAAAGACAATTTAATACCCAATTATTTATAAATATCTTTCAATATTACTCAGCAAATCAGCGTTTCTTGAATCTTTCTTACCTCTGCAAAAACAATTACAAACATGGCATTTTTACTCATTTGGAGATAAATAGATGATAGCGATACAGATAGGTACACAGAGCGATAGTAATCAAGAAAGAATCGGAGAGAGATAAACTCGTATGAATGAATCTTTGTTTTTTCCAACCACGTGGAACTTTACGAAAAGATTTTTAAATGTTATTAGAATATGATTAACTCTAGAAGATATAACCTACTTCGAGTCGACGTAAATGACTTTGAAAAACCTTAATTTATTTCATTTATCCATAACACAATGACATTTATAGAAATACAGTACCACCTAAACAACCATACTACATATGATACGGTAGAGTATGTAAAGCAGGTATTATACAGAATGTCTGGCTGGTTTCAGATAGAGCATGAAGTACATAAAATGTTAAATACTTACTCTAATCTAGCATCACACGCCACACCGGTTTCACTAGACATCCATTAAACATCTAAAATGTTTGATGGACAATCGAATGTCCTGGGGAACTTGTGTGCTGTATGTAATGCCTACATTAGTGATAAAAAAAGTTTCATTGGACAATCCATGATTGTCCAATGAAATAGGACACGTCCACAATATCCATACGACGTCCATATGACATCGTGATTGCCAACGGGATATGCAGTGAAGCATGTGGTAGGAAACGCAAATAAATACTTTGGATATTTAATACTTTGCATAGCGTAGGCATGAATTTTATATAATATCGATGCATTACATCAAATGACTGCTATATTTTCCTAGTAACATATATAGCAGGTATGACCAAACGGTGGGTCCGTTATGTGCAATTTTGTTGACTGAGGCGGAATTTACGAAATATGTGATTGCTATAGTTGGACCGCTATGGTCTAATGTTTTTCTACACAAGGACTAATGAGACCAGGAAGGACTGCTTAAAGACGTTTCTGAACGGCTACGAATATCTATGCCAGCAGTGAGATTCGAACCCACGAACTGCGGTTATCGAAGAGCAGCGTCCTAACCATTCAGACATATTTCAGCCGAAACAACAAATATCGCACTGATATAATAAATATTGAAATGTCCGTTTGTTTTATTGATTATTACTGTTATAATTATTTATGTTATTACAAATGTTTCACTGCTCTGTTGTTAAATTATGAATAATGAAACAATAGAAAACAATACATCCTAATTCCGCCCTTTAGAGTGTTGGGATCGACCATGCTTGATTTACACAATCCAAAATATATACATTCAAACATATACATGTCGAGTTGATATGTTTATGTTTGAATGCTATCTTTAATGTACTATAAAATATAGTTAACTTCCTAGGGTCAATACATATTCAAATAATTTAGATAATTTTATACCTTACAAATTTAGTAAGAATTCTACGATAAATTGTAAATCTGTATCAATTAATAATAAATGAATTGTAGTGATAAAATATTAATAGTAGCATAGAGAGAAATTTCCTATGGGGAGAAGTTTCTTCCCTATCAACTTATATCTCAAATAATAATGAATAGTTTACAAAATGCTTTATTACGTCGAGAAATTATCGGTACATCATAAACCATATTAACAATTAAAAGAGTATTTTGATATTCTGTCTTGTCATATGAATAATTAAAAAAGGCTTAAAATACATTCCAAAAGAGAAAAAAATAAGGGTGCAAGTTATTATTATAATTCAAAAATCAAACTTTGTGAAGTAGCAAAATCACCCACCCAATTTCCTTTAGCGAGCTTGAGAACAGCAGCTGAGTTCAATATCCCTTATACGGTAGACACATCTGCAGAATTGGAAAATTCGATTCGCGACTCTTAATACATCTTAAATCAGAAACAAATCAACCAAATAAAATGCTGGTTTGCACTGGGGAGACATTTGTAGATTACGGTAAGCACCGTTAATGAAATAACTCAGTGAAAAATGTTAAAAAACAAGAGCAAATTTTCAGGGGGCAGGAATCGTATGTAATCACGTAAAATTCCCAATTTCTTATAGAGATTCCCATTTATTTAACAGCTTACAAATGTGTATTAAAATGAGGAACTTAATAGATATTGAAACTTGAAGTATGTTTAAATCATCATCAAAAAGTGTTTACCACATTAAAAACATTCATTACACTTCAAAATACCACATAAAGTTAAATACGAGAAATTTATTTCCATAAAGAACCACTTTAACGACAGTTATATATATCAGAAAAAAAGGAACAACCAAAATATATTTAATGAAAATACAGTTTGGGCAATTAACTTATGCAAGAGCGGATTACACCATATAAACAAAACGATAAATAAATATACCACAATCTGAATCTTTGAAAATTGTTTAAAATAGCAACTTAATTAATCAGTTGCATGTGGAATGGTGTAAATAAATAAAGATAAATTTATATTACACAAGGAAACAGATGTCTTAACTGCTCTTTAAACAGCCACAAATACAAACACCGCAAACATGACGCTAACCTAAATCTGACACTCCAAAACACCGAGTTCAAGCAGCATATATGCGAATCGAAGGTATTAGAGCTGTTCCGCCACAACGCTATGAACTTTCATCACTTAACTATCCAAAAATAATAAACAAACACTCACCAGATAGCGAGTAAATCCTCATACGTACAACATGCCGTCTATTATTTATGTGACTAACCGCTCACTCTTCGCTTCAGCTAAACACAAAACGCACCAAAATTTACGATATTTTCCAAAGCAACGAAGTAGAATTCTAGTTGAGATCCGTTCGGCCTGGAGTTCGACCGACCAATGCCGTGGTTCGCCGCGGCGAATGTTGGAAGCCGCGCGCGTGACGTCACATCGACTCCGAAGTAAGTGTTTCGGAATCTTTCGGAAACATATTTTGACGTCAGAGGCGAACAGCGAAAATCAAGAATCAATCTCGACGGCCATGTTCTGAGAGCGCGGGAAAGGTTCACACACATATTTATGGGAGTTTTCGATCTCAAATCAGATAAAGATATGTTTTGCCGATAATTTTAAGCCAGTAACGAGAGTGAAGCCGTATATTTATTTGAGAAAAGTAGTAACATAAAAATGATACTATGAATGAAAAAAACACAAAAGTTTTATGAGTGACGTTGAATGCCATCTGTATTCCGCAGTGCATATGTCATAAAATGCAAACGATTATCTTCCTTTATAAACAGTAACATACACGTACCGAGAAGAATACATATCCTTAACTTATATAAAATGAGAGCTCTCTGATATATCGGTCAGGAAAAAATATTAAATTGTTATCCCTACACCAGATCAATCGTATGAAGCTATGACAAAAAATGTCCAATAAATAGAATTTTTATAAAATAGTGAAAATAGTAACTATAATTTGAATGAATAAATATGCAATGTTTTGATTGCAAATTCTATATTAAAAAAACATTCTTAAACATATTTTTTTTAAATATGTGTTATGAGAAGGAACAACAGCTTGTTTTCACTATAATGTACTTAGAGCGATAAATGTTGGAAGTACCGCAAAAGAAAAATTGTCAAAGAATTTATCTCTGGATTAATTTGGTTTGAAGCGCTACAGTCTATTACATTTTTACATGAGAGGTAATGAGACTGGGACCCGCTGCTTAAAGCCAATTACGAACGGCTAAGAACATACATAACAACAGTAAGATTCAAACTCACTAACTCTGATTCCAAAGAGCAGCGCCCAACCCATTCGCAATTCTTTAGAATAGTTCTAGACAAGATGGTGGTAAGCCACGATTCTTCAGACATCTGCCTATGTATTATATCAATAACAATTAATACAAATAAATGGTTCTCTGATACCTACGTTTTCTCGTTTCATTGGCACTTAGGCTCATCTCGCTCGAAAATATGCCGCCCCCTGTTCTAGACCAATGCCCCGATTTCACCATTGTGGATTACAAGCCTGATGCAAATTCCATATACTTGCAACCGAGGAACAGGACTAACTTAGCAGCTAATGACACATAAGCTACTTTTATCCGCTGATCACGTGACCTTTTTAGGCGACATTACAATCATATAATTTTATTTTTATTGTCTTCATGGAATTTACATAATAGCTTTTTAAAGTTTGAGTTTAACAGAAAAATCTTAATCATAAAAATATGAACAAATGAAAAAGAAGAATTTGTATTCTAATTCATGCTTGTTACCTTCCTCATAATCTGAACGCATTCTTTTAAATTGTTTTCAACAAATATTATATATGTGTAAAAAACTATTACTTACATATAGAAAAATTTTGCAGTCTATTGAATGTTTAGACAGATTTAGTTCAAATTAAAATTCAAATATTTCTGAGGAGGAGGAATTTGACTGAGAATTCAGGTTTACAAATGAATGAGATTTGATAACTTGTGAGAACATAGCAAATTGGATAATGGAAAAGTGATTAAACAGAAATAATGAAATGTTTTATCTGAAGTATAAAATATCAGCTTTATAACAAAACCGAATAAACCAACTCCTGAGTAAGCAAATCCCCTCCCCCGTAATCTGTTAATGCTTCAGAGAAGAAAGTCTTCCATAAGAGTCTTACATAAAAAATAAACTATTAAAAAATTTTTAACCCAAATTCTTACTGCACCGTATCCCAAATCTTTTCAAAAGGTATTATTTTGTAAATTTTATTGTACTGTAAGATTTACATTTTTCTGACTTTGTTTCTAAGCTTCGGTTGTAAGATTGTTTTTCCGATTAGGCTTACGCTCCATCAGATTAAGATTTGCGTACCGAGCCAGCATAATTTCACTATAAATAGCTATTTTGATTTTAAAAAATTAGGTATTCCATAATATCAAGGTCACAAGGAGGAAAATTCTCTTGTGGGTCTCATGCTGTCATCTTCATTACACATTAAATAATTCACGATTTTTTTTTTTTGCTTCCTTTATTACATGCTTGCATTTATATACGTGAGTAGGCTAATTATAATTTTTCAGTGCAGAAAGCAAAAGGAAGAGCTTACTGCTTATCTCCTTTTGCTTTGAAGAGTAAATCCAATATTTTTGGCCGAAGATGGCCGTATGGTCAGGGCGGTGATCTTCGGTACCCGAGTTCATGGGTTTGAATTCTACTGAGTCCTGGATGTTTATAGCCGTTCGGAATCGGCTTTAAGCAGTAAGTCCCAATCTAATTAGCCCTCGTGTTGCAAAAAAGTAGACCGTAGCGCTCAAAACCAATATTTCTGTCCAGATAGCGTTACAAATTTGTCAGTAACGCCATCTAGCATGGTATTAGTGGAGTAGGAATTTTCCCCAACAAGTATCAAATTTAAATACTATAAAATATTACAGCGTATCATTTTAACATCATAAAATAACGTATAAAAATATACAAAAATACCTCTTGATACCAGATTATTTATTATAATTAATAATGTGACAAAACGCTAATATCCTCCATGTCTACGCCTACAGCGCTAACTTTGTGAGACATCTCAACCCTTTTCAGTTCGAGTTTCGGGGGCATGGAGGATTTTTATTCCTTTTCCCCGAGATAACTGTTTTTGCACTTTTTTTCATTAATAATTTTCCTTTTGTAAATATGTTACATAGATATTGTGTCTTATTAAATTCATTTGTAAGTGTACATCTTTTATTTGGATAATTTTGTCCCTTACTTAATAATTTTTTTGATAGCCGGTTACGCATTGCTACAATAATACATATTAAAAATATTGAAAAACAGGTTCACGAGTTTCCTAAAACGCCGGGACTATGTACTATGATAGAGGTATTCCCCTTATCCCGAAAAATGCGGCTTTGCCTATGACATGACACCAAATTTATTCCTAATTCTGGTTTTTTCGTAGAAAAAATATCCCATTGAAAAGTAACACTGAAGCTTTTATAATCTAATGATATCCAATTTTAAAATAAATGGAAAACTTTTGCTGAGAGTATTACAGTATGTGCAAAACAATATTAGCAGTTTTAGTTTCAAAAGCGTACATTTACAAATAAATAAATAAATAAATTGATTTGGACACGCCTAGTAAATTTTACACAACTTTTAGATTTTATATGAATGATACGTCATCAAAATTATCCTCAAGGTTCAAAACTGGTTTTGATTTTCAACGTAAAGTGTTGTCTAAGTACAGCGCAAGAACTGCCATTTGGTGTCGACCAGTAATGTTAATATCCTTTATATTAAGATTTTTTTATTACATAGAGGGTAGATTGTGATAAAAAAGGGTTAGGTTAGGCACCCCTACTTTTTTGCAACACGAGGGCTAATGAGATTTAAAAAAAAAAAAAGGTAAGTGCAACCCTAGATGTTACACCAGTTCTACATATGAAATTTCAACATTCTACGGCTAATCGTTGTTGAGTTGTGAGATATGAGAGTACAGACGTCATGATGAACCTAGTCAAAATGCATTCAGATATGATCAAAGTAGATGTTTAAATTTAATTTTCTTTCTGAAAAAAATAATATTGGACGACATCTAGCGATTTATCGTTGACAGAAAAGCACTGTAAAACTAGGCTTAGGCGCAGTAGTAGTAGACTCATGTGCAGTTAAAAAAGCGCCTAAAGAGCTTAAGTCTACTCACATGTCACTTAAAAAGAACAAACGTATCTACAAACAAAATTATTATTCACGTAATATAAATGTTGAACATTTTATTCAAACGATAACGAGGTTAGCGAAGAAATAAGACTGGCAACAGCTAAGTACACTATTACATGATTATGTTACTTAATATGTAAAAGTAACTCCCAGAGATCCATTTGTTAAATAAAACATTAAAGTACCTTTTGGCATGCAATTCTGCATGTTAAAATTTTTTTTAAAAGTATTGCAAATCCCCAACAATAAAATTTTTATTAAGCTTCCAACATTTCGCAGCTTTAACTACCGTTTTAAATCTCAATTGATGATGCATATGTTCAGAATTGTAAATACAAACTGAACCAGTTTGAAATAAACAATTCCCTTCAGCTAATACAGGTTTAAACTTTCAGAAAATATACAGAAATATAGTATGGGCTCGCGAAAAAAAAATCAGCATAAATTCTTCTAGAGGGATGTAAACACATGAAGACGATATTGCTATATGCAGAGGAACACACCCATTGCACTGAGCATGCGCCTAGATCCTACATATAATGCGCCTGCAAAGAAATGTGAATTTTAATTTTTAAATCCCACTAATTTATGACAATTATGTTCATAAAAACAAACGTTTGCACATCTATAAAGAAATATATTCCATTTAAAACCAAAACGAGACATATTGGGGCAGTAGTTGACTTCCCCTAAGTGTCGAAAGAAAACGCCTTGCGTTTTAAATATATAAATTGAGTTAACCCTTTAACGAACAGTAAGACCACCTGATAATTTTTTTCTAGTCCTCATTATGACATACTAATGATTTTTTTCGATTTTCTATGTTTTTGATACTCTAAACCAGGGATGGGCAAACTACAGCCCGCGGGCCAACTCCGGCCGGCGGATAGAATTTTAAGTTTCCGGTCCGAGGCAAATTAAAAGAAATATATATTTATACATTATATATCAATCTCCTTTTCTATTTTGCTTAAATATTATATTCCAAATTTATTTTGTCACGCCCAGAAGATTAGCGGTATATTCGTTTCTTGTATCTGATCAAGTGTTTTCAACTTTGAACCTTAGAAAGAATAATTTCAGAAGTAGACTGACAGATGAGCATTTAGCATCGTTCCTTAAAATCAGCACATCTCACTTCGAACCTCAGAATAAGGAACTTTTAAAAATGAAATCGCAATTTCATTCATCTCATTAACGTATTTAAACTGTTAGGTACTTGTATACTGTTTTTTAAATTTTAGAAAAATTTATCTTGGCCCGCCAAACTTATTTTCTCTCGATTTTTGGTCCGCGGCCGAAAAAGTTTGTGCATCCCTGCTCTAAACTATCAATAGACGGTAGCACTACACTTAACTTTTCTGTTTGAACTATACAAATTTTTAAAAAAATTATATGGAAAAAACAAATGTTTGATTTTTTCCCCTCAAGATCACAAATAAAATTACCTACCCAAATAACACTTATAAATTGTTTATTTATTTATTTATTTATTAGATCATTTTATTGATCACGGATTGTTCTTTCAATGTAATTAAAATTTTAAAAAATATTATTTCCATGATGCACAAGGGGTTGGTTTCAAAGTTAAGCCACCTCCCCCCCAAAAAAACTGCTTTCGAAAGAATGTAATATTTTTTTTCTCACATTATAAATTTATAAGACTCGCATACATAACCTAATTTTATAAAATTCCAAAGAATTTTTAAAATTTAAAAATATTAAATTTTAAATAAAATTAAAAAAAATTTTATATAAAACTCAGTTCATTGTGCATCACATGTGATGTACAATCGTATGAAGAATTAGATGTGTATGTATATTACATGTAATGTACAGTTACAGGTAGAGATTAAAGGTTAAATCCAAGTTGTGAGGTATATCACATTGTCAACTTAACTATTATTAAATAAAGCTTTTTCAAAATAACAAAACATGAAACCCCAGAAATATAAATATTATTCTCTATTCCTCCCACTTCATTTAGTAGTTTTTTCATTCCAAATTAATCTTCAGCTTTAAATTAAATCCATTTTTTTTCTACAATACGGAAACTCCGCCATCTTAATTTTACAGATAACTACCCACAAAAGCGTAAAGTATTTTTTCGCACAGAATATCTCTTTCCTTTACTTTTGTTCTTTCTACACCCATAACTCGAAATTCTGAAGTCAGTGCTCGACAGATCCTGCACTATCTTTCACGACTGAATGCCTTCCCTCAACCCTTTCAAAAAGCTAAATTCATTTCTTTTATTACATTGCGATATTCTATTCACGCTTCTGTCCGTTCATCACTCGTTATTTTTCAAGCACATAATATCCGATCTGTACACAATGGAGTAAAAAAACATTCTCTTGTAAAAACTGTTGTTTTCTCTGAGAAAATCATTTGTTAACAGATGTCTTTTTTGGATCTATTTTTTGAATCGTTGCCAGAGTGAGAGAGAGAAATCCGCACAAAAAATTAATATAACAAAATAAAAAAGCGAGCTCAACAACTAGTAATCGAGAGGTGGCTAGGAATAAAGAGATAGGCGGGGGGGGGAGGATTCAGTGGAAGGGTTGACATTTTTTAGAAATATGACGGAAGAATGGGGGTAACTTATACGAGATGAAGACCAATTTTTTGGCAGTTGCTACTGGTCCAAATATTTCCTGCAATCAGGAAAAAAAAATGTCGAAGCTTCACCAACGCCATCTATGCTGCACTCAATGTACTAATCACTTTATGGCATTAACTAATAAGTTAGTAGCCATATGTCAGGTACACTGACTTGGTTGAATAACAAATTGAAAACGAACCAATTACAATAAGATTCATAAATCAAAAGCAAAGGACGTTTAGCTTCGCATTTAACCAAATAATTCAAAGAATAGTATAGCTTTTGAGCAATCACAGAGGTGATATTTAATAATAAAATGAAAACTAATATATCGCTATATACATAAGCCTATGCATGTGTATATGCATTCGCCATGCCTTTTGAAATAGACAGATATTCACATAACATTGCAAGATGATTCAGGCCAACCTTAGGAGGGTTTTAGGCAAGTCAAATTGTCCGAAGAAACAAAAAATCTAAATTGAGTCTGACGTTTCTATTTTGCCACTGTTACATAAAATTTCCTTTTAATTATATGCTACAATAATTAAATCTTTTATGTACCTTAATTTAACAGATCAGGGCCATAGCCAGAAATTATTTTCGGAGGGGGACCAAGGGTGAAAGACATCGTTATTTGGGAATGATACTTCCATTGATGAAATTGAAAGTACTATATTTCAGGAACACAGTACCGGAAATATAGTGCTGTATTTCCGGTCAGCGGCCCCGCAAGACTTTTATGGTCTCAGAGGTGGGTTTTTTTCTAAGAGAATAACTGTCCATGTTCATGAACAGCTAGGAAGAGAGTACACACACACACACAAACGTGGGACATTGTTTATCTACAAAATGGTCTTTCAAAATTTCGGGGGGGGGAACCAGTCCTCCAAATCCCTCCCCCTGCCTACGGCCTTGTAACAGATAGAGTTTCAAACACGTTTTCAGATGATACAATTTTCCTTATTTTTAAACCAAAATTCCTTATTTCATTTTATTAATTTTTATTCGGTCTTTTTCTTTCATTCTGAATTTAGGTGTGCCATTTCTTTTTATCCAATTTTTAAACATCAATCTCATTCCATCGCTAACAGCGTTATAGTTTGAATAAGTGTTTAATATTTATATCACGTAAATTTTATTTGTAGATGCTTTTGCTCTCTTTAAATGATCTGGCAAAAAATGTGGATTGTTTTCGGTTAGTCCATCGCAAAATGTTTTTTCCCCTAATACAGCTGGCAATTACAGATATGTGTCCTTATAGCAATAAATGGTAACTGATTTATCACCACCTGGAGAGCACGTGTAGCTTGTGAAATGTTACGGAAGCGAGTAACATTTCCCTCACTGGGTCCTTGCAATTTAGAAGCGGGTACCAAGCAGAAAACCATTCGCATTATAAACCGCCATTCGACGTTTTATTTCACGTAATCAGAATAGCCACGATTAAAACCAATCAACACATAACCGCAGAAGAAACTAAAATGATTTTACACGACACGCACTATCACCAAACTCAGAACAAAAGTTTATATTTAATATCCAAAAGGAAATGAATCAAGTTTCTTGCGCGTTTAAGGATTTTTTTTCATTTGGTATAGAAACGACTTGGAGGTCAAGTACCAAGTCTGAGAAGATGTCGGAATATTTTAACACATGATTGCTTCTTTTGTGATTACAAAGATATCAAAGCTCGATAATGACAAAAACAGCATGACTTTCTTGGACGAACAACCCTTTCGTCACACTCTATTTTTAACGGAAAATTTATTTTTTCCTTTAGGTTTTATTCATGAACTTTGCGTGCAGCTGTAAGCAGATCTTAACTACTTGCTGTAAGCTTAGATATTTTTAAAAATAGAGCATAGTCGCGGATTTATATTTATTTTGCTGGAACACAGTACCCCTTCAAATTTTTTATTTCATTTTCAGTATTACAGTATTACAGTAGATTGTAATTATTTTGCAATTTAAAATGAAATCAAAGGGGAAAACCATTTAGAAATTCCCTTTAATTCGTAATTTCTTTCATGATAAATTTTCTACACTATTTAATACACAATTTCTTCCGGTTCTTTTATAAAATTAGTTTTAGATATAAATTTATATTTAAATAAAGTTTAAAAAATTTAACACAAAAAATAAAATCCCAATGCATTTAAAACTTCGAAATATCGTTTTTGTCTGTGTGTGTGTGTGTGTGGGGGGGGGTTCGAATAACCTGCGTGAGGAACAGAGAATTAATCAATTACATTAAAATAATTATAAAAAAAACTATCACAACTCTCGCAATAATGCTTTTTCACATTTTCATTTCAGTACTGCTGTTTAATAAATTAATATAAATTGTACACTATTATTTTAAAGATTTAATTTGATCAAATTAGCATTAATTTCTCTGCTCGCTTATTTGATTATTGGCACTTTTTTTCCAATTGCATTTTAAAAAACTTAAAAAAAAATTTTTGGTTTGGTTTGGAGTGCTACAACTACGAACGGCTACGAACAACCATGACAGCAGTGGGATCTCCAACCAATGAACTCTGGTACCGAAGAGCAACGCCCTACAAATTCGACCCTCGATTGGAATTTTTCATATTTTCTTCTGAACTTCAGTTGCTTTATTTTTTATGGTGATTTTATGTTTCATTTTTCCATATTCAAATTTAACAGCGAATAAGTACTTTTAAAATAATGCACAAGACTTTTTTCATTATTTTTATTATAAAGTGGCGAAATTCATTATTTTTCGAAATTTTCTTTCCAGAAAATTCCCTACTTTTTTTAACTGCCAATTTCTCTAAAATTTCTAGAATTACCAAATCTTCTGATGATTCCCGGTTATCCCAATTTTTCCGGTAACTGGATACCCTGAAAAATTAAAGCATAAACAGGAAACTCTTTTATGTTTTAATTTTTCAAGAACATTGAACTTTTTATGTTATTAAAAATTTAAAAAGTTTAATTTTTATGTATATTTTCAAAAAAAAAATTTTTTTTCAAATATTAATATATTTCGCTACATTTTAAAAATTTATTACAGATTTTAATAGGACAATGAGCGAGGGTTTTGAAGTAACGCTAAAATTATATTTTATAAAAACATTTTACCCAGTAGAAAACAATGATATTTGGCAGTTTATTTTATATATTTGTAAATATAAAGTTTTACTACAAAGTTTTATTCTATACGCCGTAGAAAATTTTAATACTTGTATTTTAAATCAGAAAAAGCCATTTAAATATTGTTATATATAAATCCTTATAAACTACATAATATAAAATTATCTATATCTATCTATCTATCTATCTATCTATATATATATATATATATATATATATAAGTAAAGCGTGAAACATTTCAAGCATTCACCTTCAAAAATATTTATGTAATTTTAAAAACATATGTCAGTGAACAGTAAAAAATTGAGTAAACAATTTCTCTGGGTTTAGGATATTTTACAAATTTAAAGTATATTCAGGAAAATACTGCTCGTTTGAAAATTTCATGCAATTAAAATTGAAATTTTTATAATTTTTAATTTTAATAATTTTTTACATATTTTTCTCAAATATTACCATATTTTGCTAAATTGAGATATATTAAAGCTTTTTTTATACGAGATGGTACATGAATTTTAATATATTTTAAAAGAATATTTTATTAACATATACAGTGAAAAACAATGAAACTGGGCAGTTTTTTTCAACATATTTGTAAATTGGAAAAAAAAGTAAAAAGAAAATCATTCCTAATTCCATGAATTATTTCCTACCCTGTCGAAAGCATGTATAAAATTAGATTTGAGCTAATGAGACAGTTTAAAGCCAATTGTTGAAAATCTAAGAATATTGAAGCCAGCAGTGGGATTCGAACCCAAGAACCTAGGTAGCGAAAAGCATCCTATCCATTCGACCATCGTTCGGCTTGTTACCTATTGAAATTTGTATATTCGAAAATAATTTTTATATCAGATAAAAGCTAAATATCTTTTTCTTCTGTGAAACTTTATTATACTTTATATCATAATAAATCATTAATTTTTTGTAAACTGTCGATTTTTTTTATAAATTTTAATTTTAAAATGTCAGGCACCTTTAAATTTTCGGATAAAAGAATAAAGATATGTATTTTCAATTTAATTAAAAAATTTAGTTTCTATTACACATATTCCCAAAGTTATCTTGCGAGTAAGTGTATATAGTTTTTTTTTCATTTAATGCTTATTTTTATATTATTTTTTAAAATATTCTATTTGAAAGGATAAAATAAATAATCTTTTTAAACATATTAAAGAACTTGTAAAAAATTCATTCTTAATATGAAATTTTTATTTTACGATAAATCGAAAAAGTTGTTTGCGATAAGGATTTTAAAACTGGAAATGTAATATATCCCTTTATAAACTCGTATGAAATGAGATTTTTCGCACATATGTACGTATAAAAAATCTCGCTTTCTGTTGAATGTAAAAAATTTTCCGCTCCGACTTATAATAGTCTATTCTACAGTATTTGCTATAAGCAAAATTACATTAACAAAAGAGAATATTTATAAGTGAAAATAGTAAAAGTTTTAAAAGAATGAAAATCTAAAAATACACAGAAATCTCTTCACAGTTTACAACCGCATGACAAAAGTTAAAGCAAAGTTAACGGATAACAGCGCTTGGAAAAGACCCAGTAAATTATAAAGAGCCCCAGGTGGACTATTCGTAATCCAATATAGAAATAAATTGAGTATCAGCTGAGCAACCTGCGAAGAAAATATGGACACGCACACGGCTGAAATTGACAGGCTGACGTATCACAAAGCTTTAGAAACACTTTGCTTTCGTTTGTTTATTTGTAGAGCGATTGATAATGATAACGCTGACTAAATCATGGCTCCGTGAGGTTTTTAAGCTGCCGATCCTTGCTGTACTAGACTAAAGAATACAGACACAGGAAGAAAAGAAAACGCCGTACAGATAATGTAAACAGGCAAGCAAAAGAAATGATCTCTAAGACCCTTGACGAAAAAACTACTTTACAGGCTTCTGCTCAGATTCAGTTTCTCCGTTCCTCTTTTAAGTTGTGATTTGTTTGTTTTTTAAATTATCAATTTGGTAGATTAATTACAGGGATTATAGAGGTATGGATTTTTAAAAATTCCTTGTAGATTGTATACTAGAAGTATATGTTAAAATACGTACACAATATTTAAGTTAATTTTGCATTATGTTCTAGATTAAATTTTCTGTTTAACAGATAGTTGCAAATGGCGTTGAACATTAGTTCGACCGAGAGACCAAGTCTTTATCATTCTTTAGAACAGATGGTGATTTGTAGTTCCAGAGCTGTGACGTCCATACTCAACAGTTAGCCAATAACAATTAAAGCAGCAGCAGGTGTTGATCACAAAAACAGTGACACCTGTAAGAAGGTTTCCTCACCGAACAGCGAGAGATCATTTGGGTTTTAACCTTTGAGTGCGCCTTCTTCGGTTTTACTAGACGAGGCATAAAATTCGATTGACTTCGACATATGCAATAGACGAGAACGGGGACACTCATCAGAGAACAACGGAGTGTTTTGTTGTGCAATCACATAACTGAAATGCGTCAATTGACTATGTTCCTCGTCTGAATTACATCAATGGATTTAGGAACTTATGATTAAATTCCCTAAAATTAAAAAAAAAAATGATGATGCATTTAATAAATTCATTCCATTTCTACTTTCTTATTTCAGCTAGTTTTTTACTTATTTACTTTTTCAAGTTTATCTGTTGTAAAAACCAAATTATACAGATTTATTACTATTGTTGTTATATAGAAGATAATTTTGCAAAATTGAAATGTTACTGTGAGTGTTACCCATACCATGATGGCTAACTCAGCCTGCGATTTTACCAGCAGAAAAGATTGGTTTGAGCTTGAAGAATCGCTGGTTTGGACACTGTTTTTATCGCCGCTGGAAGTTTTAATGATAGACATAATATTTCTTACTTTTTTAGAAACAATCATAAGCTGGTATCGTAATATGGAAGATCCAATTATGAAACAAAAACCGTTAGACTACTTAATCGCAATAAAATTATACTCGCAAAAAAAAAAAAAAGATCATCTACAATCTCATTAGGAAATTTGTCAGAAATTTTTACACGCACTATTATGACATTCTTTTTGAATGATGACTGTCTTGTTTACTTTCGGAACAGAGTTGATCAGCAGACAGAATTGTATTGTTGAAAATGTGCGAAAATGCATGGATGTCAATATAAAAGATGTCACAACCATGTCTGGGTTAAATAAATGGAAACCAATAACGCTCAAGTCTTTTCCGTATAATGTCCGTTTGAAGAAATGAATTAAGTACAAACAAACCTAGATCAAGGTAAAGAAGATAATGATATTTTATTGAAACAGCGAAAATTCAATACTTTAAACAGAATGATTAACCAACCCTAAAGATAAGTCCAGATGAAAATTCATTTTTTTTTACAAGTTCCATTATAAACGACTTCTATTTTTTTATATTCGACAGATGGCGCTGCGCTATCGTAAACAATGGAAGAATCAGATGCTCTTGACCTCTACCCAGACGGGAGGAGATAACAATAGAGATCCTATTTAATAATTATCGCACTACTAAAAAGAAATTAGATTTCATCTTTACTGGCCCGTCAACCCCGGATAGACCTTGGCCTTACTAAAAATTCCTTCCCCAGCTGGCCTTTATTTAATTTGCGATCCTTTTAATAATTGAACTACATTATTAAATTTATGATTTATTAAACTTGAAATTAGATTTAACAATTTCAAAATGTTTTTTCCAGGAAATAAGTTTATATAACGTTAAAGCTAGAATTTATTATACAGAATCAGAAAAGTACACAATTTTCCTAGCTTTGGAAACATACTCGAAAGATCGAAATGCAGGCTTGATTAACTACAAATGGATGCGAGAATTGCCTCAGAGTTGAACTTAACACTCCTCGGCACAACAACCGAATATGGAAGACATGCTCTATGACGTCAATCTTCGTTTCAGAGACCGAGCACCCTGGGGTGCCAAAGCATATATCCTAGTTAGGTTCTCAACCTTACGCGTAACTCCCCAGTGTTAAGGTAGATATATTTTGTTAAATATTAAACATTTAAGAATTGTATAAATATGAATAGTATATAAAATTTTCAAATTTAAAATAAGAATAAGTAATTATAACAAGTTTGTAGATATGGGTGTTCTTGTTATGAAATCATGTAAAAAGTAGTGTTACTGTAAATATTGAATTTTTGTACAGTCAGTACCGGCTATATGGTCAGTTTTCTAAAGTCCCGTAAAACTTAATAGGGAACATGTGTTTAAGCGCACCGCTTATACAGTCATTTTCTTTTTCTTGTTACCTGTTACATGGTCAGTTTCATGTTTTAAACAAATTTCCGTTTCTTTTTATTTATTTTTTTTAAAGTAGTCAGTACGAAATCGGACCTGAATTCAATCCTTTATTTTCCTCCCTTTCTTGCTTGTGTAGACTCACCATCGAGTTTTCCATCTCTCTCAGTTCTTGCCCCCCACTGATAGCAAGTGGACATCTGTCTGTTTATTGGTGGAAGTTATCTCTCTCATACATGACCTGAGGTGTTATTTTACTAATTCCGAAGCAGCAGATGATCATTTAAAAGCTATTAGGGACTTAGAAAAAGTTGTGTTAACAACCAACAAAAGGAAGCAAACATATCCCTGATTATTTTTAAATACATTGAACATGAATGTACGTATGTACGTGTGCTATACTTTAATTAGTAAAATAAACTAATAAATTTACCCCCCCCCCAAAAAAAAAAAAATTGCATATTTTTAATGTACTTTTTACTTTTCGAATTAATTTTTTAAACGTTCTTAAAAGTATAATTATTTGTTTATTAGGTGAATATAATACTGCCATAATTCAATAGGATTGTATTGTTCCGCATATATGGTCACCCCGCTTATATGGTCTGATTTTTCTAGACCGCTGAGCTGATCATACAACCAATACAGACTGTATATCAAAATAAGAAAATGTGTATACAAAGATGATGTATGTAAAAATAAAATTACCTGCAATGACGCCAAAGATTAAATTCTTTAAATAAATTTCAATAAGTATGAGGTCTCATCGGTTTTTCCAGCGTCATATCCCGGGATGGGTTGTGCTGAATAGTGGATTTGGAATTTCCATTCATAAACCCGTCTGTAAGGGCTGGATGTGGGATAGGAGTAAGTGTGTGTTAAAGTGGGTCTGTACCTGCCATATTGGTTTCCTCTCTCCCGATGTACCTATGAGTAAAATAAAATTCGCTCTGACCGCATCGCATTTTAAGAATTCTTTAAAAAAAATAAAAATTATACCACGTAACAGAACAGCAAATTTTTTGATATGCTATCTTTCCCTTTTCTTAAAAAAAAAAAACATCAAGTAAAATATATTTAATTTTAAATTATTTGTGAGAAGTTTCGGTTTTTAAACGCAAATAACAACATTCAACAGACAATTTTTAAAAGAAGGAAAAGATATCAAGTAAAATAATTTTGAGATTCTGCTTATGAAGTTTGCTTTCTCATCCCTCAGTGGCTTTATGTAGTCGCAAACCCTGCGTGGTTGGCTGAAGACACAGGTTCAATACTTGGGCTGGACAAGGTAGAGTCAGACAAAACAAACTGAGGTTTAAGCCCGTTTGGGAACTAAACAGAACATATTCTTCGCATCCCAGGGCCCTTGTTCTTGAAAACGGAGATTGGGCCGTTAGCCATGGCCCCAAGCGGGCAATAGCGTCGGGGAGTTTTATTTTTAATGACATTGTTAACATTAAGGTTTGGTTTGGAGTGCTACGGTCTACTTTTTGCAACATGAGGGCTAATGAGACCGGGACCTACAGCTTAAAGCCGATTCCGAACGGCTACGAACATCTATGCCACAGTGGGATTCAAACCCACGAACTCCGGTACCGAAGGCCAGCACCCTAACCAATCGGCCGTCGTTCGGCGTGTTAACATTAAGAAAAAAACATTTAAGACAGCTAGTTTAGTAAAAACTGGTAAATTTAATAAATTAAATTTTTAGAATAATGCATCTCTTATAAGAATTAAAAACTACTTTTAAATGCTTTATTTTAAACATTTTCATATTTTAATTTTACATTATGCCGGTTTACATTAAGTCGGTGGGCAGATGCTCAAAATTGGCTATTCGATATTCAAAATATTGGCCAGCATTTGTACGACATTGGCGATATATTTGTGCTACCTAGGGGAGACGAGGAGGATTGACAAGAAATCGAGGTAGACTAGGAACAACTAGAGGATATGTTACCTGACTTTCGACTTTTGATCAACTCGATTTTTCATCTATCGAAAACCATCATCTGCCTTTCGGAATGATGGTCAGATATGACATTATCTTTTGCTAACATAAATTAGTTTGAACACAACTGCTGAAATGGATAATTGCAGCCGTCTAGAATATACTTGAAATGCGCTCTAGTCACACAGCTATCGAACAGCGAAAACAAATTGTCGTAGCACTTAAAACAACTAATCGTTCTTTAAAAAATTAAACAACCGCGACATTGATGGCATCGCGCTCTTTCTTCAGATGAAAACCTTCCAAAGCATATATTCTGCCACGTCCATCTTCAACGATACTCCTAATTTCTCCTTTCCTGTTTTTAATCTTGATCGCTTCTCATTCCCGATATATATGCAGAAAAATTTGCGTCCAAGCCAAAAACGGCGCTTAATTGAATTCTGGAAATCGGTCGTGCATATCTCGGACGAATTTTTGTGGGTAACGCTTTGCAATATAAGAGAAGGAATAAAAAAAATAGATAGTGGTCGTGGAATTAGAAAAGAAAAAGAAAAAGCGCCATTTTTACCATCATTCGTCCCCCCTCCCTCCTCCTGCCCCGAAATACGGAGGGGGGGGGGAGCAGAGAAATCTGTGTTTCAGAGAATTTCGTTATTTAATTCTTCCGCGGCGTGTATGCCTTGTTTTAAGGGGAGGGGAAAAAAGAAATAACGTATCTCATCTCGCCCGGAATAATTCTTTTCCTTTCCATGTATCTTTTCCTCTCTGGTGTGTGTAGTACACCTCAGATGAATCTGGCGTCACGCCAGTCCAGGAAAGAGAGAGGGGGGAGAGCGGGAGTCGCAACCGAAGTTACACAGGATCAGTAATTGAGTCGAACCTCCTTTTTCAGAGGTAAAAAGTTTGGACGATGGATAGGGTCCATTAGCCCGTTTCGGCCCTTCTATTTTTAATTTGGGCTGTAGCGTTATTGCCGTTGCAATGCCAGTGTTAATTGGATTATACAGCAGAGGTGGGGAAGGAATGGGGAGCAGTTACTTTTATTGAGCTGGCTAGTCATAAACACTATTCAGCAAAAGTGATGGGTGCTCTTTTCACCCTCCTACTAGCAGGAGAAAAGAAACAGAACCTAATCGAAAACATTGAGGCAGGAAACATGAATCATTCTCGTCCAACACTGCGGAAACAGTTTCCCCCTCAAAGTTCTGAATATATGGTCGAGCTTAGTTGCTACATCCATGACCATGAAAACTACTCGAGCAGAATGCTTTTTGAGAAATTTCAAACATTTCAAATCTTGCGATGAAAAATGTAGGGTGAAACACATCGTTATGGAACGTATATATATAAAAAAAAAACACTTAAAATTTTCATGTGCTAACTGAAGAGGACTACATACGTATATCTATTAGGTTTGGAGCACTACGGTTTACTTTTTTGCTACACGAGGGCTAATGAGACTCGGACTCATTAGCCCTCGGGATTATTTAAAGGCGATTTCGAAATGCTGCGAGCAGTCATGGCATCAGTAGAAATCAAACCCATAAATTCCAATACTGAAAAGCAGCGACAAAATTAATCTATCTATTAAAACAAAAGCTTAAATATTTTACAACATAATACATTAATCATACTATCGCTCTCTCACCAATATGTATAAAGCAGATTGTCCATTTATAACCGACGATGGACAATAGGGTAAGGAAGAGCTATCCGGTACCGGAATTTGTGGGTTCGAATTCCAATGCTCGTATAGAAAATTACAGCCTTTCAAAATTGACTTTATGCAGTTAATGCCGTACTAATTAGCCCACGCATAGCAAAACAGTAGACCGTAGCGCTTCAAACAAACCAATCATTTGCTTGTTCTTTAATAAAATCTAGTTTTTGCCGTAGACTAGCCAAATTTTACACAGGTAACAATTTTTGGTAGCTCCAAAGAACACCGTCGATGTTAAAACAGTCTCCCTACCCATCTCGTCACTTGCTATAACCTCTTTACAAATATTAATCTTGTGAATCGACAAGGGACACAAGCAAATGAATGTTAAATTTCTTATTTGAACTGACTATATATCAACCATGAATAGATAGGGGATATTTCACCTAGTAATAACTACAATTATTCGACCTGATTTTTATAATGTGTCAGCACAAAAAAATACTCATTTAGGCTTGAAATAGCCTAATATGTCGATCCTAATCACGAAATTATAAATAACAATACTTGAAAATTTGCGAAATTGTTTAGAAGAGCGTCAATTTACCTTCACTAAAATATAAAAATTTTTCCAAAACAATATATATAATTTATGCAATATTTCACTAACTGCCTTCGAATTTGACGTTACGCTTTAATGGCTTAATCAATAATATTTAGATTAGTTTGGAGCGACTACAGTCTACTTTTATGTAACATGGGGGCTAATGAGATCGGGACCTACTGCTTAAAACTGATTACGAACATCTATGGCATAGTGGGATTTCGAACCCTTATCGTTCGGCTAATATTTAGATCAGGAACAAAGGTTAGTTCCTTCCTAGAACTATAGAAATCAAACTTTTTTTTTTTTTTAATTTTAAAGAATTTAGAACCACTTTTAAGCAATTCTAGGTATATCTGATATCGGGAAGATAAGCTGTTAAAAATGTATACGTGTTTACAAGTTTAAATGTAACGACTGTGGCGTAAGTTGTTTTATTTTTGTAGTTACCAGTCCAAACATATTTTTAAACTGAACATTTTACAAGTGTCTCTTTTTATTATGGTTTCATATACTGTGCCGTACAGTATCAACCCGATGAACCGAACAGTACGATATCAGCATGTGCTAATCCCATGTAATAAATGCTCCAGAGAAGACTTGAGCAATGGCGTCAGTATGATGGGCGAGGTTACAGATCATTGTACGTATTTTCCTAGAAAATTTTAAAGCTACGGCGAATTACTCATCCGGACAGTATCAACCGGATTTACTGTGCAGCACAATATCCACGTGTGCTTTTCCAATGCAAAAGTTTAGAAGACTTAAGCAACAACTAAGGTGTCAGGATGATTCATGAAGTTGGAGATCACGGTACGTATTCTGCTAGAAAAAAAATTAAAGCTACGATAGATTATTCATCCTACGTTGGAAATTTCAAACTAGAAGAATGAGGAATTTGCACATGTTGGGGATTCGAACAACTTAGTATTTTTCTGATAATTCCAGACTCGGTAATTCTAAAAATGTTCTCAAAAATGTAAAAACTGGGTCCATTATTTTAAAAATTAATTTTAAAGTTAAGCGAAAATCACGTGACATTAAACCACTCCGTGATTGGTTGTGACGTCATCGTTCACGTTATCCAATATTTTCTTATTGCTTCTAAGCGCGCACATTTTTCCGATTTTGTTTTTGCAAGTTCTCGGAATTTTCTAGCTATCAAAATTTATTTTATTTAAACCTGACGGTTTATTTTATCAATCTCGATAGCTTAATTATCTCAATTTGTTATAAATGTCTCTTACCTAGTTTTACCAAAGGACAGTGGGACAAGCTCCGAAAGTTGACATGTCAATATTTTCGTTCTAGGAAAAAAACCCGGATTTTATAGGAGCAGAAATACGTTTGAATTAAAACCCAAAGGTATGTAAAATCATTTATATATTTATCCAATTTTACTTAACATGTATTAATATTTTATTCATGCTTATCACAGCTCTTCTGTTTGTAGACACATACAAGTCAAATAAATATACATATATCATATACACACATTTGCAGTAACACCGCTTTTTATTATTAGAGATGGATGTAATATTAAAATAAAAATTAGAGGAGGTATTTATTGTGGGAGGTCCCGGTCTCATTAGCCCTCGTGTTGCAAAAAGTAGACAGTAGCGCTCCACAACCAAACCAATTCTAAGATATTTTAAATTTGATGAAAAGAAATATAAAATCTTTAAAAGGCTTTACTTAATTATTTATACATTTTTAAATAGCAATACAATTTTATTACCTTTAATATTAATGTTAAATTACAAAATGTATAAAGTTTCTGAAATTAAATTTAATTTATAAAGTAATATCATTAAGTATTTAAAAAATATTATACTTTTTTGAAAATTAGTCACCAATTTAATCGAAAAATATCACTGTAAATTGATACTCATAAGAAAGTATGCATCTCTGAAGAAAATATTTATAATACCTTGAAAATACATAATCTTTCCCTCCCCCGAGTTATTTATTAGATAATTATATGCTTTAGATGTTTATGTTTTACAATATTTATATGCTTTATCAAACGTTTATTGTACTTGAACTCTGTGATAATACTCGAAAATTAGCAGTTTTAAAAGTTAAATAGCACTGGTTAATCAACAGTCCCTTTAAAGGTATAGATGTATTTTTATATACTTTAATTGTTCTAAATTAGTAATATTTAAACAAAAGCAAAGATTTATTTACCGTAAAATGGTCTTCGCAAACCCATAGAGATAATTTATATGATAATATGGGGTTTAATTTCTCATCCCTTTTTATCGCATTTGTCCAGATTTTACGTGTATTTGGATCTTTGCGAACGCTGAAAAATATCTTCTCATTGCAATTAGTTGTTGTATTTTTACAGAGTGGCACAATACAATATTTAGAATATGAATTTTAATGCCAGACATAAAAAAATTTCTATTATATGCGATACTTTACACAGAAATAAATTTAAGAGTCTCCTTTTAACATGTAAACAACATAGGCGATCGGTGTTTTCATAAACTATGACGTCACAAACTCGGCGGAGGAAAAGTATCGTTTTTGAGATACGTTAAACAGTCCGCTATAAAACCCATTAGAAATCACTAATTAGGCCTCTAAATGAAAAAAAAATAGGTACTGTCTTGCTTACTTTTTGTCTTCTATTGTTTAAAATTAAAATTAGAAGACGTGAAAATTCCTCATTGGCTTAGTTTTGCTTTAAGCGTAATGACCAAATTTTTGCAATACAAAGACTACTAATAAGACTAGACTCACTCCTTGAAGCCGATAGTATGAGGGGTATAAGGCAGGGTGGCTTGCTACCTGAAACTACGATACATCATTTACAAAAAAAATGAAATTCAAAACTCACTAATACGGACAATAATTTACAACTCATTAAATATTAGATAGTCCTATAAGGAAATAAGCATGTATCTAAATTAATAGTGACATGACGGATCTTTCCGGTAATAGGGAATATGTTATCAAGATGTAAATGGCAGTTATCGACAAGTGTCAAGGTCCTCGACGCGGAAATGAGGAATCACAGCTGTTAGTTACGCCAACGATGTCATTCCCATCACTATTACGTCCGAAGGCGCCATACGGTATTTTCCAATTCGACAAAACAGAAAGAAATAAAATCTATATAACGATCAATAAAAATAAAATTGTTTTAAAATAAAAGAAATTATTAAATTTTAGTAAAAAACATTTAACAACATAAAACTGAATACTTAAACTATAAAAAAGCGATTGTCGGACCAGTAAGGTGCTGTCTTTTGGTGACGAACGTCATGGGTTTGGAAAATAGTAAGGGCAAATATAATATGACCAAGAGTAAAATCGTAAGAAAACAAATAGTAAAGGCTGTGGAGAGCAAGAATGTTTGCTGATTACAGTTGGACAGCGAAGAGGCATATTCCAGATACCAAATATCGAAAACATTAAACTTTTAACATTTTAGGTTAAGTTTATTAAAATCCTATATGCGTAAATATGCTCATTTGTTTCACAACAAACCTAAGCGAGGAAAAATCACAAGGGGTGATAGAGAAAAATTGCTTTACATGTTAGAATTCAGTATGAAATATTCACTTAGGATCATGGATTTTGCATCGCGGTCCAGAAAAAAAAAATTTGTCTCTCAGTGTAATCAGCTGTGTCAACGGAAGGTATAGGGTGAGGCTATTATTCAACGTTACGAGCCGTGTAGATGTGTTCAAAGGAGCCGGTTGGTCTAATCGGCGAATCATTCAACATTTAACCAGGATCGATGTTATTGTTAGACAATGTTGGCAGGAATGGGTAAAGCATGGCCAAACAAAGTGTCAAGAAGGAAGCGACCGGCCTAGAGAAACGACAGAAAGTGAGGCAAGAACAATCGTCAGAGCGGCATTTACAGCACCAGATGCATCATTAGCATCGATTGTACGTGCAACTAGTGCTTCAGTGACCACAAGGACCATTCATAGGTAGCTTAAAGAGAGAAGACTGAGGTCACAGCGCCCCTTCCGCCAACTATCATTGACCTCTGTACAACGACAAGCCCGTTTGCAGTGGTGTCAGACTCATTGAACTGGAATGTCACTGACTAGAGTAGAATAGTGTACAGTAATGAGTCCCTCTTTGAACTGAGCCAGCGAAGACGTGTCTGAAGACTACCCGGACAGTGGTTGTATACCAACCTGACTGTCTTCTGTTATACACGCCGACAATCAGGAGTGATGGTTTGGTGTGCCATTTTATTTCATAGTAGGACTTCTATGGTTGGCATCCGTGGCACCTTTACAGTACAGTGGTACGTCGACGAAGTTCTACGCCCAGCTGTGTTGCGCTTCATATCACGACATTATGCACTTAAATTTCAGCAAGATAATGCCCGGCCTCACAGTGCACGTGTTTCTACTGCTTGTCTTTGTGCTTACCAAAAGCTACCGGATCTCTCTCTCCTATTGAGCACGTTTGGAGTATTATAGGCTGGGCCATCTAACCAGCTCGAGATTTTGATCTAACACGCTTAATGGACAGAATTTGGCACAATATCCGTCAGGAGGACATCTGCCACCTCTATTAAACAATAACAAGCCAAATAACTGATTTCATAAGGGCCAGAGGTGGACAAACGCGTTATTGAGTTTCTCACTTTGTTCTAAAACTCTATTGAATAAATCATCCAATTTTTCTCAAATTGTAATCATTTGTTTTTCTCCGCGTACATGTACATCACATCTACCGTTTCTCGTTGATACTCCTTTGTGATGGTTTTTTTTTTTTTTTTTTTTTTTAAGTATTTAATGTTTAGTCCGAAACATTGCTAGACTCCTCTTGTGAGTCCTTTGCTTCAAGCCAACAAAATACCTAGGACCAGGGATCAATGGTTAGTGATTTGTATCAGGAACCTTCTGATCTGGACCTTGTTGAAGTTTGAGCTGGGAGAACACATATATTCGTATTGCACTCTATGGATTGGAATCCCACTGTTCACCAGAATGCTAGCAGCCGTTAGGAATTGGCTTTAAGCAGTACTTCCCGGTCAAACGTGTTACAAAATATTAATTGAAGTGCTCTTAAAGAAACCAAACCGCTCTGGAAGTATGCTTACAACTTAGTTACAATTATGTATAATTTGTTCAAAATTTTGTATAACTTTATAATTACAGCTCCAAAGAATACTTTATTGGAACACGGGCAATCGTAAAATAAGTTACACCATTCCTGTTAATGGTGAAGATATACACCCTTAAATTCCTATTATTTATCAACCCTATTTTGTAACACTAGAAGAGGGCCTAAAATCAGTGTTTTCTCTGTCCACACGAGTTTTTCAATCTCATTTCTGGTTAATCTCTTGAGCGTCATGACGCCTATTTGGCGACTATGTTTTCTCATCAAAGAAAAATTTTAATGGATTGTTTAAAATGTAAATATAAAATTTTAAAGTCTACTTTTCGTTTGTTTTATTTTTAAAAAAACCAAGGGATGAAAGGTGGGGAAAATTTATTTAAATGCAGTAAAATATATTTAAAAAAATTAAGGAAGTTCAAACAAAACCTGTTTTTTTTTTTAGTCTGAGATCTATCCGATATCACCTTGTATATCTGAGATACCTTGTATACTTGGCGCTAACACTTGCTAAAATATTGTAATGCTACGTTCAAGAAAGAAAATAGACGTATGCTAATATTTTTTAGCGTGAAAAGTTATAACGACTGTAAAACAATTTCACGCAGCATGGCACATCTCAACTCATTGCGATTCTGGCTTTTGTTTCAAACTTAAGGGCAGCATATTGACTGCCTATTGGCTATCCTCAACATGAAAAAGAATGGGAAGGGCATTAAAATAGTTCGTGACGTTGCGTGAAATCGCTCTATTATCTTCCAAGAGAAAATAATGGATGTATATCTTTATTAAAATAAACTAAGTAATAGTTATAACTTATACCACAAATGTTTTCGATATCTATGCAAAACAATTCACGTGTGAAAATACTTTTGTGTCCACTCTATATTAACCCCTTAAAACGTAAGTTTTTTTTTTTTTTTCGAAAATTCAGATATGGTAAAAAACATTTTTTACAGAAAAGTTATATATTGTATATATATAGCATATATATAAATTATATATATATATGCTGACTTTTATTTTTCTGCAATTCAGATATGGGGGGTGACAAGGAAGCGGGAAAAGGGGGAAAAGTTATAAAAAAATTGTTATACAAGCAAAGTGTAAATTATTTGATTACATGCTGACTTTGAATTTTATCGTGTCAGATATGGGTAAATGCGTTAAGGGGTTAAACAAGAAAAAAAAAAGGTTAAAACTATTAAGGTGTGACCTGTATTATTTATTATTCGACTCAATCCAATTATGGTCTCATGAACGATTATTAAAACGGTCATATTTTGAAGTAGAGTGTTTTTGGTTAACTTTAAAAACCCTATAACAGGTTGAGAATCATGAAAGAACTAACAAGTGAAAATAACGTAGACAGGTAGATTTGTCGTTATTTAGCTTGAACAAGATTCAACACTATTATGCTGAATTGTAGTCAGGTTTTTCATAGTATAACCAGTCATCAAAAGTTAGCGCCTCGACAGTACATCGACATATTTCGTAGAAGAGTTAGCAACGATTAATAGAGTAAGTAGTTAAAAGCCTTACGGCTATTACATGGAAAGTGTTACTACAGACGTGCTTTGATGAAAAACCGAAATGGGTGTGCAACAGGATATAATACTTCCGCAAGGGAAATCACTAATATCAAGCCAAATATAGAACATAGTGGATTATTTATAATTTAACATCATGTATTTACGTAATTCGTGAGATCTTTTTGTTTTGTGTTAAAAATATGCTGGATTATTAAAAACAGTTTCTGGCATGGGAATTCAAGCTAAATATGGAAATGCCATCAAATTGATATCATAATGGCGCTAGAGATAATTAGCCAATGGTGCTATACCAAATTTCACCGAAAAAGTAAGTATAGTTCGTTTGAACAAAACAAGGTTAACAAACTACAGCGATTGTTAGATGGAACTTGGTTTTGTACATTCTTCTCTAAGCCAGGCATGTCTAGCTCGCGGGCCACGTGTTGTTATTGACACTTTTAACCCTTCTAATTTTTACAAAGATATTTATTCTTGCGTATTAAAAAAAAACTAACAAAATTTAAAATATATTTTAGATAAATTGAACAACATAAGTAACTGTGCCTCTTCAAAATTAAGCGTCAATATACAGAAATTAGTGGAAAAACTGAACAGCAGGTTTCTCGTTAAAAAAATGTCAATATAGTTAACAATTATATAAGTAGATATTGCTATCATTAAAATTTTATTATGTATCACATTCCGTAAAATAATGAATATATTTAATCATAGCTGAATGCAAGAATACACTAGTTGAAACTTTATGAAACCTAACAGTTCCTGGAGAGTTTCAACTATTATTATTACTGAATTTAAATTTACTGGTCAAACAAAATTTAATAGAGGCCCATTTCCCATGTCAAGGAATGTCAATACTTTATTCACAAAGGAAATATGCATGTATATTTTTATGTAATGGGATGGCGAAACCAACAAGACAACTGTTTCAAATGAACTTCGATTATCCGATCTAATTGTGACTGCTAGTACCTTGAATATCGAAAACCTCTGTTAAAAGAAATTATTATTTTTTTTAAATTTAATGGATTTTTCAAAAGTAAAGCCCTAAGTTAAGTAATGAAAGATAAATTTTTAAAAATAACACAAATGTTAAAAAAAATATTTAAGTTTAACATACATTACTTTGTTAAATGTATATTATTTTTTAAACTGTACCTTTCTTTCGGATACAAAAAACAGTTACAGAAATATTAAAATATAGTTTTGGTGTGTACAACGCTGCATGGATTTAACTTGGTTTGGAGCGCTAAGGTCTATCGTTTTGCTACACGAAGGGTAATGAGACCAACTACTTAAAGACGATTTCGAACGGCTACGAACATGCATTCCTGGGATTCGAATCACGAACTCCAGTACTGTCTTACCCATTCGGCCATTATACGGCACCGCTGCATGGGTAAATTACCTGAAATCCTATCATTTGTATGTTGCTGAAACTAATTTTAGTAGAAAATTTAATAGTTTAAGTTCGATTCAATACTTTTTGAGTTACTCAAAAGCTCAATCTTTTCTATTCCTAAGTAAACAATTTTAATACATGTATTTTACAAAGTATTTGTCCCACCCCTTTTTTATTTAATGCCTTCGAATTTCTTTCCTTTTTAATACCGCTCGCTGAAAATAAAACACAACTTCAGTTTGGAATGAAAAATTAAATCCTAAATATACAAAAATTTCGACTGAAAGTTGAAATAATTGAACAAAGTTAACTAGTTCTAAAAAATAAACTTTCAAGTTTTAAGCAAAAACACTTGGAAAGGAACATTCCTTTTGAGAACTTTTCCTTGTCTTCGCACATTCTTGTAATGATTAATGACCAATTCTGCAGCTAATAGATTTATCGATTGCGTTATGTAAACTCGACAGTTTAGACGAATAGTCAATTGCGAGAACATCAGATAGGTCACATCTCAACACAGACACTAAATAGTTTAAAACTACCCACTGATATTTTCAGAAAACAACGACTATAGTTGTTTTAATATTTAGTTTGGAATGCTAGTCATTTTTTGACAACATGAGGGCAGTTATATGTAGTGCAGGAAATATAAACACTTTAACAGATCTCGTTTCAGAAACTAATTACGTATAAGAAAAAAAATTAAAGGATTGGGCTCTCTTTTAAGTCCATTGAATCGACACAAGTTTTTTAAAATCATAAATTCAAGGTATAATAAGGGATTATTTTTAAATAATTTCATTTCCTATTACTGGATTTCTTTTTCTAGAATAGTTTCCTACCTATGATATGCGTATCAAACTATACAAATATGCGAAACCTATTAAGGGTGCCGTCAAATAAATATCGAATATTGCAACTCCTGATTTAAGGAAACAGTACTTTTCGAGCTTAAAAATTTGCATTAAAATAACCAATTATTGATTTACAATAAGATAAATATTTCTGATCAGTCTATAAAGTCCTAGATGATTAACTAGCTAATTGCGGAATTTTTAAATATAACTCGCGCAAGCTATGACGTCTATAGAAATCGAACGCAATACAAATAGTTGCATAATAAATTTTGAGAAAAAGAAAATATTTCATTATATTAAAAAATAACAATTTATTAAAAAGTTATTAAAAATTTAAAATTTGCCAAAGAATAATGAAAACCATAATCAGAAAAATTAAACATAAAAAATAACAAATCAGGTTAATTTAAATGTGAAATATTTCAAAACAAGTGTTACTGTTTTCGACCAATGTACATAAAATTCTTTAAAGATTCATCGCCGAATCTTAACCCAATCATCGGGGAAACGCCCCATTCAGGGTTATTTCCCTTTTTTTGCTGTACTGACTTTTATCAGGAAATCTGAATTTTATGATTTTAATTTCTTAATTTTTAATCTTTTAATTTACAGTCATTGTTTTTAATCATACTTAACAAATCTATTATGTAAATATTTTTTAATTTTTCACTTATATAAATGTTAAATGTGCTTTTAACGCCATTCATTTGTCATGTTTCTTATCCAAATTATTTCTAGTTGTTTATATAATTTAATGCGCTTCAAGTTATAAAACTTAATTAGCACAGTATGTCCCTAGAGGATTTTGCGCCATTAAACCCTAATCAACCAACCTTTACAAAACAAGGTATCACACAAAGTGTGGGGAATACTCAATGCACTGTAGAAAATCAACTCATTTTGTAAAAAGCAATATTTGTATAGGGAATAAATTCCAAACCAGAAAATTAATTTTTTTTTTAATTATGATATCAGACTTGTATTCTTAAGAAAACATACCACTAAAAGACGCTCGTATTACATCTTAATGAAATAGTTTTAATACGAAATATTTTTTCACACGACGTTTGATGTGTATTCACGTTGCCTCATCAAATTAAGAGATTTTGAATGACGTAATATTATACACGTCGAGGGCAGTTAACTGGTTAATGTATGTCTATTTTTATAAGAGTTACCTAAGTTTTTATAAAAACTTAGCTATATGAAGAAATACATTTAAAATTATATATACCAAGTAAAAAAATATAGAAATCTACTTAGCCGCAAAAAAACTATTGAGATATGCAAGTTAAAAACTAACTTTCTTATATCAAATAGAAGTTAAGTATCATTTTATGTAAATTAAAATTAATAAATTATGTGAAAATAATTAAATAATTATGTGAATAAAACATTTTGCTTCAATTCGATATGAAAATGCATAAATTTCGAGATTAACCTTGCAAGAATTCACTTTTTTTATTTGGTAACTATTTAATGCTATTTTTAAAAATATACTACTTGAAATGACAAAATTAAGTAATTTTTCAAAATTTAGAGTGTTATTACACAACTTGTAAAAAAGATCATTTAAAAAGGAAACTTATGATTAATCGAAAAAAAAGTTATGAAAAATTTTAGCTTCGAAAGGCACTAAGCCACCCCAAGACATTAATCCACATTTCAACTTCAACTCTAAAATTTATTTCATTTTGTTTATTAGTTATTTTTTAACACGAATTAAATATTACATTACAACTATTTTGTATTTAACAGTAATGATGTATTTCGAAGGAGTTTCAGTTATTTTGTAATCACGTATTTGGATTACGCTTAAATCCAATATTATATAGTTTATTCTTAGTTTATCTTATACAGTTTATTTTTATAGTTTAATTCGTTTATTACGAACTCTGATTTAAGAAAAACACAGGTCTAAAGCAGAAGTTAAAAAAAAATGGTTGGTTGGCTTTTATAAAATTCTTATTGCGAAAATAGCTGATTTTTTTCATGAAACTTCTGGAAAATCCCTATTGTTGCCAGAAACTTCTAGTGTCTGGAACTATCAGAAAGAACAAGATATGTGTACAGGGCTTAGGGCTGTATTCAGTTGGGATTGGGAAAAGTTGGGGGGGGGTACTCGAAGCCCCCTTGAAATTCTGGAGTTTCTGCATTTTAGCATCTAAATAAAAACGTATTTTTAAATATTAAACTTTCTAAAACTACATTCTCAATAAAAATTTGTTTAAAATAAAATTTTAATTTTTATGTACTTTTTCCTTTTAATATTTTTGCCCAAAATAGTTTTGATGCATTTACTGAAACATTACAAATAATAAAAATATATAATAAATTTTCACATGTTAAATTCTTTAATGCCATATAAATATTAAATTTTACATATTTTACTGAACTTTTTGTTCTTTTAGCTAAAAAATAGCGAAGAATAATTTCATTATTGACTCAATCTAGTTAACAGTGGATGAGTGAAGCCACTACTACATCTTATTTGAAATTGGCGTTGCGTATTGAATAAGAATTTTAGAAAGTTATGTGAAGACCTAGATATCCTCATCCAAATTTATGAACGATTTTGTAACTATTTAATTAATAAAATTTCAACAAAACAATTTTTAGATTGTTTTATTAGAAGTGTATAAATGTGTGGCCTATACTGGCGAATCGAAGTCAAATTCAAAGGTTTTATAACTATTCAGTTTCTTAAATTAATGACACTTCCACTAAAAACGATTCAGTTTTCAGAGTCTCAGAATTTATGATACAGTCATAAAGTCGATCCTACTTTCGTACTCCTAAAAATTGACCTTTAATGACAAATTTGGAAATGTCGTTTGTCTACCTACTCACCTAAAACATCACGTTTTAATTACATAATCGTATGATTAGAGCATCTTGAGAGGTTACCGTACGACGATTTTCCTAAACCATTGTTCCAAATCAAATATGTAAAATAGACGATTACACTTATGTTTGTGTTGAAAAATAGTCTTTAAAAATTAAACTTTAATTTTTTTTTCATTTAAGTAACTTTTTTCCTTTCTATAGCTTCATTAACTTCTTGCAAACGCTTTAAAAGCATTTCTTTCCTAGAGAGTCTACTTTGAATAGTGTTGTTCTCAGTGTGCTTAGGCTTGTCGAGAAATTCTGAAGTCTTCTTCATCTTGGTCTTTGGTACATTTTTCATCCCTTCAAAAGAATAATTTCTTTTGAAATTTTGTTTAAGTTTCCCCAGATCTATCACCAGAGAATTGTTCTTTAGCTTTGTCCCAGGTGTAGGTTTAGAGACATTACTGCTAGAATTGGAAGATATTTTTAAAGAGTTGTTTTCCTTTTGAGCAGACAACATTAATGCTGGGCCATTAGGTGATTTTTTTCGAATTACGTTTTTTTCCAAATCTTCAACTTTTGACTTTGATACACTACAATTTTCTACTTCGATCTGGATCGAAGCTCGGGAAGGACTAGACAAGGGAGATATGCTCATATCACTGACATGCCGATCAGAACAGTAGGTAACAGAAAGATCTTCTATACAACCATCTTTATGATCAGACAAAGGAGATATACTCATATCACTGCAGCTTTTGTCCCGTGGCTTGGTATATGGAGACTGTAATTTACTTGCCACTTGCGATTTTGGGGTAAGTACACGATGTGGAATCTCTTTTCTAGAAAGCCAGCGCCTTTCTCTCTCAAATCTTTTAGGCAATAAAATTTTAACTGGACTACGGCAATGTGATGTTTTGGAGCTTTTAAAGTGAGAACTATATTCTCGCCTTCTTCGTTTAAAACGTTTTGAACTAGTTTTTGTAGTGTAACTCGTTGAAGACGATTTTGAACTTGAAGGATACTTTCTCCGGTAATTTTTTGTAACACTAGAAGATAAAATTCGACGGTCTCGCTTCGGACTCACTGTGGAACTACAATTGGAAGAGAATTGTGCTGAAGACGAGCGACTCCGAGATCTTGACTTAGATGAACACGAAACAGATTTAGGTGACCACCTCATGTCTCTTGGTGTCTTCGACTTAATAAAAAAACACCGCGTATCAATACGGCCTCTAGCGGATGATTTTGACTTAGTCGGCGATATTTCATAAGCAGTTTTCCTTTTATTAAGAGAAGAACGAGTTTTATATACATAACTTTGCTTTAAACTATTTTTTAGTGGGATTTCCCTAGATAAGTGTTTTTCATCAGTATAGCCATCGCTTTGAATAGTCATGCGTAGATTTTCGCGACTTGACGCTACTTTCTTCTTTGATTCTATGCGATCCATGGCTTCCTTCAAAGCTTGATCCCAAGAAGTATTTTCGACTTCGAGAACAGACGGACTGGAGACGCCCTTTTGCTTCAGAGTAAATTGCGTTGGGTGGTGAACTTTATTTTGAGCAGAGACAGATAAATCGAACATACTATACAGACCCTTGTCAGAGACGTGAAAGAAGCGGCAATTTTTACCATACACGCAAGAACCCATTTGATAGTAGCGACAGTTATAGGTTTCGACGGTCTTTTCATTCGGATTTTCTTTAATTTCTCCTTCCTCTAAGTCTGCACTAGTTTCATCTGTTTCGACGACCTCGCCGTCTTCAGGACAAGACAGTTCGTTCTTTAAGGATTTTTCAAAAAATGTTGCATCTGAAATATTTCTCGATTCTACAGAATTATTTTGCTTAATGTCTTTAAAATTCAATTCTACTTTGAACTGCTTCTGGGCATCTCTTCTATCTTTGAGACTTTCTTTGAAGTCTGTTTCTAATGGTTTCTTGACATCTTGCTGGCTATCCTCGAAATCCACTTCTAATGTAACGTTCGTTTCAGACGGTTTAAGAGTGAAGGGCGATGAACAGGTATACCGTTCATTCTCAGAAAACAAGGACAAATGATGATACCCATCATTTTCCAACTCGTTCATCTTCTAAAGAAAAATTTTAATTAGTCACAAATAAAAACAAAACGGCAGATGAACATTATCCACGACGGAAATTACATTCTAGAGAGGATTTATCAATTACTCTCAGAATTTGCGATTTGCATAGTAATTTTAGTAACTGAATATAAATAGTAATGATTTTGAGATGCATATAAAAAATATCGGTATGGAAGTGGCGTCAACTCGTTAATGTTTTTCAAATCTGGATAATTTTTAATATTTCCCCCAAATACGGTTGTAATATATGATAAACATACCCCTACTTCCCTAGGGTTATGATTGTTTCGGCTACAAAATAGACAGGTTTGCTAAATTATATTTATGTGTTACTATTCTAACACTATAAATTATACTAGCAGGATGACTTAGAAAACAGCTCTGATATCGCAATTTTACATTTTACTTATGACTTTGGATCACATTAATATTTGGTCGCTGTAGACTTCTAACCTTTTTAAATATTTCACTATTATTTCTCCTTTAAAGTAAAGCCGAACCGTGTTATTTGCTGAACTCGAGGCCAATATATACTCGGGATAGACAGATAACTGTATAAGAAATTTATTCTATAAGTAAGCAGTAATCAAAAGGTAAATTTGCCTCGCAATCGAAGAATGCGATTAATATGACCTTGATTTTGGACTTTTCAAATCGAAATTTTTTCTGCCTTTGTGAACTTGGAGACCGCCATTCGGAGCTATGACGTTTGGTTTCAGGGTCATACTGATAACAACAAGACTCGTCTCCCGTAACTATCCTATCCAGGAACGCAGGGTCAGCATCAGCGTTGTCAATAAGTTCGCCAGATACGTCAGTCTCAATTGCTTTTGTTCGTCCCTTAAATGGTAAGTATGAATCTGAAATTAATCTTGCGTTTGCCTAGGTCTTGCGTCAAAATTCGCCGAACCGTCTCTTTGTCCATGTTTAATTCTTTGGCGAGTACTCGATGAAGGTTTAATTTATCGATCTCGATAGCTTAATTATCTCAATTTGTTATGCCTCTTCTACCTGGATTTACCAAAGGACAGTCGGACAACCTCCCAAAATTGACATGATGTCAATGTTTTCGTTCTTGGGAAAAAACCAGGATTTTATGGGACAGAAATACGGGAAATTAAAACCCAAAGGTATGTAAAATCATTTACATATTTATCCAATTTGACTTACCATGTATTAATATTTTATTCATGCTAATCACAGCCCTTCTGTTTGTAGACATAGACAAGTCAAATATGCATATATCATATACACACACATTTGTAGTAGCATCGCTTATTATATATAGAGATGGATGTAATATTTAAATAAAAATTAGAGGAAATATTTATTGTGAGACAGGGACCGGGAGGTCCCTGTCTCAGAGGAGGTATTTATTGTCCCGGTCCCGGTTTCATTAGCCCTCGTGTTGCAAAAAATAGACCGTAGCGCTCCCAAACCAAACCAATTCTTAGATATTTTAAATTTGATGAAAAGAATTTTAAATCTTTAAAAGGCTTTACTTAACTACTTATGCATTTTTAAATAGCAATACAATTTTATTGCCTTTAATATTAATGTTAAATTTAAAAATATGTAAAGTTTCTGAAATCAAATTTAATTTTTAAAGTAATATCCTTATAAGTATTTTAAAACATATATACTTTTTTCAAATTAGTCACCAATGTAATCGAAAAATATCCCTGTGAATTTTTACACTTAAGAAAGTATGCATCTCTGAAGAAAATATTTATAATAACTTGAAAATACATAACCTTCCCCCCCCCCGAGTTATTTATTAGATAACTAGCTGCTTCGCACCCAGCCTTCGGTCTGGGTCTTAAAATATTTCGATGAAAGGTTTAGAACCACTATTAAAGATAATAAGACGTATTAATATAAATGCTGAACAAATTTCGTATATTTCAGATTGTTGATGATTATAACAGTTTATTTTAATAGCTGAATGTCCAGTAAGTGCATTGTGTAATCCGTGAACCGCTGCATAATAATTCTCAATTCCACGATTTTTTTTAATGTAGGAGTCAAATTTCAAATTACTGTGGAGAGTAATATATATGTACTGTTCTGAATGGCATAATTCATTTCCGAGATTGGATACCTTTTAGTACTAATGTTTTACATACATAAAAGTTAAATTTTAAACAACAAAACCTATGACGATAACTTTTTCTTTAAAAAATGGTAATTGTGAAATAAAAACAAATTTGATAGAACATGGCTAATTTGTAATTATTGAAAATAAAAATCATGCCAACATATAACAGAAAAATACTAATTTCTTAAAAAAAAATTTGAGAAAGTAAAATAAAAATTTACATATTTTGATGAAGAAAAAAATTTAGCTATTAAAAAAATAAAATGATTTTGATACTGGGATATTTCAAAGAGAAAAAGTTATTGCGGATGACAAATAGTTGTAACTATAGGTAATTAATGGCACCACTCAGTACATATATTAATTAATATACATTTAATTGATTGTTATTACGGTATTTTAATGGTGGAGAGAGTTTAAGCATTCAGCAGATTGGGCGAAGTAATGCATTCAAATGTATTTATGTTTATAAATGTATATATTTACACTCCAATTTTAATGGTAAGGTCTTGAAAAATTCTTCAAGAATATAATAAATCATTAACAAAAATACTAAAATGTGCCGCAGTTCAAATTTTACCAACAAACAACGGTTTGGCAGGATAAGCGATAGTTGTTTTGCATTAATGTCAATTCTATTACCAATTATCTGGCGAAAACGATGACAACAACGAAAATATGGTCATTATTTGTCACGCCAACTCAACAGTTAAAATGACTGTACTACATAATTAAAACGGTGTTTTTGTTGGTTTTAAAATGTATTTCGAACTAATTAGAATATCTGAACTCGATTGACCGAAATCACTTCTTTAAGTAATTCTGCCAAGCCTAATAATAAATAGATGTTAGTGTGGTCTCAAAATTGGACAAATGAAAATGGCGCAATTGAATTGACAATGAAAGAAAAATACTAAATATTGATAAAATGAACTAAGCACATAAGATCAAAAGCCCAGAACAGTTATATTACTTGAAAGTGTTATCATAAGAATGAAGTTACTTAAATGATTTCAATTTTTATAAACACTTAATTAAAAGAAATATACCGAAAGTTGCCAAGGTTATTTAATAATAGATGAAGTACAGAGTGAAGTCTTAAAATTGGATAAATAAAAATGGCGCATTTGAATTCAGAATGAAAGAAATATACCAAACTAATATTGATAAAACGAAATAAGTATATAAGGCTAAAATACCGAGAACAATTATATTATTTGAAATCACATTTTAAACTTTATTCAAAAGTGGTTACAATATCTCAACATTTCATAGTTGCCATTTCTAAAATGAAAACTTATTTGTTCCCTGTATATCACTTGCCAATTTTTTTTCTCTAGTGTAGTTGAGTTTTAGATAACAAAACCTATAACCATATGTTAGTTTTTATTTTATAAATGGCAACTGCGAAATAAAAACAAATTTGATAGAATATGGCAATTTTTAATTACTGAAAATAAAAATCTCGCCAAGCAAATAAAATAGAAAAAAGAAGTTAATTCCTAAACAAAAATGAGTTTATCTTTTATCATATAAAAAATAGTCTTATATACATATATGCCATCATATATTTATATACTTACACTGGAATTTAAATAGCGTAGATACGTTTATGTGTTTCCCGAATACCAAATATCTGGCGATAATAAAGCCAACAATGAATAACACTGCCATATTTAGATGCCAACTCGACAATGGAAAGCTTGTGTCGCAAAATTAAACTGGCATTTTGTTCGGTTTTTCGTCAATATCTTTCGAACTAATCGAAATATCGGAAAGCGAACGGGCGAAATGACATCCTTGGATCGTTTCACGTCTTTTGGTACTTTTGGTGCCCGTCTGCGTCCAGCGGTTCGCAAGGAGATAGACGCAAATACAAACATACATACATATATAGTCACAGTCAGATTTTAATCTCGGAATTCAAAATGTATTAATACGGAATATGTTCATTTGGTGGTATCAAGTATATCTTTCCAAAGTTAGTTACTCTATGACTTATCGGGTAGATTTGTATAAAAAAACATAAAAATGAAAACTGTTCTTAATATCAATAAATAAAAATAACAAAATATATGTTTACATGCTAACGATTAAATCTGCATCAAATTTGTGTCTTATATTAAAGTTGCTGAAACTTTTATCTTATGGTAAAATATAAGTTTAACCCTAAATTACATTACTGTATTACTACTGTACGTTGATTAGCAACGTTAATATACCCTGCCATATTACGTGGTAGAATAGAAAGCAGAGGTTTTGACAGCAACAGTGCTAATTTTGTTGGTAGTAATAAATGTTTTCCAAAATTAAGGACATTTATGACAAACGACATAGTTTTGTATGAAACAGAAATCACATTCATATGAATATGAAGATAACTATATAAAATGATAGGTTTTTATTTATCCATGAGAGTCACTGAAATTTGTACTTTTTGTTGTTAAAATATTGTTGATAAACATTTCATTGTAACGTAAAAATTAACTAAGAATTAAAATAAGTTCTCATATAAAAATACTATAATTTGCGCCACATAGAAATGAAAGTTAATCACTTTATATCTCAATTTCCAGGTCAAATCGAATTGATACTAAGCAGACGATGTTTAAATAATATAAAATAATAAATGAATAAATCAGATATTTAAAGTAATGACGTCATAATGATAGAAAAATATCGACGTTTAAATAATATAAAATAAGAAATGAATAAATCAGATATTTAAATTAATGACGTCATAATGATAGAAAAATATCATTTTCACCTATCAATTATATGATAAATTGAAAATTTTAATCTTTTGCTTTTAACCGAGAAAAACTCTGTTTAAAACAATTACTTGGGATGACGTCACATTGCTAGAAATATTGCTTCTTTCACTTAGTTATGATGCGATAAATTAAAAAATTAATCGTTTGCGTTTAACCGGGGAAAATAATGCTTGGAATAATGACATGAAATGCTCGAAAAAGGGGGAAGGAATGAATTTCGAAAGTTAAAAATTTACAAAAACCTTCCCAGGGATATACCTAAATATTTCCCAAATTTTCACGGCGATTGGATGCATAGTTTTTGAGTCTATAGAGAACATACAGACACACACAAATTCATTTTTATATATATAGATATAGATTATATGCTTTAGATATTTTTATGTTTTACGATATTGATATGTTTTATCAAACATTTATTGTACTTGAACTCTGTGATAATACTCGAAAATTAGCAGTTTTAAAAGTTAAATAGCACTGGTTAATCAGCAGTCCTTTTAAAGGTATAGATGTATTTTTATATACTTTAATCGTTCTAAATTAGTAATATTTAAACAAAAGCAAGCATTTACTTATCGAAAAATAGTCTTCACAAACCCGTAGAAATGATTTATATTAATGATGATTTATGATTATTATTTCTCATCTCTTTTCATCGCATTTGTTCAGATTTTACGTGTTTGTGGGTCTTTGGGATCGCTGAAAAATATCTTCTCATTGCAATTAATTGTTCTATTTTTACAGAGTGGCACAATACAATATTTATAATATGATTTTTAATGCCAGACATAATAAAAAAATTCTATTATATGCGATACTTTACACAGAAATAAATTTGAAAGTCGCCTTTTAACATGTAAACAACATAGGCGGTCGGTGTTTCCTTGAACGATGACGTCACAAACTCGGCGGAGGAAAAGTATCGTTTTTGAGAGACGTTAAAGAGTCCGCTATAAAACCCATTAGAAATTGCTAATTAGGCCCCCAAATGAAAGAAAAATAGGTACTGTCCTGCCTACTTTTTTTTGTCTTCTATTATTTAAAATTAAAATTAGAAAACGTGAAAATTCCTCATTGCTTCCTGCGTGCGTACAGAATTGCGGTCGACCTGTGTGTGGTTTACCTTCAACGCTTTCGCGCCCGTCCCGATACCATTCAAAAGTTCTTGAGCGGGATAATGCTTCCTCGCCGTAAACTTTAGTAAATTTCCGCAGTTTAAATTTGAAATTTGCATCCCGGAGTGAAGCTCGGGTAAGCCCAGAGTTCCCTGCATCAAATGAAATGAAATTTACAAAAGACACGTCCTCGAAAAATTCTATCTTGAGAATCTGAGAAAACTTCTTATGGTTCCGTGGCGCCCGAACAGCCGATGTACTTAATAAAGAGCGTATCTAATAAAGAGATGATTCTGGTCTTTTGGCTTTGACTTATGTTCAACGACTTCACTCTGACTAGATATCGGGTTACCAGTTCTCTTTTCCCTCACAGCATTGATAACAATATACGCACATGCATACAGTGCGGCCTGCCGTCATAACACCCACTTCCAACGCGGTGAGTAATCTAGATATGGGTGGAAATTATATTTTTCCATTGTCCACAAAGATTTACAACCGAAGAACAAGAGTTACAACAAAACCTAGAATGTAAATGTGATGAATCTAACTTTCCAAAACTGTTTTAAAACTGTGACCCATGTACTCACCTAGAAATAAATTTGGGCACACTTAAGTGATCCTAAAAGATAAATACAAACTTCACGGCTCAACAAACAGATGGCCGATGCAAGAGACAGGAGACAGAATCTACCTGCACGGATAAGCAGTATATCCACAAAACACTGTTCTATACAGTCCTGCGCCAGATTATAGGATCAAATAAATTACTGAGAGTATCCCATTCGCACGCTCATAGAAAGACAACTAAACATACAAATCCTGTTATCGTGCAACACAAAATTATGATAAAGTTATAAGAAAACAAAATCATGCAGAGGAAAATTTTATATGAAATTAAAAAATATATATATTGTAAAACAATAAGCTAGCTTTGTGTTCTTACACTATTAAAATCTTGCTTTTCTGCTGGAAAAAAAAAAAAGGAAGACAGTTTTTAAAATACGGGAAAGGGGAATCAGTGTGCTTGTTGCCTACTTACTAAAATACTAAAAAGTGACTAAAAATACTAAAAGTGTCCTTTAAGTTTGAAAGGAATAAGATTGAGAAACATTAACTTAACTTAATTTGAAAAGTCACAAAAAGGTTAAATACACTAATTTGCTAGTTTGTTCATCGGCTGCTAACTTGATTTTTAAGTTCAGTTTACTTTATTTTCAGCAACAGGTGGGTTCCAAACCAACGCACATGCAAAAGAAAAAAAAAAAATTTAGACCGGTTTCTCATCAGATTACTGAATCGTCACTCAAAACTTTTAAAGTTTATATTCAGAAACTTACAAAGATCAAAAAATGAAAACAAGGTCTACTTCAAAGATAGCATTTTGTGGGGCGTTAACGATTTCAATTCCAATTGGAACTTTCAAATTGCATTTCATTTTTGATGACTGTCCAACAGATAATTCCAACAATTATTGTAATATATAAATTCAGATAAGTCGTGAGTCATTTCACGAAACGGATATTAAACTAATAGAGCTTTAAATTATAAAAATTAAGAATATTTTATAAACAAATGACTAGCACAAAGTAGTGAATATCAATTGGCATATTCTAATATTTTGCATTTCATAATATAATAGTGAGGAAGGAGACTTTTAGAATAACTTTGATTTTAGAAACAAAATTAGAATTAACAACTAAATCAATTTTCAAGCCAATAAATGAACTTTATAAGGATTTTTTTCAATTATTATTTTAATATTTTCCTAGAAATTAAATTTAGCGTTTTTTTTTAATATATATATATATATATATATATATATATATATATATATATATATATATATATATATATATATCCTCTCTTAGCAAGTCATACAAAATTACGTGTTCGACTATGTTAACCCCTTGACGTGCAATGACGTCAGTCATTTCATGTGCCAAAGTAGACTTTGACGTCTCCGAGACGTCAATATGTCTCCAGCCGACATCGTACAGAACAATATTAAATCATTTAATTATTTAACTCGTGCCTCTATTCTGTTTTGATTAAACTGTTCAAGATTCATGTGTCCTTAAAAATAATGTATGAAGCAGATCAACTTAAAAGTGTAAAAAAAATGTCAGTACATCTACCTATTCGAAAATGATTTGAAATGTTTTATACTTTACAGAAATACTAATTTTACACTGTTATTTAATTATTGTCGGTTAACATCATATATAAGCCTCATTAAATTTTACATAGAAATGCAAATTTCAAAATAAAGCATTCATTTCCCCATCTTACACAGAGTTGTTCAGTTGAGCCAGAACTTAAAAAGTATTAAAGAACTATAAATAGTATTTTTTGGACACAAATGCCCTTTTATTTGTATGTCAAGGGGTTAATTTGAATAAATTTAACGAATATACATTGGCCTATTTTTATATACAATAATCGAACCGTATTGTCTATTCACGGTGCTTTGTAGGATCATCAATATTTGGTAGCGTATGTAAAACGCTTTTATTTTTTTTCATAACAGCATTTATTTTGTGACTATATGCACATATATTTACCAGTTGTATTTGCAAAGCATGCTACACACATCTGAATGTTAAACTCACAATAAGCCAACTCAAACGAGATGAGTAATCAGACCACCTCAAATTAAAATTCTCAAATATTTAGATAATTCTTAATAATTAAATCTTTACGAATATTTTTTGAAAAAAGAAAAGTTAGGAAACTATATCTATATTGTTCTTCTTTCTATGCTTAAATTTTCACTTTAGCAATTCAGTAATTTTCTTTTTCGACATAAAGTATCAAATTTATTAATTTTCATTTACAGAATTTCCATTAAATGTAAAAGGTCGAGTTTATAAACTCGAATATGCATTTATGCATATTAGAAAAGGGATTAATCCAGCGGATTGGTGGAATATGGGTATTTCATTTATTTAGCCGAAGTTCTTAGCTGTGGAAAAATCAATCTAAAGGAGAAAATTTTGTTAAAATTTGATACTGAATCAAACATAAGTATAATCTCGCTTCGAACATTTGTACGTGCAACACAGTTTTATTGTGCTGCACGTTTAGGTGTACGTAGGTGGGGTCGGAGGTCTGATCGGGGAAGGGGGACAATGAAGAACCATGGGATTTTTTTTTTTTTTTTTTAATTATATTTATAGTAAGTAACGTACGGAATGAAGAATGAAAACTATGAGAGTAGCTTAAAAAATGGTTCATGGACGAAATCAAGTGCTTTGACATGGACAAAGTTTTCGATATTAATAATTATCTGGGTAATTTAAAAACCAGATGCATGTTTCTGTAAGCAGACTAATTTTACAGGACTATAATGTCCTTTATATTAGCTTTTTTTTTAATGTCAGATAAATTAAAAACAATTTTTAATTAAAAATGGCATATTAGTAAGCTTTTTTTATTACATAAGTTTGAAGTTTGTCTGCTAAGAGGTAACTGTTATGTTTTGTCGTCCAGATAATTTTAGCTAATTGAATGAATGTTAATCTTCTATTTGTGTTGACATTTTGTGTGGGGATTATTGCAATTAGGAGGGGGGAATTTTCACCCCAAGCATAAATAGCTGGTACAATTTTTCTTTATAAATCTTTTAACATATTTCTGTAATTTGGGAGAATTTGCACACTTTGCTTGTATAACAGCTATTTATTGGATCTGATCCAAACAGTTGGGAGTAAAATCACCCGAACAGAAGCCGATCGAATTTGAACCTACCAGCTTTATTAAAAGCAAATTAAATCTTGACCCTATGAATTTCAATATCTCGCCGAACTCAGCATGTTATAAAACTGTAAACAAATTGGATTACTGGTTTTGTTATCTGATTGTAACATTGAGTATTATCAGATAGCATCGGACTACGAATTTTATCGAATATTGTGTATATACAGTTCATTCTTTACGTCTGTATTGGACGTTGGGCTGTTATAGACATACTAACTTGTAGTATTAGAGAAATTGCTTTATACACATACCTGTACAATTTTCTAGATTTCTCAGTTAAAAACAATGATTTCTGATTTGTCGCTGTTAACTCATTAAAGAGTTTGGTTATATCTCTCTAAAGCAAATTAAAAAACGAATACAAGGTGGTCTCAAATCGCGAACCTAAATAGTATATATGCTTAACTTAAATTATTTTACATTAATAATCTGTAATTCAACATTCAATTAAATACGGCATAAGACATGTATTACAAGCGAGGGAAACTTCTAGACAGATTATCAAATTGGTTTGACCGAAGAGAAAACTTGCCTTCACGCGAAGCTATCAGCTAAAAAATAGTGAAATAATTGGTTCAGTCCATTTTAAACTCCCCCCCCCTCTTTCCCTAAAAAAGAAAACCTTGAAAACCATGAAAGTAATTATACTGATCTTTAATTTCTAATTTAATTCTTTGCACTAAACATAATTACAACAATAGTTTAAAAGTTTAGGGGCTTTAAATCTGCAATGCAAATTATGAATATCTACAGTAGAACCTAGCACAGTCAAAAGCCATAATGCTAAGAAATGTTTTTATATACTAATCTCATGTAATAAGAAACGAGTTAGGGTTCATAAAATCTTATAGTTTAAAGCTTTATTTATAAATAACATGTTATACTATAAAATATATAATGCATTTAATAAAAATATATATGCTTGCATATAAATACTATATAAAGAAATGAAAAGAAACTATAATACATGTGAAGGGGGGGGAAATCAGTTCTATTGTTAAATAGGTAAATTATACAATTTTAGAATTTATAAATGAATTCTGAAACTAGAAAATTATATCAGTAAAAAATTTGATTTTTCTTTCTAAAGAGAAAATAAAATGTTTTTGAAAGTGAATTGCAAATAGAACAGTTAGTAATTAGGAATTGGGAACAATACAATATTTTTTTAATGAGAATAACTTGCGAATAACTTCAGGAAGTTCCAAAAATAAGAATTCTAAATTATGAAAAATCCAGTTGAACCACCTGCTATATTTTATGTTTGTTTAAGATTCAATACAAGAAATCTAAAAATAGAAAAATGACTTGAGGAAGAAATAAAACAATAAGCAACAGAAAACCACCAGTAAAAACTTCCATGACTTTACATTACAAATTTGACAAGACTCGCAAAAGCTACATTTCAGCAATAACTGCTCAAGTTACGCATTCAGAAATTCCCACTGTTGGCAGGGATGCCCATCATAGGTGTTCAGAATCAGATTTAAGCCACAGGTCCCACTCTATTTAGCTTTGTATTGCAAAAAATCAACTATACCACCTTAAATAAAATCATCCATATATTCAAAAAGTTAAATATTTTAATGTAAATGTTTATACACCATAATCCTTAAAATATGACTATCAAATAATCTGGATAAAAATGTTCTGCAATATGGCAACTGTAAGGAAGAACTGTAACTACTGATAAGCAGCATGACTAATGCATAATTTTTTTATATTAAAATATTTCAAATATGGCATAAGATAAATACTTATTTTGAAATGGCTGTGAAATATTGATTGTATTTTAAACGATTTTAGCCTTTAACAACCCCAACCCTCATCTCTACCACCAATATTTTAAGAATTATCTAAAAAAAATTTATTTTACATCAATTAATGAACTACAAAACACTTTTGGAAAGAAAAAATTTTAATATCATAAAAGCTTTTGATTGCAAATTTTGATAAAATCTTTCATAGCTCTATACACACATAAATAATGTTTAACTTCATTTTTCAATGAACATTTGGAAAAAAAATTATTAACAGATCAGCAAAGATTAGATACTATTTTTGATAATAAAGTAACCAAACTAATGTAAGAAAGTATTTCAGAGATACCTTTCACATTGATTTGTATGATAGAGTGATTTTTCACTGGTATGTTCAAAACTAAAGGGAACATACACTTTTGAAAGTGCATACCAGGTTTAGCATGGAACTAGGAATAATACAATATTATTTTTTTAAATAAGAATAACTTAAGGGTTACTTCAGGAAGCACAAAAATAAAAATTTTAAATTATGAAAAAATCCAGTAAAACCACCTGCTTCATTTTCTACGAGAATACTCAACTGCAGTTTGGGAGATAATTTGTAACTATGAATTAATAGCAATTAGCCAAAGGGCTTTAACTATTAATTCACAGGTAAATTATAGCCATCTGTTAGACTACAAACATGCCCAAATTACTCCATCAAAACTGTACAACAATTTTCATTTCAAATTGCAAACAGAATTAATATATATTCCAAACACACAATTTAAGTTTAGGGATTGAAGATAAATTAAGCATATAAATGTGGATTAAAATACATGTTGGTAGCTTTCAATTAACACAAAGATATATTAAATATTTATCTCTTAAAACCATGCTATGAAACACAGTTCAGAAATTTTTTACTAACACATTTTGAGTGTCGTAACTGTCAAGCTAACAGGATATGACTAATATAAATTCTTCAATAACTGCTTAGCATCATCACTGACAGCTGATCGCATCAGTATAGCGTGCTCAGTGACAGTACAACTTTACAGATGACATGCACGTGTCAGCGATTTTTCTGATATTATCACAGTAATTTCGGTTGATTTTAATTAGAAATCATACAGTATCAAATTAGAAATGTCACTCACCTCTTAAAAATTAATCAAATAATCACCATACAGACTTAAAGATTATAGTTGATAAATTAATATCCATCAAAACTCTTCACAAAAATATTCAGACTTTTTTAAAATTATGGATAACTAAACTTACGCTGCACTCTCGCAACACTTTTAACCCAGAATTTAAAACAGCTACTAAAAAGATGTTTTAAGAACTGAGAGTCTACACTTAAAACGATAACTGTAAATGTTTTGGTTAGACCAATGAAACGCAATCGTTTTTCACATTCCGCTCATTGAACGAAGGCTGTTCCCGAAATTGTTCGTGACCCCCTGTATGACAGAAACCTGTTTCGTCTGCCATGTGCATTATTTACATTGTATATTGCTTTCGATCAATCGCAGATGAGTCCTTTGTTTAAATATTTAGGATACCTCTGTATACAGGACCTTAATAACCGAAATCAAGTAAAATTTGTGCCAAGATCTCAGTGATTCTCTACAACGTGATAAATAGCAAAAATATGAAACGCTGCGGTGTTTCTATGTTGTATGACAATGTTGTCAGAGTGAAATTATTTTAGAGCACTATGATGTGTGGACTTTTAAATCATTCATTTCATTACTATGTAACCCATTTGGATGAAACTACTTGTTTATAAATATATAGTTACTAACAGATCTATATGATGGATATATATTTTTTGTATCCCTTGCTGTAATCTACAAGTTTGTCAATGGCGATTATAATGTTTTGAATACATATTCCCAGTAGGAACTACATATCATAGTCGAATACTTAAATAAGTTATATATACCATCATTCATAATCTTAGTTTTTATAACTGAGAAAATGAGAAATTTCTATCTTTATGGGTGACAGAAATTAACCGATTTTTGAATTAGTTAGTAGATACTATATTAGTCAGAATGATTGCTTCATAAAAATAATATTTCACGTTGGAATAGTTATAGACACAATTTTTTCTTATGTATGTTTATTGCGAGAGCTATGATTGTAAGTTCTGGCTTTCCTTACGGCGTAATTGGCGTTTTCTTTATTGCAATCATCGTCAGCTGTCTCAGAGTTAATACTGGTAAGTTGTTTTACATATAAAATAGATATAATATTGAAAAAAAAATTTAATGTATGTGTACAATTGTTCAAGCAAAATTTACTTTGAGTATTTTCAGAGCATTATAACATTGCATTAATTAGATAGTTTAGAGATGTCCTAAAAAAAAAAAAATGATATATAACTTTTCAGTATGTTTGGAACCAATTTAAAATATTTACAAAATATGTTGTTGCATTTTTATATTATAATTTAAAATATTGTTTCTAAATATTTTATGCGATTATTATTAGTATTGGGAAAAATATCTACTTAGCATGTTGAGTTGATTAAAAGTATAAATTACAGAAATATTTTGAACCCAAAACAGTTGATGAAAAAATTTAAACTATACATTGTTTTTGATTTAAAATGAGTTTTTCATTCATACATAATTTTAATTGAAATTTACTTTCAGTTTCTTACATTCCAGTTATCATAACTTTTTTCCATGCTTAGGATTTACCAACTATTAAAATGTCCTTAAAATAATAATGAGTTTTAAGAGAAACTAAATCCATATCATCCATTTGAGCACCGTAATAGTTTATATCAAGGGATACAAGTAGTATTATAATGTAGGTATTATTTTGCTTAAAAAAAATCTTTAAATCATACTTCTGTTATCTTATTGAATTTTACATTGTTGTGCTTCATAGCTTATCTTGCGTTTCTATATTTGGGTTTTCTTTTTTCAGTTCTGTCAAATAATTTCCTTGCCATTTAATCCAAATAAATAAAAGTTGTTGTCAATGATAACTAACATTTTTCAAAAGTAATTGCTTGTTTACATTGTTTATAGGCTGAAGCCTCGAAGTTCGTTTACTATTAAACAGTTTTTTTTTTTATTTTTTTTTTCACTTAACAATTATTCAGTTAATATTTCTTTGATTTTTTGACATAGCAGTATAATTTATATCAGTATAAGTGAAGGGATACTTTATTATGGATTTTATTCTCAAAACTTTCATTGTTTTTATCTCAAGCCTGTTATACAATATAAATTTTATTGATAGTTAATTTCTTAAAGCTCCTATTATTCCTTAAAAAATTTTTATCCAATACAATTACAGTTTAACTATTTTCAAGCAAAAATTTTAATTCTAATGTACACAAAGAATAGGGAATGACTCTTGACTTGTGACTTCTTAATAATTAATGAATTTTTTTTTTCTCAGTGGCTATGAAGAATTTTAGACAACAAATCACCATGTTTTCCTTTAAAAATTAGCCCATTTAGAATAATTGAGTATAACTGTGTTTTTTATTTGGTAAACAGGATTTATATTAAAAAATGAACTGTTTTCAATATATAACAGTTGATTCAAAATCAATGAAATAAGTATAGGGTAATTTATTATGTTCCCCTTTATGTACACTTTTAACCAATTGTTTTTGAGTACTAAATTTTAAACAAATCGATATCTAATTATAAACCATTTATTGTTTATTAATGAATCTAATTATAGTATAACTTAATTAAATTTCCATTTCAGTAATTTTATCAACTATACTATTTAAAACTGTATAAAATTATATTAGCCACATATATCGCATTTTGAGTTTGAAAATAAAAATTCTTCAGTGTTTTAGAATCATTTCAGTTTATAAAATTATGTATTATCAGATCTTTAATTTACATGTGATTATAAAAACTGCTTTATTTTATAAAGTTGTTTTGTTGCTTATGATACTTATGTCACTTTAAACATCAAAATTCATATTTTAACATCCTTTTAATACTAAGTTTGTCAATTTTGTGTTGTCCTTATATATGCCGATTTAAAATTGCTGTCTAATATATAAGTCCATCTAAAAATCTAGTGTGATACATTATTATAAATGAACATCCTTGTACCTCTTATTTTTGGAGAGGAAGTATATGGTTTCTTCGTACATTTATATGAACTGCATAAATATATTATAAGGTACTTTTTGGTAGTTAATTTTAATATTTATTTTTTTAAACCCCTATTTTGCTATACATTTTATAAATTATATTTATAGTTCATAGCTTAGACTATATATCTTATAGCCAATTAAAACTAATCTTAGATCATGGTGCAGAATTTTCTCTCATTAGATTGCTATTGGCAACCACGTATTTAGGGTAGAAAGTAAATTTGTCTTAAAAAATGTTGTGCTTTAAAGTAAACTATTTATACTCAGATTTTGTGACTTAATCTAGAAGCATGCAGAAATGTTTTGAAATCGTGACTGCATTCTTCCATTTTAGAACCAATAATGTATAAAAGTATGGAAACCCTGTAATTTCACTTTAGTGGTATGTGATAATTTCTGAAGTAACTGAACTGCATTTTGAGTTATTTACCATAAAAGGGTTTACATTCTTTTATGGTTTTAATTGCCAAAACATTCTTTATACTACATCTATGAACATGTAAAAAATTACTCATTTTTCATGCTATAAAATAGTGACATGAGAAAATGAGTATCTTTGGAACTGAAATTTCATGATCCGTCTTGGACTCAAAAAAGTAAAATTACTTAATTAACTCTAATTAGTTCTAATAGTGAGGTCAGGTCTTAGCAGTTAATTGATAATTTTATAACATATATTTATTTTTTCAAATAAGAACAACTTTGTTTTTCAACTACTTTGTTGAAGAATTCATTCTATTTTTTTTTTTTTTATGACATATTCAGCATCTCTTTTGTAACTTTACAAATCTAAAAATACTTCAGCAAGGTTTGATAGTATTAAATTGGAAAATAATCTTAAGAATACAGTGATATTAAGATATAACTTCAAAGTTAAATTTTGCTACCAAAAAACAGTAGAAGATTTTTAACGCAAACATATTCTTAAATTAATAACTTTTTAAGAGTAATGTCTTACATTTGGTTATGCTATGCCTTGTAGCATAACTGAATCCTCCATAGTTATTTAGGGAGAGTTAATCAATATTTTGTTTTTTGAGAGTCAAAGACAAAGTAAATATAGATATTCATGCCAATATTAGAACTTGTGCCCTCTTACTTTGGCTCAAAATACTAGTACCTTTTAAGTTTTTGGCTAGTATATAGTAGGTGCTGCATGATTCTTTCCTTAAGATTACTGTAAAAGGATGCAAATTGCTGTTTACTTCTTACTGCATACTTAAATGGAGCAGTTTTATTGAATTGTTAAATTTATGCCAAGATAATTTTAGAACTTTTGAAATATCAGAAGTGGTATAAATTTCAATTATATAATATTTATTACAGTAAGGACTCCTTTACTTTTTCAGGCTTTTAGAATTAAAACTCGTAATGAAAAGTCACATTTTGTATAACTTTCAAATGCTCTGTTTATTTTATAATAAAGATCTATTAACAAGAAAGTTATCTGATAAATATTTTTAGACAATCATAAGTGTTATACCTAGAAATAAATGGATTGTTTAACAAGCATGCAAACATTGTTTTATCAATTTTCCAACTTTTTTATTAAAAGCAAAAAGAGTAAAGTATAATACGTTAAAATGAGTAGTAACTTATGTAGAAATATTTTTATAGTCTATGCTGTATTAAATATCAAGGTTTATCAATAATATCTAAATGCATTTTAAATAAATTATTTATTATACTACTAAAAAGCTTTCAGATATATTTAAATGCAAATGTATTGCTTTGTTCCTATTTTAAACATAGTTGAATGCAAACTTTTACAAATTCTTAGTTTTTATGCTATAGAATTAAATTAGTTTTTATTTAGTGCTGATAATGAGTGAATAATTAAAAGTTGCTGCAAATAAAAGTTAACACTACAAAATTAAGAATAGCACTAAATAAAACAAATTTTTAAATTGGCAGTTAATTTTAAGCAAATTACATCCAAAATTTATGTTCCTATAATCTTTTAACTGTATGATATAATTTAAATTAGCTTGAAAATAAGTTAATATTAGTAAAATATATTTTGATTTGGGTTTTGTTTGGGTGCTACAGCCTACTATTTAGCTTCGAGAGAGCTAATGAGACTGGGACCTATGCTTAAAACCTATTCTGAATGGTTACCAACAACTATGCAAGTAGTGGAATAGTGAATGATAAATATATAAGCCCTTTGAAATATATAAAAGCATCTAGGGAATTAATAGTAAAACAAATGCAGATCAACTGTAATGTTTGTTTTCAATTCTGTTCAATATTTTACTGAAAAGGTTTTTCCAGTCATACTATCAAATGCATATTGAATATTAACTACTATTTTATTATGCACAGCAAAAGTTTCATAACATAGGATTATGGGCAAATTCATAAAAAAAAAAAAAAGAATAATATGTGATACTGGGACACAAACATTTTTTTTTCTTTCACAGGAATAATATCTTCATTCTTTATATGTATACTAGTTTTGTAAATCACCTTTTTTCAATTAAATATTGTTATGACAAAATTATTCCTAATTATTGTATACCAAAAATGGTTAAAATATTCATATTTAGTTGTATACAGCTAATATATTTAAAATTTTGATCTTTTCTTTTTTTAATTTGGTATGAAAATGCATGAAAAGTAATAAGGTGTTTATGAAATAATTATGTACGTTTGTTTTTTGTGAAATTCTGACTTGGGAGATTTAAAATATCCCATGTGTTAGATCGTAATTAAATTTGACAAACAGTAAGATATTTTTACTATTAGGGCATTAAAAGCCATTACCAATACTCCAAGAGTGTGATCTGCTTTTAATATTAACTTTGAGCTACTTTAAATCTTAAATTTTACAAGAAAATCAGATATTTAAAAAACAAATTCTTCAATAGTTATATTACCATTAATATTTCAAACGAATTCCTACATCTAGGTTCATTTTCTATTACAAAAGAATACTTAAGAACAGTACTACAAACACAAATTCGAGAACATTTTTCTGAATTGTTTACTACAAATTCTACCCCTGGGAATTCATATCTAAATTTTGTTAATCGTTAATGAATAATGTTAAATTATTTGTTGATACAGTTTTAAAATTACGAACTTCGAAACTTTTTTTAAAAAGACTGAGAAAGTATGTTTTTAGTAAAAAATTATTTTTAATTTGCATTTGCAGCTGTATAATCATAACGTCGAATTTTTAAAAAGACTTTATAATTGTTCATTAATTAAGAGTTCAAAATTATGAACTGAAAATCATCATTACATCACTTTCAAAAAGTTTGTCAGTGACATACTTGTTCTGCTATTTTTCTGTCATATGAATGACAATTTATTATTGATGTTTGGTTTTGGTAAAGTTCTTCGATAGAAATTTAATTTTGCTGACGTATAGCTTATAATATTCAGTAATGAACAATACACGTAACATAGTTACTCTTTAAAATTTAACACCTTGATATTAGTTAGGAGTAACACTAACAAATACGCTTAAATTCTGTTTCAAGTCACTGCTGAAATGGCCCGTTACGATGGAATAATTCTTAGATAGTAATTCCTGCTAGTTTTATTTTATTTATGCGTACTCACTTTTGCATTACTGTATAACACGCAGTATGGAAAACAAAAGAGAAATACAATATATATAAATGGAATTTTGAGGAATCATATTTACTAAAAGTGGATAATATTCATCTGCTTAAAGAAAATACGATAAAATTATTAAATAATGCTAATTAACAATTTCCTTACCTGTGTTTAAACCGAGAAAATTTTCTTGAGTAAAAAGTCTAGATGTTTGGTTTTTATTTAACCTGCAGATTTAATAAAGAAGTGCTAGAACATTGAATTGAAAGAAATTGAAAGTTAAATGGCTATTGGTTGTTGCCATTCGAAGAAACAGTTAATTTAGTGTTTATAATACTTAAAATAATTCTAATCCCCTATAATTAAGTTCTATTTTCTCTTAGAAAAGGCAGATGAAATGTATTACTGTTGTTTTAATTAATTTGTAAAAGTATCCTTAAAATTCAAAACTAAAATTTGAAATTTCATTTCTAGTTTAATAATTTTTTATTACTTGAAAAATTGTTATTACCTATTAGCAGCTACGGTGATTTTTATACATTACTCTGCCTTAACAAGATTTGCAAACGATTAAGAGTACTAACATTTGGCGTTAGTTATGAAGAATTCGTCATACCTACTAAATATTCATTTAAGTAGTTTGGTGCAGTTTTATAAATCTACCCATAATCTGTTATATGCTATTATTTTTCTCAAATTCATTTGTACTTTAATGCAAAAATATTCAAAAACATACAGCAGTTTTATGTTCAGGAAAATTATATCTGTAAGATTAAGAATTATCTAGCATATATTTTGCATGCAGATGAATATAAAAACATGTATTGGTAGCTCAATTTGATCGACAACATTAATATCTCTCATTCAGTGGAGATCCGGCTATCGAATGTTGATCAACCGGATTGTCCAATTTTCTGGATAGATTCATTTAATTGAGGACCCTGAGTATTTTTCTGATTTGTCCAATTATCCCACCTCACGAAGGTACGCAGGTTCAATTTTCGCTTTTCCTCCATAATAATTGCTAATGACCGAACGATGGCTAAACAAGTAGGGCACTGCTCTTTGGTTCCAGGGTTAGTGGATTCAAAATCCACTACTGACATAGATGTTCTTAGCCGTTCGAAATGGGCTTAGAGTAGTTACAAATTTCAATAGACCTCGTGTGACAAAAGAGTTGACCCTAGCGCTCTAAACCATTCAATACTATACCTTCCTGAGCGCAACTCTCTCTTACCCCAGGCGTACACGCCATTTGTGATATTCTAAAATATGCACTCCTATTATTGGCCAGTTCTGAACCTGGAAAAATGTGAAGTATCATTACCTAAATTTATTACCCTGGCTTTTTTTTTTTTTTTTTTTTTTTTTTTTTTTTTTTTAAGTTGTCTAATTATCCTGTTTTGTTAACGGGATCAGCTTTGGTCATAAGAGGTCTGGATAATTGCCGCTTTAGGGGTTTACTCTGGACACGTTGCGAGTCGTTCGAACGTTCGCTGTGACGTTACTTGGGGACATTATGCGAGCAAACGATCAAGCTGACTTCAAAGTGATGTCACAACAAACGTGTGAATCGACTCTCAACGTCCAGAGTAAGCCTATTAGTGTATTTTACTTTGGTCAGAAAAGTAAGTTGATGAGTTATATAATTTCATTGTCATAAATTTTGTTTATGAAATTTAAAAAAAAAAAACATTTTTATATTTGTTAGAAACATGAAATGGCGAGAGTGAACCTTTTCTACTTTGTGCAAACCCAGGGTAGTCTAAATTTTCAATATTTGCCACCTTGTGTAAAAGTCTTTCATCTTATAATGTCTTATCATGGGATAGGATGGGCTGAACAAGTATTAATATCGATAATGTTCATTTCGTTTTATCAAGGAAGGCTCTGCAAAACTTTGTTAATCTACGACTGACTGTATATATATATATATATATATATATATATATATATATATATATATATATATATATATACACACACACACACATGGCCAATGACATAGACTCCCTAGAATTTGTATTTTAGAGAAATATTTAATTGATAGAATATTGATAGTAAAAATTTCACTGTATTATAAATATTAAACGAGGATTAAATTTAAATTTAACACATATATAAATAAGTTATCCATTCCAAAGACCAAAGAAATTAATCATGGGATATCCCTATTCCAGTAAAAAAAATGATTGAAATTATGCAGACGATATTTAAAGCAATGACGTCACAGTGCTAGAGAAAATGTTATTTTCACCTATTTATGATATCGTAAATTGACAAATGGATCTCATGCTTTTAACCGGGAAAAGAATAGTTCAAACAATGACATGAAACGTTTGTAAAAGGGCCAAGGAATGAATTTCAACCATTTTAAATTGACAATATTTTTAATCTTGGCAAAATATATATTTTTCCCAGTTTTCTTTGCAATAGGACCAATAGTTATAATATATAGGCCAATATTTGCAATATGGAGATATGGAACATGCGTGCATGCATACATACATACTTACATACAATATGGTGCCACTTTTAAATTTAGTGCATGGTCGGTTTATTAAATTGCGTTTTGTAAATAATTACTAATATAGTACACAAAATAAATATTTGAATTTGACACATACCAAATTTCATTCATCTAGATTTGGGTTGTTCAGACTGGGTTCCAGAAAATTTATTAAAAGTTTCATTAAAGAAGGATGAAATATATCATTTAGGTTCGTGGTTATAATTAATTTGTATAAGTATGCTTAAAACAAGACAAATATTTGAAATTTCATTTTTAGTTTAGGGCTGGTCTCACCCTTGTCGTTTAACGGCTAACCGAGATTAATCTCTGTTTAAACGATGTTTTCACCATTGGTTGGCGCCATGAATTAATCGTGTTTAGCGTTTAAACGACTTTGGTCCCAAATCAATTTGCTTTGCCACTTTAAAATTTTGTCACTTAACCTGTTTATTAAATCGTGTTTTGTAAGTATTTTTTAAATGTTGTTCAATGGGGTTTTTAAGAAATTTGCCATTGGACAGTATATTAATGGTATTACCTAGTTTTTTGGGGGGATTTTAATTATAATTAATTTTTAAAAATATTATTAATTTTTGGTTTTGTTAAAAAAAAAAGGAAAAGAAATTAAAAGGTTTGCAAAAAGAGAGGGGGGAAAGGAATTTCCGCCCTACCATTATTCACTTAGAGTGTTAAGGCCCCTCCATACTATAGTCCACAGCAAGCCATTACCATTGTGTGGAAGGGTTAGGGCTTATCGTGGTTGACAGTGGAGGATGATAAAATGGCTTTGGCAGACGATATCTTTTGAAACGGTTTTTCTCGAGATATCAAAGCCATCCAGCATGTGCTACGAAAGTGCGCAGTAGATAGAGAGCGCATCCACGTGTTCGTCTCATTTAGTGGCCCAGTGTGTGGGTACATCACACCAAAGTCGCCAGGACGAGCACTGTGGTGGTCAATCATGGCCCATAGTATAGAGGAGGCATTAAATAGTGTAATGGGCGCGGAGAAAAACCAGGCACAGTCTAGCTGTTAATGTGATTTTATATAGTTATAAGTCAGTTATCACTTGTTTTAATTCTGTTTTCATTTCTCTCTATTAATTTTAGTTTCGAAGGGTTTAGTAAAGAATGTAATTAAATTTCATTTAACGTTAATTAGTATTTATTTTGCCTTTACAATCAAAAACACTAAGAATAGTAAGTGACAAATGTACTATCTTAAATTATTTCAGAAAGAGATTACTTCAGAAATACTCAAGTTAGAAAAGTTTCGATTGCAATGAAAGGTTGAAGAACTCTAATCCAGATTATTACGTTTTTAAGTTCAAACGCAGACAGATATATTTTGACCCCTTCCCCCTTTACACATACTGTGAGATGTGTTAAAACATTGAAATATTTCAAAATCTTGAGGTTGAAATTTTTGTGAATTACAATGTTTCGTATACTCGAGAGTAAAAATGTGTTGTGAAAATCGTAATATTAGTATGTGATGAAAAATTGTTCCTATTCTAAAATGCTACGAGTCGAATGATGGTTGAATAGTCAGGGCATTTATGCTGGTCACATTAACCCTCGAAAAGTAGAACGTAGCGCTCCGAACCAGACCAAACCTAAAATGCTACGAATGAAAATTGCTATGTATTTTTATTTAATTTTAGATCGTGTTTTAGAGCGGAAATTTTTTCTTCTGACTGCACTTTTGTCGAAAACAGTAACAATATCTCAAGGAACACTCAATGTTTTAACTACAGGGAGAGCTTACATTATTGAGCTCATTTCCATAAAACAGAAGCAAAGTACTTAAAAATTAATGTTTTATTGATGATTGTATGCAAGCAGTTTTATGTTACACTTTCAATCATTTCTACTCGAATCCCATTTGTCGAAAGTAAAATGTTGAATGTGTATTTAACTCCTATCCAAGGGCTGTAGAGCACCCAGTCGTTATCCCTACAATAATCTTAGTGATTCTTCGTTTTTGATCATTGGAAACGTTTGTTATGTACACTCTGTCTATGCCAATTCCCGAAGAAAGATCTAGATGTGTATGTCGGGTGATTGTGTAGGTCAAGTAATTAAAGGTGGACTGATTGGTTTATCTTTGATCCTCAACTTCGTCTTAGACTTATGGTTTTACCAACACATTTCCTGTTTCCTTAAATTAATAATACCAACGTTTACTGAAGTCCTTACTTAAAGCAAGATGTTTTCGTGATATCATAAAACTTACATCGCTTTTTGACGTACTTTCAAATGTTGGTTATCTCCAGAATTATCAAATTTTATCCACAGAGATGGCGCATCAAACTATCTCAAACAGTTTTAGAACTGCTTTCTCAAGGTCCCTCCACACTGGTGCACTGTAAGCCATTATCACTGTCTAGAGGGGTATGGCTTAACGAGGTCGATGATGGCAGACGATAAAATGGCCTTGTCGGAGGATGGCTTCGGAAGTGGTTTTTCTCCAAAGATCAAGGCGCCTCCACACTATGGTCCATTGCAAGCCATCACCACCATCTGGAGGGGCTTTGGCTTATCGTGGCCGATGGCGGCAGACGATAAAATAGCCTTGGCGGACGTTGGCTTCGGATTCGGTTTTTCTCCAAAGATCAAAGGCAGCCAGATGCGCAACTAAAGTGCGCAATAGACCCTATGGATGAATCAATGCGCTCAGCTCATTTAGTGGCCTAGCGTGTGGATGCGACCCGTGAACCATCGTTCGAGGTCACCATCAGGAAGTGGTGAACAACTGGCCATAGTGTGGAGGCTACATAAAAGGTTGCAAGATGCGCAACTAAAGTGCGCAATCGACCCTATGGACGAATCATTTAGTGGCCCAGTGTATGGATGCAACCTCCGTAAACCATAGTCCAAGGTCACCATCAGGAAGTGGTAAACGGCCATATTGTGGAGGCTACATCAGAT
>CM063510.1:37287022-37304522 GCA_032207245.1 Pardosa pseudoannulata | reverse complement strand
TAAATAGGATTTCTTTCTTTAATTTATATCCTAACAAATGAAATCAACTCAACAATTATTGTAACCAATTTTATCTCCAGTTAAATTACTCGTTGCTAGTGGTAAAGTACAACAATAGAATTCATGTAACGCCTTGCTGTCGACCAGCAACGTGAATTTTCTACCGCCTTATCACGTGATAGCAAGGGGGGGGGAGCATTTAACATCGAAAGTGACAATTCTGGTAGGAAAATATATTGAAATAGCTTATTAAATAACGCTACACATATTCTTAAAATTTAAAAGATTTGAACTTTGTTGATTACTGTTATAAAAACAAATCTCCCACGTCCTACATTATTTAAAATTTTATTAATTAAAGTGGGCCTTAAACTGAATTCTGGGAAATTTAATTTTCATATCTCAATCAATATAACTTATAAATTTTGATTAAAATGTCCCCAATAAAACTGCAGGAAAATTCATGGGTTTATCGAAAGAAAAGTTGTTAATAAAAATTCATTATTAGGCACCCGTTTAAAAATAGGCAGACTTAAATTATGTGAAAAATAAAGAATAGTTAATAGCCTACACAAAATTTAAAAGATTTGAAGGGTGTTTAAAAATAAAAGATTAAAGTCTTTCAAAAGACCTCCAACCAATTGTATTCAAGATTTAATATTAAAAAGTATCCATTGAAGAGCAGCAACTTTTGTTCAACATATAATAGAACAGCACGAGGAATTTTAAGGAAAGAAAAATCGGGTTCCTTCAGTCAAAAAAAGGAGAAACGATTGGCAAATAACGGAACTTTTTAAATATGCGCTTAAAAATGAATGAGGAAAACTTTCTTTTTTGATTAAAAAAGTATGAAAATTTTTTTAGGAAGAATTCAAAACTCAATAAAATTATTTTTCGAGAAAAGATAATGAGTGTTCTATATTGAAATGTCAATGCAATCTAGATTACAAATGTAAAAATTGTATAACTAATGTTTATTGTCTGAATTGTCAAATATTCCTCATCCTAGAACGCTAAATATACAGTAGAAACCCTGAATTCCGAAATCGTCCGTGCCGAACGATGGCCGAATGGTAGAGCGCTGCTCTACGGAACCAGAGTTCGCGGGTTCGAATCCCGTAATGGCATGGATGTTCGTAGCCGTTCGGAATCGGCTTTAAACGGTAGGTCCCGGTCTCATTAGCTCTCGCGTGCAAAAGAGTAGATCGTAAAGCTCCAAACCAAACCAGAATCGTGACTTCGGGGATTCCAAATTTCGAACAATACCCGATTTTGGACACTTTTTATGTAAAACAATAAGTAATATTAACACCCCCCGTCATATCCCGCTAACTAAGTGAACGGATGTACCTGCCCACAAAAATATCGTGTTTTTTCTATCCCTAATCTCTCTTCTCTTCAGTTTTTGTGTTATGAACTTACGAATCCAACATTATCGTTCCTTTTTCCTATTTAGTTGTTTAATTTCTTCATCGCTGCTATTCACACTCACTGAAAGAAACTCAGAAGTGATGGGTTCGGCCCATAGATTTCTGTTGACCCATTTACTAAAGGTTGTGAAGACTCCCCTTTGTTCAGAGCACGCGTCAAATCAGCTGATCGGAAATACCACCTGTTGACCAGTTTACAATAGCTTGGCGTCGCAGAGTATGGGATGTTGACAGTTGGATTGAATAGGCGTTACGCTCCTGATCGGTCACATTAATTAATTAATCCTCTGGAATTCCGGAATCGGGACAGCTAGCGAATGAGAATTCAACTAAAAAAAACTAGCTGTAATCTTAGCTGGAGTTCTCAGGTAACTGGAATCGTAACTGAGCAAAAAGCGGTTGGCGGGACCGTAACTGACCTCCAGGTATAAAAAGCCTAGAATTTTGCGACTCGGGGCTTTTCGACATTTTTTTACGGAGGTGCTTTGACCTCGTGGAGGCTTTCGCGTCTTTTGACCGGAGACAGCATTTTAGTGATTGTGTTTGGGAGACTCGTCAAGTCCGCTCATATAAGGAGCGGCAGGTTCTCGGATACCGAACGGAGGATAGATTGAGTTGTATTGCACCCTGGAAGAGCCTCCCCATTTGTGAGATTATTTAACCTTTTATTTTGCCGACTGTGATCGTCGTGGTAATTCAGTGCCAGCCGAAAATTCTCTACATCTCTACTTGTTTTGGGGAGAATTAAAATCCCGTTCTATATATAGCAGTATTTACTCCAGAAAGAATAAAAGTAATTTCCAATTTTATGGTGACTGTGATCCTTCTTCACGATACCTCTTCAATCGAGAACATTAAAGTCGTCACAAGGTACTTCGCGAACCTGTGCGCATGTTACTTCGGAAATTAGTTTGCAGCACTAAGCAGATAGTGTTAAGGTGAGTATTTTCGCTATTTAAAATAAAAAAAATTAGGAAGTGATAGACCCGTAAAATCTCTGATACTATATTTCTTTTTTATTAAAAAAGAATCCATTTTAGAAAATCCTCACTGGGTCATAAAGTATATTGGTAAGACAAGCAATTCGAATTAAGCCCTTCATTTAAAGGCAAACTCTTAATCTACTGGATCCCTGTGACATAGCCAGATTTTTTTTTTGTTTTTTTTTTTTTTTTTTTTTTTTTTTTTTAATAAGGAAGGTATAAAGTCTTATTCCAAAGTACAGTAAACTTTCAATCTCAAGAGAAAAAAAAATTATTACACACACATACATATGTAGTTTTGCATTTATACGTCATAAAGAAAAAACAGCAACGCTGTACATAATTTCGTTTTATGTTGATATATTTGCAACCATATTGAGTCTTTTAATGTACCTGCTAAGTTTATACCAGGTTTAAATTTGCCTGGTAAATACTGGAGCATATTTAATTTACGCTCCAGTATTTACCAGACGAATTTTACGAATAACTAGGAAAATAAAAAAAAATATATTCAGAAAGGAATTATGATATATCTTTTCTCTCTTTACAAAATTACATATCATGTATGACAACAAAATTCGAAATCAGTCTGGCATAATCAGTAATTTATAAACAATTGTTTCATAGCAGCAAATTAATTCTTCCAACTTTTAAAGCCAGATTATTGAAACCTTCATTTAAACTTAATAGTCATTTGATATGCACCGAAAGTAATGCTAAATTTGTTAAAAAAATTCCAGACATGCCAACATTCAGATGCTTCTGTCGGTGGCAAAAGCGCGATTTTAAAATTTAACAATATACTACTAAGTACACGGGTGTATACAATTTACATACATAATAAACAAAGCAAAATAACCCAAACAAATTATACATAATTACATATTTTATTAGTTTCTTATTAAAATTGAGCAAATTAAATTTAATAATATTAATAAATTATTAAATTTTATGAAAAATATCTTCTCATTGCAAATAGTTGTATTTGTAGAGTGGCACAATACAATATTTAGAATGTGAATTTTTAATGTCAGACATAAAAAAAATTTCTATTATATGCGATACTTTACACAGAAACAAATTTAAAAGTCGCCTTTTAACATGTAAACAACATAGGCGGTCGGTGTTTTCATGAACTGTGACGTCACAAACTCGGCGGAGGAAAAGTATCGTTTTTGAGAGACGTTAAAGAGTCCGCTATAAAACCCATTAGAAATCACTCATTAGGGCCCCAAATGAAAGAAAAATAGGTACTGTCCTGCTTACTTTTTTGTCTTCTATCGTTCAAAATTAATATTAGAAAACGTGAAAATTCCTCATTCTAAATTCTGTTTGGCGACTCTGTTTTGTCGACATTTAATACATTCTTCTTTTAATTACGTGATAAAATAATAAAAATATTTTGATCAACTAAATTCATCTAATTGCGTTTAAAATGTGTTTTCAGATAAGACAGTTATTCTAGTTTTTTGACCATATTTGACTTTTTCACTTTATCTATTTTAATTTGGTATATTTCTTTCATCTTGAATTCAGTAGCGCCATATTTATTTATAAATTTTTAAACGCCGATTTTAATTCTTCGATTACCGTGTTTATGTCATGGGAGTAATTCGTCGATACATTTACCTTCTTTAAATGATCTGGCAAACAATAAACGCTTTTCTAGTAGTCCGTAAAAATCTAAATAGCCAAATACAGTTCTTTAGATTACATTTCTTAAGTTCATGGATGAAAGTTAAGTTTAACTCAGTGTGTTATTCGTTTTACAATGATGAGATATTTTATTTTCAAAATTGCTTATAATGTTATATAATCTAAAAACTAATTTGAATTTTGAATTAATTTTAACTGTTATTGAAAACCTTAATTACTCAGACCGAAGGCTAGGTGCGAAGCGGCTTGTGAAATACATACAAAATATAAACGACAGATGAAACACCGTAAAGCGAGCAAAATACTGAAAAGCAAAAAGCACACATCCATCATAGACAAAAAATAATTTGAAATAATTAAAAAGACTTTTAGAGTGTTTTTCTCTTTATTTATCAGCTTAAACCCTGTTTACATGTACCAGCAAAGTTACCTTGATTTTATCGGGTAAAAGGGATTTTACTTGGAGGGTCAGAACCCCCACCCCCCGTTTCAACCCTCCATTTTGCCGGGATTGAAGTCGAAAGTCACGTGATCATACAGGAATGCAATCCCATCATTCTGTATACCAGGGGTGGCCAAACTTTTGGGATTCGTGGTCTACTCCATATTTAAAAAATCGAACGCGGTCTACCAATGGCAGAGCTAAATTAACGTAACGTAAATGTTTATATATTTATTTTCGGTAACAAGAAAAAATGGTAAATTATCTAATTTTTCTAAAAAAAGTTAATATTAATATTAAAATAATAATAAAAATATAATTACTTAATATAAAAATTTACTGACGAAAATAATCAAAGTATTCATATATCAAAAATTGACCATCCTATTCACTTCGTTTAGTTGAAATTTGGCACTGTATATCTGCGACAAGTTTATCATATTGTGGATGACACGAGTTTATTGCAATGCGTAAACACGAAATTAAAAGTTCATCTGTTAAACGCGACCGATGTTTGGTTTTTATAGCGTTCATAGTTGAAAAAGCAGATTCGCAAAGATACGTCGATCCAAAGTAGGATTTCAAATACAAAATCAATTTGTAAATATTTGGAAATGTTTCCTCAGAAATTAATTTCCAAAAATTTTAATTTTAAATAATTCATTAATTCTATAAGTCAGAGGTAGGCAACGTGGCTCCCGCGGGCGCCATGGCGCCCCCGATCGATTTTTAATGCGCCCTCGCTGGACTAATGTAAATGTATGATAGCCAGAGCGATTTATTTACTCTTGTCAAACGGCGATATACAGTAAGTAGTCAGTTGAGTTTAGGATTGTGCATAGATTAGCAGTTTGCTAACCTTGAGCTTATCTAATAACACGCACGTATTTTTTGTTAGTGTGTGATCGTATTTCGAATAGACCACGCGTAGACCGTGCATTTAAAACTACCAAGTAATCCGTAATAATTCTTTTCTTTCAAAACCTTTCATGGATAAATGTAAAAGAAAAAGAACATATTATTTTAACGATGACTGGAAACATCTATATTGTTTCGTTGATTACAAAGGGAAGTGTATTTGTTTGTTGTGTAATAATAGTGTTGCGATTCCCAAGAAAAGTAATATTGAACGACATTTTAAGACCGTTCATACCAATTTTGATAGTGACTATCCAATGAACTCTGAAATTAGAAGAAAAAAAATTATTTCTTTAAAATGTTCAATAACTAACCAGCAAAGTTTTTTTACTAAATCACTGCAACAACATAAAGCAGCAACGATCGCGTCATATAAAATATCGCATTTGCTAGCTAAGAATAAATAACCATTTACAGATGGGGAATTAGTGAAAGAAGCCATGTTAGAAGCTGCTGATTCACTTTTTGAAGAATTTAAAAATAAAAAAGAAATAGTTTCAGCTATAAACACGTTGCAAGACACTCAAGTTTCACACTGAATTATGTGTATCATTAGGTACATTGTATCCGCCAAAATAAAATTTTTCAAATCCATGACTTTTCCTGACTTTAGAAGATTATTTTCCATGACTTTAAAAATATTTTGTTAAAGTACATAAGAATAAAAATTCTGATATGCATACAAATAAAATATATTCTTTTAGAGAAATTACAAAAATTTATGATAAAAAATACTTTATATATATATATATATATATATATATATATATATATATATATTGTTGTATCTATATACCTAAGTTTAATCATACAGCAATTTTCTGAATGCAATAAAAAAATTTCCAATTTGAATTCAGAGTACTTAGGTATTATCGAGGTGACCAAGAATAATAGCCAAACAGGATAACCCTATTACGTTTCTATATAATAGCCCTAAAGATAAGCTTATATTTTGTAGAAAAATCTTAACTATTTTTTATTAAATAATTATTATTATCATTATATTAATAAAAATTTAATTTATAATTTAAAAAAAAACCAGAATAATATACTTATACATTTACCCCCCTATTAAGCTTGCTTGTTTTGAGTTTCCTTGACGAACAGAAAGGAAATTCACTTGCAGAGGCATTTCTTGGTTTTTCTTAATTGGTAGCTCAGCGGATCCATGACTTTCCATGACTTTTACTCATTTTACTTAGAAAATCATGACTTTCCATGACAAAATTAATCCATTGTCTAAATCCATGATTTTCTATGACTTTCTCTGACTTTCCAGGTGCGCGGAAACAGTGTAGGTATGACACCAACAAAAAAAAGTTATAAAAAAAATCTGTTTTTTTTTTTTAATGCCTTTTTATACCTGTTGATTATCTGTAAAATATGCGCCCTCGGTGATTTTCAAATTTAGTATTGCGCCCTTAAGGACAAACAGGTTGCCGACCCCTGCTATAAGTCATAAATTAAATTGTTAATATTCGAGGTCATTATCGGGATGGTCGCGCGGACTATCTAAAATGTCTCCGCGGTCGACGTCTTGGCCACCCCTGATAGTATACTGTGTCTTGTTTACTTGATACAAAATGTGACATCTACATTTCTTTTTACTATTTTTAATGAATCCCATGAAAAATTCATTAAATTATGATGAAAATTTTTGAAGAAGAAAATAAAGAGGATAATGAAGGAACAAATTCGATCCGTTGCAATTGCAAAAAATTTTCAATTGCATTTTTTATTACTGTACTTTTGCAACCGTGGAGTCGGCCATTTTAAAATCTAGCGCCAGCAAACGTAAAGGATCATAGGAAAGGAGGTTAAACCCTGCTATTACCCTGGTAGAAAGGTGAAATTTTTCTACACCTCAATATTTTCCCTAGCTAGGGATAAGTTTTGAAAAGGGAGTACGATTCACGGATTAACCCTTAATTTGGCGAAGTCCGCTACACCGGACATAGATATTTATAACTACTATATAACATAATTGTCAGTGTTCGCCACTGCGGATATTAATTATCTCAAAAACGGAAAATGATATGTTTTTTTTTTGTTTATTTTACAGAGATCCTAATGTCTATACAGACATGGGAAAATAAAAGAAATTAAAAAATATCTGAAAAAACATCTTGCCAAATTAAGGGTTAACTCTGCATTTGTGCTGCTTTTTGACACATGTAAACGGGACATATATAAGCAAGATACTCACCCCATTGTAGCATACAAATTCTTCACTGCATACTGTTTTGTTTGGTTTCTTCGTGGAGGGAGGACAGAGAGGTCCTTTACCAGTAAGCATGAGTTAAGGTAGAACAACTTCTCGAACAAAAATTGAATACACAAATAACCACTTACTTCTATAGTCATTATTTATCGTAAAATGAGAAATTAGCAGGATAAATTCATTGGGCATGAAGCTTATATTGTTTTTTTAATGATAAAAGTAAGAGTTGAATATATCAGATAAATTTGATTTCTGATTGACATAAATCGATTTATGTAACGCTAAACATCCATCCTAATCTTTTTTCATTCGTGTTCAGGCTTGCAACTGCTGAGGCACTTTCAAAAAGGTGAGAAAAGTGACAAATAATACAGAATAAGTGACTAAAAAGTGACTAAACATAGAAAAAAAAAGCGATTTTTTTCTCCTCTTGATTACAGATGCTATTATTAAGATTTTTCTATTTATTTTAACTCTAAATCAAACGACATGATTTTAGCGTCAAATACAAAAAAGGTTAAAAATTTTGTTTCACACAACTCAACATTGCTTTTTATTCAAGAAAATCTATAAATTAGATTTGAATACATACAATTCATTAATTTTATAATCACAATTTTCTGCATATATTAACGATGTTTTGAAATATGTACATAGTGAGATTAGAGCATCTGAACAAAAATTGTGAAGAAAAAAAAAAAGAGAAATATGGGCTTTGACGTAAATTACTTTAATGTATTAAATGTACATTTCAGTACAAATGTAGATTTCAGAAACTTCTTTACGACTTTTTAAAATCACTCAATTCTGTAAACCATATGAGTAATTACATTTTAATAATAAAAAAAAAAAAATAAGATTAGAGCATCCGATTTTGTTCTTTTATTTAAATATTTTGTTATTAATTATGATTTTTTTCAACACTAGACTTTTGCTGATACACCAAGAAAATAGTGACTAAAAGTGACTGTTTACTTATAAAAGTGACTAAAAGTGATCAATTGTAAAAAAAGTGACTAAAGGTGAGAAAAGTGACAGAATTGCAAGCCTGGTGTTTTATCCTAGATATCCTCACATTACTATTACGTGATTTATCCTAAACATCACAGAAATTACATTTTCCCGTTGCCTTACTTAGCCCTTATTTTGCATTTATAAATTTATAATTCAATTAAATCGTATGTTCCCAACGGGGGCGAAACCGCCCATAAGTCGACACTGAAGGCTTCTCTCCGAATCATAATACGATTCATGTTTTGACTCAAGAAAGCAGTATCATGGATAAAATCCTGGAAGATCTTGGCGACATAATAAAAACTAGCATAAAGCTCGTCATATGACGGGGTCAGTAAAATTTTTAATTTGCCAGAATTTTAAAGTACCTTATGAGGCAGGTAAAAATAGGGTTTGTGTTTTGGCTGAGAATTATCTGGTACATGCTCAATAATTTGTTTATCTTCCTACTCCTCTAAAGTCTCCCCTGTGAATGCAGTTTAGAATCACGTTGAATTCATTTAGAAAGATAATTCAAAGTTTTCTTAGCTACGTAGAAATTACCGTTAAGTTCTTCCCAATTTTTTTTACCACAGTAATTAATAGAAGTAAAGGAATGAAACTATCGTTTCCACTACACCCTGGAGGTAGATAGAATTTGTTGTTAATACCGGTGATAAAATTGTCATTGCAACAAAAAATAATCGATGATTAAATTTAAAATTATTACATATGTACCTAATCTATTATTTAAGCCAAATATAAAAGAAAATTATTTACATAATATCTAAATTCAGTGATAAAACGTATCAAAATAATACAGACAATATTTAAATACATTAAAATAAGAAATGATTAAATGAGATGGTTAAAGGAATGACGTCATATGTAGAAAAAATGTTATTTTTACCTATTTATTATGGACAAATTAATAAATTTAATCGCCTGTTCTTAATCGGGGAACATAAGGCTTGAAATAATGGTATTAAATGCTAGAAAAGGGTAGAAGGGGTGGATTTCGAACGTTATTAACCCTTACTCACCAAGAATCCAATTTGGATGCCTCTATCCATTCCAGGTATACCCGCTTCATAAATTCGAGGACAAACAGACAGATACCTTAGGCTATTATTATATAGGGGATGATTCGTTCATTGAATGAATACATATATACCACAGCAGTGACATCCGATTTTAATTTAATTTAATTTCATTACATTTTCATGCCAAGCAATATTGTTTTGTAATCACTCGCTTGACTTGTATTAGCTACGGTTAGAATAAACATTAAAACTGTAAAGCTATAATAATCCAACTCCGCTCTTAAAAAAAGAAAGCCTGGTAAACTATAAATTGTTTTTTTTCCGAATGCTTTTTTTATTATAAAGTATGAAATTATTAAAAATAAATTTCATTCCAGAATAATTTAAAATGAACATCCAAGGAAATATAACCATTTATTCACAGTCATCTGATCAGTCAAAGGATATTCGCAATAGCTCGATGTTCTGCACCCATTATCTTCACGACACATCACTCCATACTTCAGACGGCAGTCGTGAGAACAGCATGGTCCTTGACTTGGGCTGCGGACAGAAACAGAGAATGATCCTTGTAAAAATTTATTTATTTATTTATTTTTTCTTAAAGAAATACATAAATTTCCTAGCTCCTCTCCCTATTTAGCAAAAAAACACGCGATATTGATACAAAAATACCAAACTTTTCACGTTTTGCTTTGAATGCAGAGTAGGAAAAAAATATGAAAACGATGAATCTGAAGAGCTTGCAAGAGCTGCTTTGCTTGAATCCGAGCCAAATAATGCTATCTTGACCTCTGGAAAAAATCTTTACGCTTAGAAAAAATTACCACTGATAAATCTTGGAATCCTCCTCCCTTTTCACTCTTGGTATTTTAAAACTAATCGTGAAGAAGCTTCCAACATTAGGGGTACCAAGACTCTGCAGACGACTTTATCTCGCTTCGCCAGCGGCCACCCAAGATGTCTATGTTCTTATGGAAGGCTGGAGCCCGCCGAGCTCGCCCTCTGGCTACAGCCCCGACCATTACTCTGACAACAGTCTTAATCGAGGGGTCTGCACGTGGGATTGATCCACACCACATTTTTGAACGGGATAGGGTTGTCTCACTGAATGACTTGTATCTTTTATTATTCTAATATTGTGCCTTTTATTATAGAGGCAACGAAACCCAGGAAGGAATCGGTGAGAACTCCGGAAAAATTGGCAGCAGACGGAACTCATTAAGATTGTAAAATACTTACATTACTTAGAAAAAAACTAAGAAAACAGTTTTATTTAATTCGAACACATTTCACAAGACTCAGATTTAATGCAAAATCTAATTTTCAGTGATCTAATGTCATGCTATTCCGGATCATTAAACATGTTGGGATGCTTCTTGCTATAGAGAATGCGCATTATCAAACTGTGATACTAAAAGAAGAAAGTTTTCAGTCTAGAATTCAAAGGGATGACAAGCCAGAAACCTATGACGCCGAAAGATGGTGATACAAATGCTTTCTGGTATGTTTACGCATACATAGCGTGCTCCTGCAGATGAAATTAATCTGGATCAAGGTGAATTTGATTTGTTGTGATTTCCATGCTACTACACCATCTGAGTCCAAAGCAAGCTAATTTTTCTACACACAAAAGCAATGAAATTTGTGTCTCTTTATCATTCGCTTCAGAAATTTTCTTTTTTCATTTTCGGTCTTATTAGTCCTCTTTTACTAAAAAGAAAAAAAAACCCGTAGCAATTCAAATCAAATATTTCACTTTCATAATTAAAAGTTCCATGCTTATCATGTCTAGTTGTTGATTAATATGGAACTGACAGAAAGTAATTCTGACTGATCATTTGGGTACGAATTTGAGTTAAAGTGGAATGAACTGGTGGGAAGATGGAAAATGTGTCTGAGCGTTTTGTGTAGCAGATAACGAAGCCGAATCTTGGTCAGCCAGATTCATCCTGATTACGATTTGTTTAACTGGAGAGGCATTACACCAAGCCATTGAAATAGTTAAAATAATAAATAATCCGACATGCTAACTTTGAGAACGTGTAATACCTGCAGTAGGAAGTGGGCCTCAGCCTGCAGGGTGGTTGGTCTTGGGGCGGATTGACCCTCATCGGGAAACAGCACGGCTCGTGGCAATCCTCCTCCCAGCCGCAATCGCATTCTTCCGCACCCTCCACCACTTCGTTACCACACACCGCATCCAGGGGCTCTACAGAAGTAAAATAAATAAATAAAAACAGAGGATTAGGGCAGAACACCGAATTATATAGTCCTCAACTTTGTGACAGTACAAATTGCTCCAAATGATTACCCATACCTGTAAAACATCCTTTGACGCTGCGTGCCTTGGTGTTCAAGACGGCATTGATGCTCCTCAAACTGCAGGGGGAGAACTTATTATTGTTTCTCTTGTCGCCGGAGGTCGCTCGAGCGAACATAATGTAGTTGCCGTGGTCGCCACCAGGCGTGCAATGAAGATCATCCTCAGGATCGTGCTAAGGGAAATGCAATTGAGCTTTACATTCTGAATATTCCATTACAGAGAGATAAAAAGGTAAGGTAATTAAAGGTAAGGTTGATGTAAGTTGGAAATGAATTTCAAAAGTGACTATTTTTTACATTCTATTGAACTTAATTTCCTGATAGCTAAAAATAAAAATACAATTGTAGTAATCGAAATGTTTGCGGACATTTATAAACATTTAACACTGACTACTGCCTACGGATTTGTGTATGTTGTACATCTATCTGGGTCCAGAGGATACAAATTGGTAATTGAAATAAGAAACAGTTTTTACTAGGTTCCGTTATGATTATTGGTGATCGTACAGTAGTGTTGAAAAATACAACACAAATAAAGATCTCCCTGCTTAAGAATTATACTGAATATAATAATTTATGGAGTTACCTATATTTAGAGTCGAAACTTTTATGCCTGATTTACTGTTTAATCATTTTTTTTCTTCTAAATTTAATTCACGATATCGAATTCATAAAGAACTGTTTGAAGTGTTCGTCATCAATGAACAATAAAGTCTGCCTCTATTACGACAGTGTTGTTATTTAGTAAGAAAGTTTGTAACAGATTAATATTAGAGGGTAATATTCAAAGGTTTTTGTACTTGGCGATAATTTGTCAAATACAAAGTCAAATGTAGGGAGGATGATATTCACAGCGCGTTTATAATTTTGAAGTTTGCCAAAGGATGGAAAAATGGGAAAGCTCAGCTCTTGCCAGAATACATAGCTTCGAATCTCAATTCTGGTATACATGTTCGTAGCCGTTCGGAATCGGCTTTAAGCAGCAGGTCCCGGTCTCATTAGCCTTAGTGTAGGAAAAAAAGAGAGAGAGAGAGAGAGATCGTAGCACTCCAACCAAACCAAATACACTTGATGTTTTTAAAAATAATTTATGCAAGAGTAGTTATGGATCAAAGAAAAAGAATTTTAAATTAATCCAGGTGTACACCCAGTTGGAGGACAATGTGGTTTGAGACATTCATAAGCGAAATATTTAATGTTACAAAAATTAAAACCTATTTGAGAAGCACAATAGGGATAGAACGTCTTTTTAACTTTGTTAAATGTTCATAGAAATACTGACGTTAACATAAATTATGTAATCAATGAACAGGAAAAGAAGCAAAAGATTGTATTCAACTTTATAATTTCTTTATGTTTTTCAAAAATTAATTTTAATTTTTTAACAACACTTATCAATTTACGGCGCTTTTTTATGTATTGAAATAACAAAAAACGCAACGAAAAACTGATTAATAAAATAATTAAAACGTTATTTCGACTTTGAGTACATTTAAAAAAATGTTTAGTATAAAATGCGTTTGAAATGGTTATGCTTTATTTTTTTTTTTAATCTTCGGTGGTAAACAGCCTTCCCTAAGGATTAGGCTTTGAGATATTTACCACAAAACAGTTCACTCCTTAACAGTTAAAAGAAAAAAAAGAGAGAGAGAGAGAGAGAGACAGAGAATAATCATGAGTTATCATTTAAAAATGTCCATAGTTTAAATAATTAAAACGAAACCCTGGAAGAAGGTAGTATTATGCTTGCGTTAATGTTAAATTAAGAGAAAAATGTTAAAACTAGATTTAAAAAAAAAAAAAAAAGATTTAAGATAACCAAAACTAAAACGAAGCCCTAAATTTGGTGATGTTAATTGGGTTTCAAGATAATATTAGGAACAAGTTGCTTTTACATAATTAAACTTGGAGAGGAAGGGGGGGAGTCTCCAAGCATGGGTCCAGCTATGGAAGTGATATGAAACAAACACTTGATTGCACAGATATTTGCTTTATTTTATTGAACCCCTTACAAGACAAAACCCTGGGTGCACGCTTGGATAGTTATTCTTGGCTGCAGGACTAGCCATCTAGCTTTCGGACTGCCGAACGTTAGGACCGAATGCTAGATGGCGTTCAGAACCCCTCTCTCAAGTCTATGTATTTTAATTCCACTTTTGGAAGTGTGTAAACATTCGAAATCAGCTTTAAGTCATTCCGAGTATCTACTAACGGTTTACTGACTCTTTTCGAAACAATTAGTTATCGATCGACAAAATATAGGGAGTAGAGTTCCCTACCAAGCCATTAGGTAATCTGAAACCGTTTCAGAAATCAATTATTCAAATGGGATTCGAGAACGCTTTTGAAAGTATCCTTGTAAAACAAGCGAAAAGCATAGAATTAACTTTTAAAAGATTTTTCGATTCCTTATATTTTATTGAAGGTTTTGAAATTGTATATATTTATGGTATTTAGCATTAAGCTAGAATTTTCATGATATTCAAGACTATATTATTTGTTCTTTCGATAAAATCTTTTTCAAAACTTCTACTTTGATCTTTTCGAGTAAAATAACAGAGATATTTTCATTAATTATAAGTAGATATGTGATATTCAGTGTATTGAAAAAACAAACAGTATATTTTCTTAAATAGATACATGAATTTATCGCATGAAAAATTACGATCTGCATATTCTTTTTATCCACATAAAATGCTATTAATTTTATCTAATCGATATACCTCGATTGAACTAAATACATTGATTATTGTTCATAGTAATTATGCAAAAGATACAATTTTAACAGTTTAAGCAATTATACCATGATTTTTTAAATGCTTCGTTATTTGATTCCAGAACGTTTTCCATGGAATTCTTTTTCTCTAATCAGTAGCGTAGAGAAGGGGACATATGGGAGTCGTTGTCATGTAATGTATATAATATAGTATATTGTATGGCAACATGTGTTTTACGTAAATCGTTTGCTTGGTTTGGCAACAGTTGTAATTACAGACTATATATACTTCGTCTACGGTTGTAATGTTGTGTTAGGTTTTAGAATAAAGATGTTTGCATGAAGGCTTTTCGCCTTAATGTTATGAGTTAATCTTGTCTCTTTAGAATACCTGTAATTACGGTTGTACAGTAGAATCTTGAGATATAATTGTTGTAACCACCCATAAGGATTGCTGAACACTTATACGTGTACGAATTGTCATGCTTATTCTCAATGACATATTTCCACTGTAGCTGGTATACCTCATGCGCTGCTAATCACAGTATACTTTCTCCATATATCGGTTTTCATGCTGTCTTTCTCCTTGAAATAGCTCATACTACTGCTAACCTCAATTATGTGGATTAGGCGGGAAAGCTGAGAAAGATGGTAGTGCTCTGGGCATGGCAGAGAGGACTATGCCATGGTCTGAGAGACGGACGGATTTAATAATGACATGAGTACGTAAGCAGAGGAACGAAAGAATGATCTTAACCCTTTGCCTTAAAAGAACGTATGGGAGACGTGATCATACTGCTGTGCATAAAATGAGAACCTCGTATCACACACGTGATGATTCTGTCTGGCTAAAAGTGAAAAGCTCGTATCAGTAATAAAACAATACCCCTTACAAAATTTTGACTAATATTATACATCATCCACTTATAAGTTATTCACGCAATAAATTCTACATATAAAATATTTAAACGACTGAAAATTCTTACTTTTGTTATATAACCAAAAACATAGAATTAATATTATGTGAAATAAAAACATTAATAAATAATTTGAATAAAAATTAAATGAAATATAATTATCAAATTCTGTGGTTTTATGAAATAGTAAATGCAGTAATATTAATGTCCATTGGTTTACTTCACAATTTAGCCCGTGCTGAAACTGCTTCTGGTCACGACGCATGAGAAAAGCTTTCATCGAAAGTGGTACACACAATCATTGCTCGATTCATAAGGCAAGAGGTTAATAATATTTTTGAAAAAGAGCAAACTCCATCCTGCCTATAATAAAAATATTTCTTTGGGAAATATCTGCTTTTCCGAAACCTCCAGTGTTGGCATCCAGCGGTTTTCGTGTTGTAGGAAATATCATCTTTTAGGATTGTTGAACCTGGAGTAAGTTCATTTTGCACTCAGTAAACTTCATGGTTCACAATGATATGGATTCAAGTTCGAGAAACGTCCCCCCGCTTAAATGGAAAATTTCTTGCTAAGCCCCTGCTACTAATCATTTGTTTAACATTCTAAAAGCTGTACAATCTGAGCCATATTGCAAGCAAAAATCTTAATGTTGAAGTCCAGTGGAGTTGGGGTAGCTCTTCGCGCTTCCAAGACACAGGTTCGAGGTTCGATCTTCTTGCTGGGCAAGGTTGGACAGCTTCTTATTCTTTCAATGGGTAGACAAACTGAGAACCAAACATGCTTGGGAACTAAAAGCTGGAGGTTCCGCATAAGGTTGGCCACCTAACTGGGACATATGTTTTGCACTCCAGTGCCCTTGGTCTCGAAAATGGAGATTAGCACCGTAGACTATGGCCCACTATTTGGGCCGTAGCGCCGGAGAGTTTAGTTTAAATTTAGTGCTGATTATTAAACAGTAAATAGTACTTACACTTGAAGCGAACACAAAACACAGCAAAAGCTTTTCTCTTACATAGTTTATACTAAATTGCATTTATGTCTTTTTTTAAATTACAATTAATAAAGCTTCGTTGAATATTCATGTCATTTTACTAAACAAAGTAACAAAACACCTGAATGGACTTACAGGAGAGCCGAAGTTGTGACCGATTTCGTGCGCTAGGGTGACATGGGAAACGACAGGAGGAACATGTTTGCCGTAGTTCAGCAGCGTGATGATGCCAGTGTTCAGACTTTTCAAACTGCCTCGGTAATGCTGGAAAGAAAAACAACGAATTACTATATATATATATATATATATATATATATATATATATATATATATATATATATATGACATGTCGTGATCCAGAGTTAAGGCGAATGAAAAACAGTCTTCTTGATAATAATAAGTTTTATTAACTCATCATTCTTAAGAAAAGCAACATGAGCCATTTTCATTGTTCGTGGCGGAGCTATGCGTGAAGGTCTTGACTGCTCCATGTCCACGTGCTAACTGACTGTTATCTGTTTGCAATCTCATCAAATTCTTCCAAAATGCTTCCGACTGACCGGATTATCCTGAACGCTTAAGCGAGCGTGGGTCTTTTTCATTTATTTTATTATTATAAAAGAGTTCTATTTTTAAAATCGCTTTTAACTCACGTAATTTCCAAATACTCCTTTTTTTGACTTGACACACACACACACACACACACACACACACACACACACACACATATATATATACATATATATATATATATATATGTATATATATATATATATATATATATATGTATATTTTTGTGTATATATATGCATATATATGCATATATATATATACACACACACATATAGTTTCCTTTTCAGTT
>CM063510.1:37254522-37282022 GCA_032207245.1 Pardosa pseudoannulata | reverse complement strand
ACAGAAATTAAATTAAAATTCATAGTCGAATAGTTTTGGCATTAATACTAATATAAAAAATGTGAGATAATAATTATGCGTGAGGGAGGAAACGGAAAAAGAAATGTCCTTTCACATAAAAGAGAACAATTTTAATAACTATTTCGACATAGAAAAAAAAATTAAAGCATTGTAAGAACCCTGATATAAGTGTATAATTATTTTTAAAAATTCTGCTAGTATAATTTCAAGAAATATATTTTCATGATAAATTTTATTTTCATTTTATTTCATAACATCGTGGGACACACAAAGCTACACCATTTTGACACCCTTGGTGTATCAATAATTAAGGAAAAAAAAAAAAAAAACCAGAGCGAGCCAAACTTACCCCGTTCTTCTCGCAGACTCCTCCTGCGTTCTTGAGGTCCCCCGTCCAAGCCAAACCTAGGGTTCCTCCCTCAAAATCCCGGTAAGTGAACATGTAGGCGAGGCAGAAGGCGTCATAGTCGTCTTCCGAAAACAGCTCCAGGAACTTCTCCACGCCGTAGCTGCCCACAAACCGATAATCCGGGTCATCGGGACGCGTGTGGACCTTGATGCGTTTGATGAGGAAGGAGATGTTGTCAGGACGACCGTCCTGGTCGAAGTCTGCAGGAACAAAGAATACGACATTATCGATGCTACTGTATTGTTGCAAATCGGATATTTGTAAAGGTATAACTTCGAGAGGGTTAATCGTTTTGATAGCCAAAAGGACTGGTTAGTCAGAAAAACGACATACTTGGCGAGTATTCCCCGTTTGGCGACACTTGCGATATTTAGGGACAAATTGGCAAGGTTAGTGACAAAATCCTTTTGCCAATAAAAGTTCAAGAAACAACCTCGTAGAAACAGAATCGCACAATGGGCTTGTATTAACTCAAAGTTTATAGACCGCTGCCAAAACATCGACTCGGTAGATTTATAATTATTTTTAAAACAATATAGGTATTATAACCTATTAAAACCTATAAACAAAAAGCGATAGGTGGTGGATTCTGCTCCGAGGCGCTATTGCGGGTGGCGTTTCGATTTCGAGTCCATATATTCCATAATTTTCAAAACTGTTGTACGGAATAAAGAATAATTTATAAATAGTTTCTTGATTACGTGTGATTATTCCAAGTCGAAACCCGGAGTACACAACAGTATATTTTAGTCCAGAGTTTCTCAAAATTTTTTCAGTCATAGAGCAGCTCCGAAATTGGAAATTAAATGCACACTAAATTTTATCTCGTAGTTATATATAAGTATATATTATATATCTCGCAGTTATATATAACTGTATTTACTAAATATAACGACAAAGTAGCATTGACGACACAAGGTAGTTTCATCACTTAAGCTTTCAAGAGATTAGATTTCACCGTTTAATTATTTATTTTTTGCATTATTTTCCATTAAAATATCAACTACCTTTTCACCCATTGGCCAATATTTTGCTATTTCACTGGGTTTTCAGCTACTTTTCTGCTTATTATCATTATGATTATTAATACACATATGGCGCCGCGGTAGCTCAGTCGGCAACGTTCTCGTAACTGAGAGGTTGCGGGTTCGGAACATAAGATCCGCCGTGTTCGTTAAAGGTGACTGGGGTACGTAACATATGTTCGTGGTCACAATGTCCTTCAAGTTCTCAATCAATACATCTGGGGGTGGCAGGCCAAGTCTGTGAGTCTTCTGTTTGGTCCCTGCTTCAAAATTAAGAGAACCTACTTGAGCTAAGTCGTTCTTTCATCTTAATGGTGCTCTTTAAAACGAAAGGCGCATCCCTTGGCCTTAATACGAGCCTGCAGGCTCAATCGTGCTTGATTTGTCCAAATGGTATGAGAAACAACACAAAAACAATTCACATATATTATTCCAGGTATATTTTTTCCTTAATGTGAATACTTTATGCAATTAAACAAACAACCAGTAATGTTACAAGTTTACAAATTATTCCTTTGACAATATTGCAAAATGTTAATTAATTCAGTGGTGCGTTCCCTCTACTTCGTTTTGTCCAGAAGGACTAACGAAAATCAGTAGCAACTGGAGGTATGTAAACAGACACTTTACGGAAGAAAAAGTGGAATGAGAAAGAAAACAAAGGCATAAATTAAAAAAAAACTAGAAAATAGTATTCATATATTTTTCGAGAAATACAGAGGGTTAAATATTCCTTAGTGACTGGCAGAGAACAACTGGTAAGATTCATTTTTTAAAAAGAAAACCAATGCATTAAAATTTATTTAGAGTCTTTATAAGCAAAATTATCAACAGAACAATTTCGGTAGACTGAATCATCATAAATTTATCTCCCCCCCCCATTTCTTTTACAGGATTTCTTGCCAAATTTGTCCGATAAATTTACTGACTTACCCTGAACAAAAGACACATATTTTCTCAGATGTAATTAAATTTAAAAGTGGTATTAGTTGATATCAGTATTAGCAAAGTTATTAGTATTATATCATTATTAACTTAAAAGTAGTATATTCTAATAGCTTTTTTTAAAATTGATTTTTATAAAACTAACACAAGATATTCAGAGCTTAAAAAATAACAAATCATATTGTAGCACAACAAATTGTTCTGAAAATTAAATAAATGAGAAAATAAGAAACAAAGAAAGAAAGAAATTATGTATTATGTACTGCATTAAATAGCTTGTCAAAATCATTTCCTTGACGTACAAATAAAAGTAAATGTATTATAAATTCACAAAGAAAAAAGTACCTAAATGTGCTTTAACTTTTACGTAAATTAAACCTCTATTTTTAACAAATAATTTAAGCTGCTTAGATATTTAGCTTTATGATTTTTTTAAAAGGAATTTAGCTTATTTTTAATTGCTCCTACTTCTATAATTCAGCAGCTTTTCAAATTTAATTATTCCTTTCTTCTAATTTTACCAAGTTCTTTTTTTCCCTCTACGATCTTCTAAAAATAGAAATAATTACAACATTTGACCTTTTAAGTTATTATTTTTTAATTTCATCTTGGACTTGACTTTTAGGAAAATTTTGTAAATATTCTATATTTTCCATGACCCTTTTGGAATTCCCTGACATTTTTCGACTTTCCAGGTTACTGGAAACCCTTTGTTTAGTGTCTAAAGTTTGACAAAATAAAAATGAAGCGGAATTCAAGGCATTTAACGAAAAAGTAATGACCACCGCCGGAACATTTCTGCAGTTCTTTTGTAGTTGAAAGAGGTATTGCGTTGTTATTTTTTTTCTTTCATTTTTGAAGAAAATCAAATATTCTAGAAAGATGAGAACAGAACTGCAAGAAAATATACCAAAATCGTAAAAAAAAAACCCCGTTAAATATACATACCTTGGCCTTAAAACGAGAGCCTACAGGCTCAATCGTGCTTGTTTTGTCCAAATGGCATGAGAAACAACACAACAACAATTCACATATATTATTCCAGGTATATTTTCTTCCTTAATGTGAATACTTTATGCAATTAAACAAACAGCTTTAGTTCAACTAGTATTGTTACAAGTTTACAAATTCCTCTTTGACAATATTGCTAAATGTTAATTAATTCACTGGTGCTTTCACTCTACTTCGTTTTGTCCAGAAGGACTAACGAAAATCAGTAGCAACTGGAGGTATGTAAACAGAGACTTTAAGGAAGAAAAAGTGGAAGGAGTAAAGAAAACGAAGGCATCAATTAAAAAATAAATAAATAAATAAATAAATAAAAACAGAAAAAGTATTCATATATTTTTGGAGAAATACAGGGGGTTAAATATTCCTTAGTGACTGGTAAAACACAATTGGTAAGATTCCTTTAAAAAAAAAAAAAAAAAAAAAAAAAAAGCAAATGCATTAAAATTTAGAGTCTTTATAAGCAAATTTTTCAACAGTACAATTTTGGTAGACTCCAATGCATCATAAATTTGTCTTTTTCCCCCATATCTGTTACAGGATTCCTTGCCAAATGTCCGATAAATTCATTGACTTACCCTGAACAAACGACACACAATATTTTCTGAGATATAATTAAATTTAAAAGTGGTATTAGTTGTTATCAGTATTAGCACAGTTACTAAAGCATTATTAACTTAAAAGTAGTATATTCTAATAGCTTTTTTTAAAATTGATTTTTATAAAACTAACAAGACATTCAGAGCTTAAAAAAATAACACATCATATTGTAGCCCAATAAATTGCTCTGAAAATTTAAAAAAAGAAAAAAAAATTAGAAATTACATATTGATACTGAATTCAATAGCTTGTCAAAATAATTTCCTTGATGTACAAAAAAAAAAAAAAAAGTAAATGCATTATAAATTCACAAAGAAAAAATATCTAAATATGCTTTAACTTTTACGTAAATTAAACCTTTATTTTTAGCAAATAATTTAAGATGCTTAGATATTTAGCTTTATGATTTTTTAAAAAGGAATTTAGCTTATTTTTAATTGCGCCTACTTCTAATTTAGCAGCTTTTCTAATTTGGTTTTTCCTTTCTTCTAATTTTACCAAGTTCTTTTTTTTTTTTCGCCTCTACGATCTTCCAAAAATAGAAATAATTACAACATTTGACCTTTTAAATTATTATTTTATTTCATTTTGGGCTTGACTTTTAGGAAATTTTTGTAAATATTCTATATTTTCCATGACCCTTTTGGAATTCCCTGACATTTCTCGAATTTCCAGGTTACTGGAAACCCTTGTTTAGTGTCTAAAGCTTAACAAAATAAAAATGAAGCGGAATTCAAGGCATTTAACGAAAAAGTAATGACCACCGCCGGAACATTTCTGCAGATCTTTCGTAGTTGAAAGAGGTATTGCGTTGTTAATTTTTTTCTTTCATTTTTGAAGAAAATCAAATACTCTAGAAAGATGAGAACAGAACTGCAAAAAAATATACCAAAATGGTAAAAAAAAAAAAACGTTAAATATACGATATAAATTAGCTGTAAAAGGTATAAACGCACTAAAATAAATTTCCATGAATAGTACAAACCGACGATCAAAGGAAAAATGTTTACCAAAACTTGTTAATAGTACAGCTTTTAACAATAACTCCATCATTAATTTTTATGTTAGCGAGGACACGAACAAAAGGTTCTCTATTAGGCTAAACGAGCTATCCCCTTTTTTTACCCATGGCTTCGTCAAAAATAAAACTTAACTACTCTCAGTCTGAAAATTACCATCAAGTGTTACTGCTAGTTTTAGTGTCTCAAAAAAGGTAAAATTTCAATAAATTGCGTTTTGAGAAAAATTAAAGAGTGTTTAAGCGGCCATTATTGTTGTAAGTCACAGAAACTGTCATAATGATTCTTTGAATAGAAGTACGGATTTCAGCCGTTCATTCAAGGTGAGCCGAAGAGTCATCGTTATAACTGGAAATTTTTGATTCATTCTTCGCAAAATGGTGCCAACGTTGAGATGCCATTATTATGCTTTAGAACTTTTCAATAACTATCTTTCTACAATGGGATGTCGTTAAATTGCTATAATGTAAATGAGGCGATATCGCATTTTGGTTCCATTTTACAAAAGGCTAAGAAAAAAATTCAAAAAGTACAATGAGATTAGTAAAAGTAACTATTCAAGTAAATTAGAAACTAGACTAGTGACTGAATTAAGGATTTTCTGTTTTGGTTACTAAGACATATTTGCTCTTTATCAAATATGGCTCTAAAGAGTGTTTACGCGAACAAACATATTTTTACTCTTTCACTAATTGCAACTAGAAGAACTCTTCGCTGGATTTTGAAATTAGAATTGATCTACGGCACAGACGGGACTAAACAGCTACGTGTCTAAAAATAGAAACAAACAGTAATATCTTTTCTCCTTAGAAAAAAAAAATTGTGATCTTCAAAAATGTGTTCGCCTTAGACGTTCAGATAATTTTTATGGTTCTACAGTTGTAACTCTGCGAATGTAGGCGGTAGTGATGAGTTAGTTCCTGTTGTCCAGAGTAGTTTTATGAAGTGGCAAAATGGCTGTCTTAGCGCAGTTTTTGTTAAATTTGAAGGAGTTAAAAGCGAAAATCCAGAACAATTCAAGTTTGTATATGTATTACTATTAAAAAAATGTAAATGAAACTTATAGAAACTCTTTCTGTTTAGATGACAAGAAATTTTTCAGGATCAATTGTCATCCAACAAAAATCTCTCGTTTAGCAGTTAAAGAAAAAATTTGTAATCTACAATACAGCTCTACTGTTGGAATTTTTTAAAGGATTGTTACGAATTAACAATCCTGCGAGTAGCGAACATGCATATTTTTACTCTTTCGCTACCACCAATTTGCAACTCGAAGAACTCTTCACTGGATTTTGAAATTAGAATTGATTTACGGCACAGACGGGACTAAACAGCTACGTGTCTAAAAATAGAAACAAACAGTGATATCTTTTCAATTTCAGAATTTTTTAAAGGATTGTTACGAGTTAACAGTATAATTCAAAATAAGATAGAAGCTGTATTACGGTAGACATTTCCCCAAGCCATAATTGTTTTCTAACATTCAACAGAAAATGTTTAAAAAAAAAAAAAAAAACTAGGAAATATTTTTGCACCGTTTGAAAGATAAATGTTAGGAAACTACTGTGTTTTCTTAGGGACATGCGGTGGATTCACTCAGTCTGACGAAACTCTTTAAAATACCTCCACCTAAATGTTAATTTGGTTACGTAGACGTTTTCTTCTGCAGCTGCCAAATGCGATCACCTCGCAGCTTTATATCACGGTGAGGCACTGGTGTTTTCTCCCTAAACTATTGTTTTGTCAGTAAACTACTGTATCTCGGAGAAATGTCTGGCTTAGAGATTTTATTTTGTTTTGAAAATTGTTTTAATTCTATTTTAACTTAGAAAAAATTCTCCAGCAATTGGTAATAATCGATTATCTTAAAATTTTACACCAAAAGCACGGGATTCATATGACTAACAACAATTGGACATACAATTTTTCAACTAAAGCGAAAATTAAGCAGAAATGATAATACTGAAGTAGAGTTTAGTACTCAGCATTCGTTTTGTACACAGATACTTTGATAACTTTAGTAGAGATTCCGTTTACCACAAGTTTCCATACCACCAATTTGAGCTTCGGATGTCTAACGGATAGACAGAAATGACAACATTCCGCCAAAACATGATCAGATTTTTCGAGAAAATAAACATGTAGTTATTAAGAATCTGTACAGGACACAGTCCCATTCACTGCATCAGAGAACTAAAATTAAATACTCCAATGATATTATTTCACCCTTCTGATCTCGGATCCTTAGGCTGAGTATTAATACTAAAATATTTACACTAAATTTAAAATTTTTACAAAATACTAAATTATTTGCTCTAAGGTCAACTTATGATTTGAAAAACTACTGCCAAATATAATAATACGGTTCTTTATTCTGCAAATATGCACCAGACTTAAATCTTCAATGATTATTACTCCTTGCTATTAAGCTAAAAATACACACAAGAATAATAACAATAAAAATAAATAACTTAAAAAGAAAATCCGACACAAAATAGCGCTAGCCTGGACGGAAAACGAATGAAAACATCCTACCGCGCAGCGTAAAAATTTTATTCTAAAACATACAACATTCTCAAGCAGTCGAATTTTAAAATGTGAATTTCAAAATGAAACTCAATTTATAGAAAAATTCAAATAATAAGAGAAAACAGAACAAAATAAGCCTACAATGATAAATCTGAAAAATTAGTACAGCAAAATAAAAGCAAACCAAATATGAAAAGCAGAGATGTTTCAAAAATATAATACATTAAAATTCGAAATATCATTTTTAGAAGAATGCGAACTGATTTAAATGCATGGTATAAAATACTTCTGTTCCTTTCAGATTAAGTTAAAAGACTGGAAATTTGTTGTAAGACATTTCTGAGAATTTAAAGGAATTATAAAAATAAGCAGAATTTCAACTACAATATAATGCTATCAAATTATAAATCATAATATCATTTCGATTCGAGCGTATCGCTATAATTAAAGCCTATCAATGAATTAAAAAGCAAATAAAATCTCTAGGAACTGGCGTCTGAATATGACCTCACAGAAACTCATAAAAGCATCATGGAGTAACTGACCGCAGACAGCGAACAGCTTAATGACTCATTCTCACTGCAGTTAAAGAGTCATTCGCAAGAATAAGTCCAGAGAAACAGAACGGTAAACAAAACGGATTCAGTTAAGTACGTAATAGAATAACGTCGTTTGGTATTCTCGTTAATTGCGCAAGCCGTTGACTTGGTTTTTTTAATACTTTTAACTGGTACATTTTTTTATTCATTGCCTCCTTTTATAGTTAAATTTTTAATAATGAAAATGAAATTCTCCCATGGGATAATTGCACTCCAGAATTAAACCGTCCATATCAGTGTTTCATACACGTACACTAAAAACGTGACACATGTTTTTAACGAATTATTGTCACTAATTTTGAAACATCTCTTATAATAAATACATAAAAAAGCTTTAATAACTGAACAACATAAATTAAATTAAAATAAAATAAAGAAAAATACTTTAAGAAGTGTGTTTTACACCGCAAAATTATCTCGAACAAGTTGTATGCGATTCTTCGGCAGTTCTTTCTGGAAAGTAAACTGAACAAGCATGCTTGAATGCTAAATTGGGGATAAAAAGAAATAATTCATTAACATATTGGCAAATAAATAATAATAATAATAAACTAAAAGAAATAAAAAAAATTAAGCAAAGAGAGGAATGAATCATTTGAGTAGTTCCGGAGAAATTATAAAAATAGAGAGATCACAATATTACCAGCAAAAGACTGCAGTCAAATTTGAAAAGAAATACCGACTTCCTCAGGTATATTTTATTACGAGATGCTTAATTTGTCTTTTTAAAGTTCCTATGAGCCTGAAAGTTTAAGAACATCGTTCATAACTTAATGCGGGAGAAAAAAATTCAGTTCTGACATAAAAATGACAACATTACGCCATTACACGAGCAGAGTATTAAAGAAAATAAACATGTAGTTATTAAAAATTTTTAAGGGACATTATCCCATTAACTTACAGTTAGTCAAATATTGTCACTTAACCTTTTAAACGCCACATTATGATCGAAGTTCAAAATGTAATATTTATTGGTTGAAATTTCGATTAGATGCAATTATAATGATTACAATAGTGAAAAGAATTTCCGAAAAGAAAATATTAAGAATTTTTGGTATGTTCCCAATTGGGAACATTGAAATGTTAGGCTAAATAGAAAAAAATAAAGTAATTTTGTACAGTGAAACACCTTGAGTTTCTCTTTTTGAGAACATGCAAATCTGATTTTGGAAAAAAGCCTTTTTCTTTATATTCCCATTTAAGAAGTATCGCCTTTATACTACCATTTATTAAAATGAAAGTTTGTGATATCAGTATATATTGTTTAAATAAATTTGATTTGAATTTTGTGAAATTTTGAACGCCGCAAAATTTATTTCTAATTAATGCATAATGTGCCAAAAAAGCTTGTTTTTGTATTTAAAAATTCCTACAACACAGTTTTAATTCAACTTTGCTTTTCGTTGAAATTTAAGTTGTCTAATATTGGCGTGGACATTGACATGTAAAATGTTAAGGATTCAATATTCCGCCCAAGCTTCAATGGTAATAAAGTAAAATTGTATTCTTTTTTGATTACGCATACAATATTACTGTAATCAAAATTTAACATATGTTTAGTTTCCAATATATTGCAATCCCAAGGCAACACAACAAGTACATTTTACCCTTAAATGCAGTTCCAAATTTTATATCAATTTGAAACCAATTCAGTACCCGAGTTTAGAATCATTATAGAGGTTAAAATAATTTAAAATCAGGTGTTTCGTTAAATGGTTCGCTTTTTATCGGTATCTTTTCACACGTTACGTGTTTTTCTTTAGATTTACGTGCTACCTATGGAATAGTTTTCGGTTCTGAAAAAAAGGGAACCACTCCATGATGGAAATAATTTAATGATAACAATTATGGAATGAATTAAAAAAAAATTCTATGGGGGAATAAGTCGACAAGGCTCAGATTTTCACTGGATCTTTCTTTTTCACATAACGGCTATCCAATTGGCAACGCATACGAAAAGGGATTGATGATAAATATCATTTACATCATTGGTATTTTCATTTTTTATAAACTTTATGTTCCCTTATACCAGTGATGAGCAAACGTTTTTTAAGAGGTCAAATACAAGTAAATAAACAAATACTGGTAGGATAAATATAATCTATGTATATAAAAATGAGTGTTTGTGTGTTCTTTATATAAATGTACAGGGTCTACAGTAGACTCACAAAATTTTGTACAGCTCTTCTTTGATACTGTCAAAAGAACACTGTTGACACAAAAATCATCTTTGTCCCGTAGTATAACCCTTTGACATAGAATAACTCTACCGGTAAGCTACAGATGGCAGCACAATAAACAAATAACTTCACACCGTTTTTTTTGATGATATGGAGCAACCATCAATGATAAGAGGACTGACTGTGAGTCACCAACTTATTGAAAACACTTCCTACAAAAAAGGAACTAAAATATTTCCTCGGTGTGCTGCAGCTGGTCACACCTCGATGAGAAGTCTTGTAGTGGGTTCTAATAAATCGATTGTGAAGGTTTACGTTACGGTCTGCAAAGCCATCATGGCATTGAGCGAGTAAGTTTAAAAAGAAATGGAAATCGGCCATCCATGATAGCGAAAAAGCGGAATTGAGTGCGAATCCGCACCGTTTCTTTTCCACATACCGTAGCATGGAAATCATTAATGGAACCTAACAACGTTTCCTGTGAACAAACACAGCAGGAGTTTTACCAGTTTGGACATCTCAAATCGGAGGCTCTTGGACTAGAACAGCAATAGACTCAATGAAACAATTTTAGGTTTAATACTATGTATTTTGTTAAAATGGAAGCTAAACTCTGATTAAGCGTAGCTTAGTTCATTATAGTTTAAAAAATAACTGAGTTAATGTTGCAAATCATATTCTTGCAGTGATTTCGTCATGCACAAGTTATGACCAAAGTCAATGTTTCTTCTATCCATAACCCAATTAACATATAAAAAATATTGAAATATTGTCAATATTCGGAAGATTTAATGGTTTGAAAATATTGAAATTCCGATTTTTTAAAAAATATTTACTACGAAAAAAATATGGAAAAAAGAAATGAAAGCGAATTCTTCCTTCACATTAAGTGGCAAAAAGATGATATTCCATGTCTGCTCTCAATGAAACATTCCACCAATAGTATTTTTTGAAAGGATTGCATTATACGTAACTTTTATGTCACGAAATGCACATAGATTCTTTCGGAATGAATTAAGGCGTCAATGGTGCTTCACTACAACTCACGATTTATGGCAACTACAGTTTCTCGAACTTCATACAGTTAAATACAAGAAGTTTTTTCTACCACGGTCTATCCTGGATTATTTCCAGGGATTAAGTATTCCAGCGAAAGAAAACACAGGTAGCAAATAAAAGAAGGCATGTATTTGAGTTATCAAGGCTTCAATTCTTAATTTAGTATATTCTAAAATTACTTAATAGTGGTTTCAAGTACAAACACCAAAGTTTATAAATCTAACGATATTTTCGAAAATGTCAAACATTTCCTTTATTTTGATATATATATATATATATATATATATATATATATATCAGTGGCGATCGGTAGATTTTCAAGCAGTATGTGCAGAGAACATGATTTTCCAATAAATCTTTAATCACTGAGTTCTCCATTCTGAAACGGGTTATTTATTATGAATATAAATTTAAAGATTACAATAAATAAAATATTTACCTACGAGTAGTCGAGTTATAACTATAAAAACAGCTAAACTTATGAGAATTCTACCAGCACTGAAGCAAAAATCATGTCTTTTGTTGTATGATGTCATATCGGCGTCGAAAAAGCAACGCTTCGGGCTTCCACGAAAAACTTATATGTTCAGCAAACGTAGCACCACATGGCGCCCGCCGCTGCGGTGCCTCATCCGGATGCCCATTGGTGCCGACAAACCGAACGTCTATTCCACGTGCAGAGGATTTCACTGCATGCAGGCACAATAGAGAGAACTGTTTCTTGTTCGGTCAGTGGATTAAATTATATTTATTAATTGTTTTTAACATTTGAAAATCATATATTCTGCGAAAAACATCTTGACAATTTTTAAAAACAAAACCAGGGATATGGTGTTACATAATATAACTTATATACTGTCTGTAAGACACAATGAATGGTAAAATTTGGACTGTTCTGTTAAAATTCGTTTCTTTAAAACAAAACATTGTTTTTCAGCTAATTATTTCAATAAATATAATACATCACCGAAATTACTTTACCACACTAAAACATTTCACTTTATATTGATGAAATACTTCTTTTATATTTCCATGAAAACAAAATCTTACAATATATAAATTTAAACATTAACCGTCTGCAAAATCGTATGGCCAGTTAATCAGTTAAAAAACCAAAATCGCTTCAGCACGTAAGTCACTGCTTAATAAACTGTACCTTCCGATGATTCTGAATGCCAAGTGCAGGAAAAATAGGTGCACTTGCCTCAGCGCCATAGTATGTTCTGCTTCTCCAGTAGCCCATACATATAAAGCGTGATTTTCAATTTAGTGCTCAGTGCGTACACATCAGAACTTCCTATGTTCGTTTGTGTGCTACGTGGTGCAGTACTTAGTGCTGGAATACAAGCAAGTAAATCAACATAATATTTGAATATATTATAAATGATATTTATTATATACCATATAAAGATAGGTAGACATAGGTGCAGAAAATTATTGTCCCTCATAATTTTACCAGGGTGTGCAGTGCACACCTGCACACATATGGACCACACGCCACTGATATATATACATATATATATATATATATATATATATATATATATATATATATATATATATATATATACACACACACACACATCAAGAAACCATTACATTATAACCACCCTCCAATTATAATAATGGGTTCACCTAGGAACAAAACCACTGCGCATGAGCGGCTGATGCATTGTCTTTCTTAACATAACGCGATTACATAATAAAAAAAAACAACTGATTTATCGGACTTCAATAAAGAGCAAATCGTTATGGCTCGGCGACTGGGAACATCAATATCAGAAACGGCGCGATTAATGGGCTATTCACATACAGTTGTTGTGAGCACATATCGAAATCGGTGTATGAAAACGGAGCACTGATTCTAGAGGAGAGCGGAGATTGCTACACATTGTTCGCTGTGACCGAAGAGTTACAACAGCCGAAATCACCACCAGCTATAACAGTGGCAACCCAGACGCTGCAGCGTCCACTGCTGCGTATGGACCTACGCAGCCGGAGTCGAAGCATGTCCCTGTACTGACGGCACGTCATCATCAGATGTGTCTGCAATTGGACAAGAAACTCGGAAATGACAAGAAAAATGGAAGAAAGTTGCATGGTCTGAAGAATCACGTTTTAGTCCATCACATCGACGGGCATCTGTGAATAAGCCGATTTCCAAAGTAAACCCTGGATCCGGAAGCACAGTTGGACGGAAACAAGCCGGTGGTTGGGATTATGATGTGGGCAATGTTTTCATGGAACACATTAGAACCCATAATCTCCGCAGAATAATGCCTAACGTGTTGCTACGTGGACATCGTTGCAGACCAGGTTTACTCATACTTGATAACAGTATTTGCGGTGGGGGATGGATGGTGTTTACCAACAGGATAATACACCATTTAAGGGACATCGTCAGGGAATATTTCAGCGATTTTCAAATCATGTCTTGGTTTACAAATTCACCTGATATTAATCCAATAAAGCATTTGTGGTCCCACCTGGAAAACCAAATTCGTGCTGCCTCGAAATCTGCGGGAATTGCAGGGCCAGTTGCTGAGCATTTGGTACCACTTACCTCAGACTACCTATCAGCACCTTGTGAAGTCAATGCCGAGTTGGGTGCTGGCGGTTTTGAGGGCTAAAGGTGGTCCTACATGTTATTAATAGGCATAATGTAATGGTTCGGTTTATATATGCATGCATGTATATATATATATATATATATATATATATATATATATATATATATATGTCAGGATTTAAAATGTAGATTAATTTTAAGAGATTTTAATTAGGGATTCTTTTATTGAGAGTGACGCGACATGAGGAGTTAGCCACATAAATACGGCTCACGCGCAGTGATCTGGGCAGAGAGCAGTATGCAAATTTCACGGTCAGACCTATAGCTCCCCGAAGCAGTGAAGCCTGCCTTTGTTAGAAGTTGGGTGCCAATGTGAGACGCCATTGTAGAGTAGTGTGTGATGAGATTTAAATAAAGAGATGAAGTGGTACTCCGAACTCTAGTGTCGTTTACTGGAACCTGTCATATATATATATATATACATATATAGAAATATATGTATTTATATATATATACACACATACATATATATGAATGATATTTTGATATTTTTAAGTCAACCAATGTTTAAGATATTAATATTTCTATGCATGATATAATCAAAATTAGCTCGGGATAAAACCTCCATTTTATATTTGTTTCAATAATATAATATTCTAAAAACATTTCCATATGACAACAAAATTATAATTTTAAAAATAATAAAGATTAACTACTACAAAGCAGATACAATTTTCTAGAAAATTAAATTTTTGTTTTTTTCTTCATTCAGAACACAAAATATATAATTCAATCTAAAGTACCAAGACAATTTTATTATTTAAAGTACAAATATTCATCATAAATTCGTATTTAATTTCTTATCATTTTTATTGGAGTATTTTAACATAAATGTGAGTTTAATCTTCTTTTTCGATTACGCTTTTACCATTTAAACCCTAATCGATTACGCAGTTTTGAATTAACGAATCCAAAATTGAAAACCATTCTTTCTAGTTCAGCTGTTGAAGCAGCGAAAAATAGATGTTTGGAAAAATTAAACAATTAGATTTTTAATGGCCTCTCTAGGTGGGGAGTTTGTTGGTAGGGAGTACACCAGGTGCAACCTAAACCAAATATTCTACGGTGGGGATAGCAGTAGATGTAGTCCACAAACGAAAGTTTTATAGGATATTGGCTTATTCCATCTCAAATCCATGGGTGATTCTAAGTAAGAAAATATTTTCTGAACATCCTACAAAATTTTCTGTAAAAGTATACGCTACTAATTTAATATAAAAACTATATTAATGTTTATTTCTGGATGTCAAAACTAGAGCTGGGTGATATATGATTTTTAATATTGTGATTTATCATTTATCAAATATCAATGTATTCATATATTAATATTTTCTAATATATATCACCTTATTATAGAGTTGCAAATATAAGTGTATTCCGTATAAAATAATACAAACACACACATGTGTGTATCGGTTATCAAGAAAACAAAAGTTCAATCTCTTAATATGAATACATAAATTTAAATTTTAACTTATTGCTTTAAAAACGAAAATCACGTAACATATTATTACTGTTCTTCGGTAGAAAAAAGATTTATGGACGCGTCAAAAAAGAAAAAGGATTAGAAAAGATATAAAACTAAATCTTCAAAATTCATTAATATATTTTTTTATCTGAAGCGAAAATGGGTTTAAATTTTTTTTTAATTTTTATTTATTTTTTCAGAAACAAATTTTTACGGGAAAAAAAAATCTATTTCTGATAATTTTCGGAACAGACTCGCACAATTTTTTCGGAAAATTCGGATACTTTCGGATCATAATCACTCCTGCTCAAATCATAATCAAAAATAATATATATGTGTGTGTCTGTAAGAATTGTAGAGATTTTGGTTTGGTTTGGTTTTGGAGTGCTACGGTCTATACTATGCAACATTCTGTCATCTGATAGATCAAAAATACCACATACTGCTAATCAAAAGCCGATTCCGAACGGCAAAAAACATCCATGCAGAGATTTTTAAACCCACGAACAAGGGTTCCGAAAGCCCCAACTATTCTCCATCTTTTGTAACGAATGTAGAGATTTTGTAAAAATAAATTCTGAAGATGGTCCTTTAAGGAATATACTGTCATATACTGTCAAAATAATTCTGTAATTTGATAGATAAAAAATACCGAAGTAAAATTATAATCAAAAAATCTCATTTTGGCCCAAAAAAATACTCGGGTTTTTAAATTTACGAACAAGGACGAAAACCCCATGTATCTTCACTTTTCCTCCTTTTAACCCCTTTGTAAACTGACTACTAGGGATACAGTTCACATTCTCAAGCAAGGAGTCTAATCATCTAAAACTTTATAGTGCCCTAGAAGCCAATTTAGAAAGTTCTGAACAAAAGAGGAATGCCCGCTGTCAGATATAGATTTTTCCAGAGATTTTCAAAGGACTTTTAGAGATTTGTCTTGGAGTCTTATATTGTCAAATATGATTATTAGACAATCTCACAGTTCGTCTTATGCCTAGAATAAAGTGGGAACTAATACAACCGATACTGTAGCAATAAATATCCTTTCCTCACTGAAACGGAATCTTGCTTCATCACACCAACAGGACAAAACTGCAATTTACTCCGTCGTAAACTTCGATTTATATTATATATACAGACGATAACCGACTGGTGCCGCTGCCTTATATATATATATAATTCATATATATATATATATATATATATTTCGTTCACCGAACTCAGACAAAACTATGCCCAACGATCCCGAATGGTAGCGCTTTCTGGTAGTAATAAATTGACCGTACCTCTCCAAATCAAACTTATCAAGTACAACCTCCTTCCTCCCCCCCCTTAGAACACACAATGATACTGCATCCTCATACCCCAATAAACTAACTAATCTGCCAGACGATGGCCTGATGGGTACTGCTTTTTGTTTTCGGTGTTACCTGGTTCGAATCTCACTGATGGCATGTTCGTAGCCGTTCGTAATCGACTTCAAGCGGTAGGTTTCTGTCTCATTAGCCCTTGTGTAGCAAAACAGTAGACCGTAGCGCTCCAATCAAAACAAAACCCAATAAACTAACAACGTTTTTATTTCGCAGTCTTATTCCATTCCCCATTTGCAGTTCAAATTCACAACAACGTGTAAGTCATTACTGCATCAGCTTTACTGAAATAAGTATTCGAAATGTTAACAAATAGTGTAGATTTAGCGTAGAATAACTTCTTTATTTGATTATTTATTTAAATTTCTATATAAAAATGACAAATTAAAAAGACAAGCGCAGTATTTTTCAAGGCAAAATAGGAACTGCTAGTATAATTTAATAAAGGAAACAGGAAGAAAAAAATTGAACAAAGCTCAGTATTAAAATCTCGAACGTAAAATCAGACGAAAGCAAACTAAAGAAATTCCTTCCAAGCAGCTACAAACATTGATGGCAGTCGCGGGATTCGAAAATGCAAATTCCGGCAGTGGACCGAAAGCAGAACCACACTTGTTTAGCCATCGTCAAGCACGAAATATTATTACAGTGGACTTCGCTTAATGTGATCGTGGTTAATGTTATCAATCGCTTATTGTTATCGAAATCACTTGGTCCCGATTTTCTCTATTCATTTGAATGTTAAAATTATAGCTTTATGTGATTGTTACATCGGTTAATATTATCAGTTTTCGAACCTCATTTTAACTGGCAAAGGAATATACACAATGTATTCAGAAGGAACCCATTCTTTTCTTTCCTTTCGCTGTTGTTTGAATTTCGGAGAATTCATTCCGGCCAGTCCTTTCGATGAACTCCACTGGCATCATACCAAGCTTTGGTTAACCTCGAAACATGACAACTGGCATTGTCATCCTGAAAGTAACAGGAGTCCAACCCGTAACACTGCCACAACGTAGGGAGCACATTGCCATTCAAAATAGTGCAGTAGGCATCGGCGTTGAGTTTACCATAAAAGGGGACCAAGGGTCCCAGTCCATACCAGGAGAAACATCCCCAGACCATAATTCCACCTCCGCCAAACTTGACTTTTGGCACAATGCATTCTGGCAGGAGACGTTCTCCAGGCAGACGCCATACTCAGACCCTGCCATCCGAAAGGTAAAGGGTGAACCTCGATTCGTCGCTCCAAAGAACTCGTTTCCACTGATCTGCGGTCCAGTTTCGATGTGCTTTTCTCCTTTTGAGATCAAAGGGATTATGGGCAGCAGCACGACCATGAAAACCGAGCAGATGTGCTTCCTTACGGATAGTATTCATTGAAACAATACTCCCGGATGTCTGTTGAAACTCCTCGCGGATAAGAGCCATCGGTTGGGTGCGGTTCTTCCAAATTTCTCTGGACAGCACTCGTCGGTCTCTATCTCCCAGTTTCGTTGGTCTGCCGACTCGGGGCACATTCCGACAATCACCGCTCACCTCCCACTTCTTAATTACATAGGCCACTGTCGATTTTGGGTACTTCAGATCGCTAGGTATGTCCCTTAAGGATCGGCACATTTGTGATACCCGATAATTATACCTTTCTCGAAATCAGATACTGCGCGGCATCTTGCATGCGACTAATGTCGATGATGTTTCCTACACGATGTATAGCGGCGGAGGCCGTGACGTACCTCAGGACTGCAGATATCGTCATTTGCATGGGTGTCCAAATACTTATTGGTAGACAGAGTATGTGAAAGAGCAAAATTTTCTCCCTCTTTTTGAAATAGGGGACATAGTTCTTTCGAATGATAGACGTCAATTGCAATAAACAAAGGCAAAATAAGTGAGTTTTTTTCTTCTATAAGAGAAGAGACTGCATGATTAAAGCTTAAAATATATTTATAAAAAGTTATAATATCTTCAACTTAAAAAAACTGTCATAAATATACCACAGTCTCATTTCAGTTTCCGCCACATGACTGAAGCAACGGTATGTTTGTGACATTCGATTAAAAAAATGGATAGGGGTAAAAGGGGAATGATATGAGTATCTGTCAGAGATGACATCCGATGAAATTTGATTGATGTTTCTGGCGCTCCAATAATTTACTCGATATCCACACAGTAGATGTGGGGGGAATGGATTTGAACTGCGGTTATAACCGGAGAAAAGTCATCACGGGAGCAAAAGAACATACACGGCATAAATAAGATACGAAGAGCGACGATCGATGGGAATCTAAATCCAGGTCTTATGAAAGAGAGGCCATTACGGTGCCATCTTTAATTTTTTGTCTGCGATTCGGCGACCCTATTAATTAAATCAGTTATTCAAAACTGAGGTGCGGAGACGAGTTTTCGTAAAGTCACTTGGTATTGTACCGTTGTATGAAATTTAATATTTATCATGATAAATGACAAATATTAAATTTCATACAATGGTTACTACTTACATGTAACCATTAATGGTAACCAGTAATGGTAATTGTATACCGCAAATGTATATAATTTCATACATGCCATTCCTACTTCACGTCTCTTTTCAAGCATGTTACTCCTTCTCGACAATAGAGTTAGTTATGTTTTCTATCAACACTATATAGGTTTTTCTTTCAACTCGACGACCAGGCGTTTACATTCAAAACGTTTCATTGAAAATTCTTATTAGTGAGCACCCCCTGCACTTTTTTTTTTAAATACTTAATAAAATAATTTTTTTTTTTTTTTGCATTTCGCTATTATAAAGGAGTGCCGAAATAAGACTCTTGATTTTTACTTTTCTGAATAGGTAAAGATCCAAAAAATAACAATAAAGGAAACCTTAATATTCTGTGTAATGAAACTCGTAGGATTTTGACTGCTTAAATAAATAAATAAATAAACCCTTTCGAACGTTGCACAGTTAATATTCTCATGACATCCATCACTCTATTTTTGCAAAGTGGACTATTAAAAAAAAGTCTCTTAACTAAAAATCAAAAAAGTTATTTTATTATCCATCACCTTAAAATAAATATAATTATCATCCCAGACAATTTACGTATTACTAATTACTACTTTACACTACTTAAAAAATATTTTTTTTCGAATTTTATAAGTACAGTTGGATGTTTATCCAACGAAGTCGCTAAATCCCTAAAAAAAGTTTGTTAAGGGTAGAATTCTTTAATTACAGATTTACCTTTTAGATAGCATACGGCAGATTTAAAATTCATAAACACTAAATACATTCACTATTATAATACATAAACACTTTATATATATATATATATATATATATATATATATATATATATATATATATATATATATATATATATATATATTATATATATTATATATATATATATATATATATATATATATATATATATATATATATATATATATATATATATATATATATATAAGTAGTTATACTTGTCGTATAAAATTGTGTCTATTTGTTTTATATATTTTATTTCATTTTTATTTGCGAGTACGTCGTGCATTTTTCTACTCAGTTTTTTAGTAAGCCTATTGATTATTACTTTTCTGCATAAGCAAACACCTAGAAGATAGTAAAGTAAAACAAAAACTCGTTTGCAATCAATGTCGTAGGATTTAGAATAAACACACAACATAGCAAAATACATCTTGTCTTAATTACATTATCAGGACCATCTCTCCATTTTTGTGGTCTAGTGAGCCGAGCTTGTCTGGCAGGTACTACCAGAAAAATCTTTCTGTATTGTCGAGACATGTAGGAACAATATGTGAGCATGAATGTCATCTCACTCGTAGGGCAACAAGTAGGAGTCAGGTACGGAATCGGGAGAATAACCCGCCATTTGAGATTGCCCCAAACGTAAAGAATTATCTACCGAGGCGTTACAAACACTTTGCACCCGCAAGGCAGCATGTTACCAGTAGCAAGAAGTCAAGATTAAAAATAAAATAAAATAAAATAAAAAAAAACTTATATTAACAATGTCCTACCCATGTCTTATATATGGCAATCATTCAGCGGCCGGATTGGATCGGATCGGTTAGGATGCTGCCTTTGAGTAAAGTTTGTTTGTTCGAATACTACTGCTAATTGTTTATAAACATTCAGAACCGGATTAAAGCAAAAGGAGCAGCCTAACCTTTTGGAATCAAAAATTTGACAGAAATAATACTAATACAGTAGAACCTCTTTTTAACGACCCCACGATACAACGATCCCTTCGTTAGAACGACCATCTTAAAAAGTCCCAATTATTTTACCATAGGAATAATGCTAATTTTGAATCATTACAACTACCCCAAGCGTATTATTTTTCGATAGAGCGACCGCCAATTTTAGACCGCAGAACTCATGAGCAAGTGGGCTATTTTAAAATTATTGTACTGTGGTGCAACTTCAAGAACCCTGTACTCCTCTCTTTGAGTCGGCTTCAAGGGACCCTTTCGTCACGTACGACATTGATGTCCTACGTAGATGACACTCCAGACACTAATGAGATGACCCAGCCTCAGTCAAATTTACGGACCTACCAATTATCTTTTGATGACTTTGTTGCGATAGACGAAACTGTACAGTGCTGCGAAGAAAATTTGAATGAGGACGATTTTATTGCCCGTATTGCCCGAAATGAAGAAATCTGCGATTCTGTCAACGGAAAAGAAATCGTCCAAGCTTTTGAAAAAGTGAATGAAAAAGAAGCTTTCAATGCAATCAATGCCTTGCGTCAATATTTTGCAGGACAATTTAATTCTGAAGATATCCTTCAAAATCTAACGGATATGGAATCAGTGATAATGAAAAATTCCCAAATGAAATTGAAACAGGCGTCAATCAAAGACTTTTTTTTTTTCAAAAATTCAGTAATGGAAATACAAATAAATAGATGTTTTCTCTAGGTATGTACTGTTGCATCATTTCTTTGCTCAATTTTTTTCTATTATTTTTCAATTCGTTACAACGACCATATGATGTTGGTCCCACAGGGAGTCGTTATACCGAGGTTCTACTGTATAAAAGAAGTTAAATAGTAATGAAATATAGGTGAAGCAGTACTTTAATTGAGTAAAAGTTTTACTTTTTCATTTTCTTCACTGAATACCTGTCTTAATTTATACTTATATGGATGCTATGGGTGGTTACAGGAAGCAGTAAAAATTATTCCGTATAGAACGTTTGCTTAAATTTTTGTCCAACCTCTTTAAAAAAAAAAAAGAGTGTGCGTTATGCATGAGAAAATACGGTATTCTTAGCGCTTTCTGTATGCGGCTCCGATCACTTTTAGTTTCTAAAGTTGTACGCACGACTATAACAAATAAATAGAAGTTTTCTCTAGGTATATACTGCTGCATCATTTCTTTGCTCAATTTTTTTCTATTATTTTTCAATTCGTTACAACGACCATATGATGTTGGTCTCACAGGGGGTCGTTATACCTAGGTTCTACTGTCTGTAATAATAAAACTGATATTGGGACTCAAACCCACGAAACTACGAATGCTCTCCCACATTAATTTTAGACAGTGATTGATCAGTGGTTCTTATTTACTCTGATAATTATTAGAGAGCAAGCATCCTTTCTGAAAAAAGCACAATTGTAATTACATTAATACAGAGGGGTAAGGAACAAAGCACCATCCACTGGCAGTCAACACATAGCACTTCAACCAAACCAAACTAAAAAGTCAGTAAGTAGTCATGCATTAAATAGAAATACCTAATTAATCTGCGATCCTCATACCTAAAATTCTCCGAACCGAAAAAGAAATATTCGGAAACACAGCTGGACAAGTTTGCTCTTTTTCCCCTTCCTCGTTCTAAGGCACAAGGGAGAAATCATCTGTTTTCCTATCTCTCCCAAGACGCAGAATTTCTGGCGAACGTCCGAACTGAACAGGTGTTTATGCTACCGTCGTATCAGCCGATATTTCCGAAGAATTAATTATACCTGCCGCTCATCGTATGTCAAGTGCTATATTAATTATAAGTAAACATGCAAATAAGGTTTCTGCAAAGATAAATAAAATGAATTTGTAATTAACAGGCCTTCATCTCCCGGTATTTAACAAATTTTTCAGTTGTCAAAGCAATGGAAAAGAAAAATGACACGTTCACGAAAATGATCGACGTCACAGAATATTCCAAAAGGAACTCCCTCGATCTGTATTATTTCAAAATAATTCGAATTTTGATTTTGAATTCACTACTTGCAAACAAAAGATCAGTAATGTTTACAACAGTGATTCTCAACTTGTGAACCGCGGCTTAGAAAAATGCAACCTATTCGAATTTATTGACGTATAAAGGAAATTCCAAAAGGAACCTCCTCGACCCCTATTGTCTCAAAAATATTAGAATTTTAATCTTCAATTCATTACCCCTAAAAATACCAGTGTAAGGTCACAGCTCTAAAATAGGTAAATTTGGTAGCGTTATGGTCGCGCAGGATTCTTCAAGGCCTCATGAGGATGACATCATCGAACACAAGCGAGATGGAGAAGAAAAAAGGATTTATATGTGGTATATACAAATATTTACATCATGTACTTTATCGACATGACTGTAACGTAGTCGAATGAAACAGCGTCAGAAAAATGAAGAGTCGTGCGTCATAACATTATTCGACGTCTCATAAACAGGATACACGGAGAAGTAAGTAACAGGCCTCGGCCTAAGCTCTTCGGGAGCTACAAATGAACAGTTAAGTTTCAGCTCTCACTCCTTTCTTCTGTCCGTTCTTGAATTATAAACCTTAGACCTTGAAGTGGTTTGAAGATCACTTAGAGAAGGAATTCAAGGCCTTCAGATGACTTAAAGTTTATGATCAATAACTGTTCTAATGTCAAAATCTGAAGTGCAGTGCTATTGGATCAATTATGGTTCTATAACGTCATACAGTCCCTAGATTGAATTTATGAGCCTGGCCACAAGAGGTATAACACACGTGACAGACCACTCTGGACGTTCCGAACTTTACGATATATCAAAGTCTCAAAATCACTCGAGAAACAGTTTATGGGACTGTACAGCTGCACGTTCTTATTGTAATGGAATGCTGCATTGGTACACGACTCATTCATCCTCGCCTGCTGGACAACAACTCTCAGCGTTTCTCTCCACCAAACGATGCTTGGTCACCTGGTGACGTCAGTGCAATCACACCCACTCTTGTTTTTCCCTAGATAGCGTTTAAGCGTGATCCTCCAAAATTATTTAAACCACATTGACTGACATCAGAGCGGTTGATAACAAATAATCTGAATAAAAGATAGTAGCGTGATGCTAAAGTAACAGTTAAGATTTAACTGATATAAATTTAGAAAATACTGGTGCAAAGAAAAATACAACGTTGTAATTTATTGATTACAAGAAATTAAAAGAACCCTTTCGAACGTTCCTATTATTTCAAAACTATTATATTTGATTTTATATTGTTAATATTAAAAATTAATATTAACCAGCCACTTAAAATGATTCTACCAGTGAGATTTGCTATTTCACTCACATTGGTTTATTTTTTTTACATTTTTCTAAAAATATTCTGTGTATAACTTTTTAATTTTATTTAGCGTGCCATGAAGTAAAAATGGTTGACAAATACTGATTTAAGGCGAAGTACGAAAATTTTCTTGAATTTTCGTAATATAAATAGTGAAAATTGAATTGCAAGTGTTTTAATATCCATATCAAAAATATAACTATTGTCACAATAAAGTCACTTGTCACTAATAACTATTTGAACAGTTTTTGAAACAAAAATTTTTGAGTTTTATAAGTACAGTCTATTTAAAAAAAATCGCTAAATTCCTTATAAAAAAGTGATTGCTGTACGAAGCATTATTAAATACATATTCACCTTTTAAAAAGCATAAAACAGTTTTTAAATTCAGAAACGCGAAATATTATTAAAAAGGTAGTTAACTACACTTTTCGCAATAATCAATATCGTTTTGTTTTATACTACATATTTTATAAATAAAAAGAAAACTGCGGAGAAAAGAAAAACATTATATATAATAATATACTATAATTTCAGTTAAATTTTTTTAGTTTTCAACATTTTACTAAATCTAAGTTAAAAACCACGTGAAATAAGGGTTTCCAAATTGTAAGGAGGCCAAGGGCCACATTGAAAATCTAATGTATTTAATGATATTATCGTATGCATAAAACAAGTAAATATGTTAAAAGTCTAGAAATATTTTGAGATATAAGGAAAAGAAAAAATTAGATCACAGATAATTTATTTAAAACCCTACAGGTGCATTTCAAATAGTCATAGATCTTCGAAATTTATCGACAATTTCATTTGTAGAGTATAAAAAAAAGTTAAAATGAATATATTTCGAACAGAGAAGGATCTATCCTTTTTCAAATTAAAGGAATTATAATAAATATTTTGTACGGGAAAAATGGATAGCGTAACTATTATTATTATCTTTTAATTATATTAAACTATAGCAAATGCTTAACAAGCAATATTATGAGATATAAATATGATAAAAACTAAGATTTATTATAAAACCATAAAGGCATCTCATGAATAAAATTGGTTAAATTATGAGTAAAAAGACTGAGCATGAAACATTTTTAATAAATGCTATTTTTGAAACAATAATTAATAATTTTCAAAATTATTAAGATTTTATCTTAACATTTTAAAACAGCTGCACATAAATTTATTCCTTATAACATAACAAACTTTTAAGCAGATAAAATAAATTAAACTTTGAATTTATCCACTGTCCCCTTAGAAAATAAAATATAAAAAACTTTACTGAAAAACAGGAATAAAGCAAGTTACAGGAAAACATATCTCTCTCTCTCTCTCTCTCTCTCTCTCTATATATATATATATATATATATATATATATATATATATATATATATATATATATATATATATATGTATATATGTATATATCTATCTATCTATCTATATCTATATATCTATATCTATATCTATATATCTACATCTATATATCTATTTCTATTTATCTATATCTATATCTATCTATCTATATCTATATTTATTTATCTATCTATCTATAGCTATCTATCTATCTATATCTATCTACCTATATTTATATATCTATATCTATCTATCTATCTATATTTCTATCTATCTATCTATTTATTTATTTATACATATTATATAATCTTTGGATTTTACTACAGTGATTGCTGCAATATGGTCAAGGCGGGTAAAGCAATTCAGGAAAATAAAACTGAAATCGGTTTAATAAAGGAAAATTTGAAATAATTAATTGGAAACTCACAAATTCAAGCAAAGCGAAATCGAAATTTTTACAGAATTAGGTTTAGTTTTGAAATCTACTGTCAATTTTCAACAACACAAAAACTAATTAGATCGGGACCTATTGCCTAAAGTCAATCCACACATAAAATTGGGAAAAAAATCAAGGCACAGCTGACATGGAAGTCAGAGATAATATAAAATGTTAATATAAATGATCAGCTAATTTTCACTGCTACTCGTCTTTTGTGTACAGATAAAGATCAAGAACTTCAAATTGAAATACAAAGATTGAAATTTTGAGAAATTGAAATACAAAGATTATAAATTCTGCTCTTTGAGGATGTTCCCTACTTTAGAAAGTGAAAGTAAACTCTCACACCTATGATTAACAATCCTATAAAAAGATTCCAATACTTACTTATCTATTGATTTTTTTCCTTTGATAAGCTTTTATTCGAGATTTAAGGTCACAGCAGCAAACGTAGATCGAAAAGATGTTTCACAAAGGTGATAATTTGACAATGAAACTAACCATGGTAACTGAAAATATGTCAAGAAACAAACTAACCATTATCTGTAAATTAGAAAATCAATGTAGTATGGATCAGTCATTTGGCGGATTGTGTAGTTAATGTGTGTTTTATTTGTGCTATTATAAATATAAATTTAGGGAAAAACCATTCATAAGGTATGTCATTTGAAAATTAATAATGCTTTAAATTAATTTACTACCAAGTAAGAATAGACCGCTCACTTTAAATCAATATACTTGGTGACAAACTTGCTTTCAAGTAAATGAACCATGAGAGCAGCATTTGCTGGTTTTTGTTCAGTTTATTTCAAATGTGAGTTCCCTATACCTACAATGCATAAGATAGGCAACAAACTCTTTCCCTTAAAGCAGCGGACTTCAAACTTCGTTGACTCATAGAACCCTACAAACTATCATTTTTTTCAGGAACTCATATACCCCTCTTAGAAAAAGATATCTTGTTTTAAAATAATATTTTAAGCGGATATGTTATATGTACTTTAAGTAAAAACAACTAACGTTTATCTAATGTGGGAATATGTAATGAAATAAAACTATTTCTAGTTGCTGTTCATTTCAATTAATTTTTCACTAGCTTGCAACTTAAAAGTTCTTGACAGTGCTCTTCAAGAAAATACTGAGAAAGGTACGGATCAATTATGATTTATAACAGTAATTCTCAACCTTTTTAAGTTACCGCCACCCTACGAAGCCGAAATGTGTTCAACGCCCCCTTTGTAAAAATTTCTTAATTTAAAGTGTACAGTTGGTTTGGTTTTGGAGTGCTACGGTCTACTTTTTGCAACAAGAG
>CM063510.1:37185483-37254422 GCA_032207245.1 Pardosa pseudoannulata | reverse complement strand
CCATACTTCAGATCAATGGGTTTATGTTCTTCCCACAGTGTTATTAGGTTTAAGAACGACCTTTAAAAAGGACCTGGGTTCTTCATGGGCCGAAATGGTATATGGTGTTTGTTTACATCTACTTGGGGAATTTCTAAGCTCCACTAAAATCATAACAGCATGGAACCACAAGTTTTTTTGAGACAACTAAGAGAAACATTGGCAACTTTATCACCTACACCCACAAGCGCTCATTCTTCGAAGCATGTGTTTACTCCGAAACTTGAAACGTCTTCTCATGTGTTTCTGAGTTGTGATGCTTCAAAAAAAAATCACTGGAATCTACTTATACAGGCCCACATTTGGTTCTAAGTCGAACATCCAAGAACTGTCGAGTACTCGTCAGTAACAAAGAGACAATGGTTAGCCTGGATCGGCTTAAGCCAACGCTCATTTTTGCCCCGGAAACAGTTAAAAAGTTTTTTTACACCCCCTACGAAGGAACTTGCACCTTCTCCACTTGTATTTTTGCCAACAGTTTCCCCTGTATTACCAGCTGTACCAGAGTTCCAGATGCCAGATGTTCTTCATACACGTTCTAGACGTAGGGTAAAATTTAACACCAGATACCTCTAATTTCGTTGCCAATGGAGGGGGGAGTTGTGTGCGACGTTACAAGAATTACTATAACTTCATCGGAGAGTCAGCGCGAGCTTGAAGTTATAGAGCGTGCGCACTTTACGTGTTTCTTTTTAAACCATTTTTCATTTACATTCTTACAGCTCTTTTCATGTATATCGGGATCTGTTAGAGAGAACGTAACCTCTGAACTTTGTAGTTGTTTTTATTTATTTCCGCAATTGCTTGTTTTTATTGCATCTTATGAGCTTCGATATGGATCACATATACAATAAAACTAAATTTTATTTAGGGAAGGGGAAGGAAACATCAGAAACTGGACAAGTAATTCAAAATAGATATTTTTTAGCACTATATAATTATTTTTAACACTGTAAAATTATATATATATATATATATATATATATATATATATATATATATATATATATATACATATATATATATATATATATATATATACATATATATACATATATATATATATATGTAAACATATTCCTTTTTCCCACTGCTGAACGAAGTACTACAGCTCCAAAGCAGCAGAGTCCATCGCCAAGTCATCATCAGTTCGGCTTCCGGAGTTGACAACAGTTGGTTTGAGAAAGAATGTGCATGCAGTTCCGAGTTCTGAGTGATGTGTGTGGGAGAGAGGAATAAGATGATTTATCGAGCCATTATTAACCAAGTTTATCCCTAGACCCCTTGTATATATAATTCCCTTAAATGTTAATTAAACTAATTTTTATAATAAGAGTTTGTATCCGAGTTTGTGTCCTGAATCTCTCTCCTTCACATATATATATATATATATATATATATATATATATATATATATATATATATATAATTAAATTTTACACAGTACTATTAAGTATCATAATCATTGTACCTGTTAACATAATCAATGTATTGATTATATTAACAGGCACAATAAACTATTACATAAATAAGAATCTAACAAAAATGAACAAAACCTTATCATTTTAAGGAGAAAAAGTAATTACATTTATAGTACAATACTTCTCACAAAAGCATAGAAAATACATTAGAAATATGAAAAAACTTAGTAATAATAAAAAAATTCTTTGAGCATAATAATTTTATATAATCTATAACCATTACAGTAAGGTTAACGTTTTATACCATTCTGATAATGTTTGCAGCAAATTCTCGTAGAGCTTGGAGGCCAGTCTTGCATTTTAAAATCTTTTATCCAAAACATTTACAATGTGGGATCTTTAGGAAAGCAAAAAAATTTAATATTTTTAACATTTTTGAAACGCTTAGTACAACTATATGTACAACAGCTTATTACCATTTACAGATAATTGACAAAATTAAAATCCCAATAATAAGCACAATCCATGGAAAATTCAAATGTTTTCCCAACTAGGAAAGTGATCTGAAATTTTTGCTGCACCTGTCGTCATGCGCACATTCACTATTGCAGGTTAATCTTTTGCATTCTTTTCTACACTAAAAATATTGCATACTCAAGGAAAGAGTCTGAGTATTTGGAAGAGAATAAGTATCTGAATTTTATACAATTATTAAATTTAACCATATCTGGGCCGTAGAATTTAAATCAGGCTAAATTAACAAATGAAACTCCGTAATTGCAAAGAAAGAACAAGAGGAATTTCAACAAAGGGAAAAGAAGAATCATGAAAAATTAATACACCAAGAGCAAGTTTTAATGGAAAAGCTTCTAACAGCCCAACTTAGGGGAAAATTGAGGAAAGAATTAGCTGGTCAGAAACTATTGGCCACAGTAGTTATTTACCACAACAAAATATGATTACCGATTAATCGTAAACAGATACACTGTATCGGTAATATTAAACTTTAATCGATTAAAGTATTTATTTATATGTCTGATGACGTCATGCATTTTAAACCAATCAGCGTTTTATGATGCCTTGTGTTTTAATGCTACGCAGAAATAGTACACGTGCAAAATTTATAGACTGTAGTGGCAACAATATATTTGAATCAAATTGAGCCAATGATTGAAGTTCGTTCTTAATTTGTAAATTTTAAACTGTGTGAGGTGTGTGTGTGTGTCTTGATCAGTGTAATTTACATTTTAGCGCTGTTTGTTTTATTTTAGAAGATGGATTCAGATGTAAAAACTCCGTGCGCGGAAGATCTTGAGAAGTTGACGTATTCAGAATTGAGAAAAGAAGCTTCAAAGTATGGAATTAAACGGAGAATGAAGGTAATCATACAGTACATTTCTAATGACTGTTGTGTATGTGATGTATTTATGTTTCATATGCATGCATATATTATGAACATTCAAATATTTTCTTTACACGATCGAGTGGTCAGATCGTGTTTTTATTCCGCTTTATCCAGGGTCGGTCTCACAGACCTCTATTTTTAAATAAACAGAAGATACGTAGCTGATATACGGAATAACCGAAATAATTCCTCTGTAACGTAGAAAGTTAAACAAGAAGCTTAAAAATAAATTATTTTGTATATCACTGCTCCCATAAAAAGTGAAATTGGTTATATTTTTATTGCATTTACACGTGGTGATGAAATTGTAAAATGTCGCATTTATACCCACTAAGATAAAAATTATGAGTATTTTTAGGTCTAATTTTTTTCTACGTATTATCTGTACTTGTTACGAATTTTGGTAGGGTACTCAAAGCAAATGAGCTTCATGCAATAATATAAAATTATTTCTTTTGTTGGGGTAGGGGATCCCATTTGTTTGCATTTTGCAGTTACTCTCCGAACCGTCGCGGATTTGGGTTCTACAACCCAACAGTGGGTGTTTTTTATATTAAATTGTTATTGATTATGTATCACTTTGTACAAGGTCCTTAAACCATTTTAAAACATTACCCTGATATTCAGTCTGTTAATTGCACAGTAGATGTTAGGCCGGGTAATGAATTTAGAATGCAAAACTATTTATCAAATATTATAGATTATAGAAATAGGTATGGCAAATCAGTTACAGTCAACTGTCATCAAGAAAGTTGTTTTTGTTTTCTTCTGTCAGCAAAACAATGTGAGAATGAGTAGGGTGCTGCTCTTTGGTACTGGAGTTTTAAATAGAGAATGGGGTTATTTTATAAAAAAAATTGCAGGGTAGGTAAAGGATTAGGTCAGTTTGCGTTTTAATTTGTAACTAGAGCTCTTCTAGAAATCTCTATCTTTAATATAAGATCTACAATTACAATTTAAAAATCTGCCAATTTTGGTATATTTATCATTAAACTTGTGTAAAACTTAATTTAATGTTAGTTTTAAATATAAATTCATTATCATCCTAATTGATAACTCAATCAAATAACAAACATATGAAGATTATTTTAATTTTTTTTATCAATTTTTTAAGTGGTAATTTTTAAAAAATGTAATTTAAATTTTTTTTACAATTTTCAACATGCATTTTGCAATGTGGCACATAAATAAGTATACACATTAATACAAAATGATATATTTTTCTTTCCTCTATCTTATTTGTGGATCTGTAATTACAGCTAAAATATATATCTTCCATTTCTAGGACTTTTTTTTCTGGTATTTCTGTATTGTCTTGACACATGAGATTGACTCATAATTGTACTTCGAATCAAAGCAAAATGCTTTTTTTTATTTTTTATTTATTTATCATTTTTTTTTTTTTAAATTGCTCCTGTTTTGCAGTAGTAAATCTTCATTTTGTTATCAAATAGAAAAATTTTTATAATATATTATTAATCCAAGTATAAAATGGAAGTTTTATGTTAAATGAATTAGTTTATATCATGGATAGAAATATTAATATCTTAAATTATGATACTTTGACTACTAAAAAATATCCATAAAATATAAGATATATATGTGTAAATATTAAAATATAGAATATTTTTGACATTTTTAAAAATATATTTGCAAACCCTAAACTTAATACAAAGATACATGAAATGGTTTTATTAAATAGATGTCAATTATAGTTTTGTAATTATCAGTAGATCCTAATGATTGTTTGCTTTTTAGTCTGGAAAACTCATTGCTGCAATTATGTCAAATGTTTCTGATGCTGATGATGTGTTTTCAACTCCTGCTGCAAAGGAAATTAACTCTTGTAGAAAGGTAAATATTTAATGTGCTTTCTATCATTCCTAGCCAGAATTCTTATTATTCTGGCTAGGAATAATATTCATCTTACAGTAAAACTATTCAAGACTTAAGAGGTTTCAGAGTATACCCTTTGGCTGTATGGAAAATCATGGATTTAGACAATGGATTAATTTTGTCATGGAAAGTCTTGATTTTTCAAGCAAAATGAGTAAAAGTCATGGATCCGCTAAATTACCGATTAAAAAAATGCATTGAATTGTTTAATTCTAATTTTACTTGCATTTGACTGAAGTTACTGAGTTTAGTATTTATGTATTATCCTATTGACCTTATTGCCAAGTAAAATTTGTTCACCAATTAAACTCAAAGCAAGAAAGCTTAATGGGTGGGTAAATGTATATTATTCTGTTTTTTTTTTCTTAAATTGTAGATTAAAATTTTATTAATATAATAATAATTATTTTTTAATAAAAAATTAGTTAAGATTTTTGCACAAAATATAAGTTTATCTCTAGGGATATTGTATATAAACATTATAGGGTTATATTTGGCTATTATTCATGGTCACCTGGATAATACCAAAGTACCCTGAATTCAAATTGGAAACATTTTGATTGAAAAATTGCTGTATGATTAAACTTAGGTATGTAGATACAACAATTTATTTTTATGTGAGTTTATTAACACTTATAAAGTAAGTTTATAGTTTTTTTATGATAAAATTCCTGTAATTTCTCTAAAAGCATATATTTTATTTGTATGTACATCAGAAGTTTTATTCATATATACTTTTAATGAAAGCTTTTTAAAGTCATGGAAAATGATCTGCTAAATCAGGGAAAGTCATGGATTTGAAAAATTTTATTTTGGCAGATACCCTGAATATACTGAATCTTTTAAAAATTTTGTAATTCAAACATTTGAGTTTTGTTGTAGGTTTTCTACAAAATTTGTAGTTTATAATTTTTTGTTGTCTTCCCGAAAGAGTGATTCTAGAACCATACTTTTAGCTTAGTTAGCAGCAAGTATGGGAAAATATACTGAATCATTTAAAAATTTGTTGTAGGTTTTTTATAAACTCTTTGCAGTTTTTAATTATTATTTTTGTTTTCTTTCTAAATGAGTAATTACAGAAAGTTTTATTTGTTTAAAAAATATTATTTGTGCCACATCACATTAAGAGCCCTTTTGCTCGTCTAAGTATGATTTTTAATACCCTTTTTGTTAAAAAATTTAACCTTTGCATTTGTTTTATACCCAGAATAAAGAAAATATATTGGATGCAAATGAAATGACTCCCCTAATTACTCCAAGAAGAGGAACATATTCAATAGAGACTCCATTTGTAAGTTAAAAATATTATTAGAGCTTGTTCTCATTTAAAACATATGAAGTATTTATTTTCAAATATTCACTTTTATATTATACTTTTTTTTTTTTTTTAATTAAGTCTGCCAAGACAGCAGATCTTTCATCTGTATCCCTTGTTGTGAATGCTTCGGATTTGGATATATCAAATGTGACTATGAACAGAGGATCTGAAAGAAAACTTCGTCCACGCAAAGTGAGTTTTATGAGCCCTGCAGTCACTCCTCGAACGCCAAGGAATCAAAGTCTAAGAAATAGACCCAAAACACCGATTGCAAGTCGTACACCTCTTAATGAGATTATTTCTTCAGGAAAGCGTAAGAAGAAATCTTTTGAAGGTTCTTTTCTTGATTCTACTCAGGCCAAAACTGCCAAAGGGGAAATGCAATCTGGTAAGTATTTTAGTAAAATTAGTGCTACTTGTTTTTCAACATTCACTGTCACTCATAACTTGAATATTTTATTGAAAGTAATAAGTGCATTACTTCCCTTATGCAAGAACAAGACAAACTTTTCCAAGTTTGAATTGAGAAGTGAACCCTGATCTACTTTGTGGTTGATAACCATTGTATAATATAATAATTGTATAATATTGTAATGCCAAAATGATATTTTTGATACATGCAAGAACAAATCCACTGATGGGCATTAGTTAACTGATTTAAGATCTATTAGACATTCAGTTCTGTATATAAACAATCTTTCTAATCTGTGAAGGATTTCATTTATGTACTTTCGATTAGCCATGGACCTCTCTCATATGTAGGTTGTGTTTCTCTTGGTAAACAAGTAAATTATTTCTATAAAATTCAGGACTTATGTAAATGTGCATATATTCTATGGACAATGTTTTTAAAATCACTCTATATAAAAGTATGCATAGTTTTTTTAACCCTTTTTTTAAAAAAAATCAATTTTAGCTCCAAAGCTGTTTAATAGACTCATCATAAATATCTTTCGACTTCCTCTAGAAGAAAAGAGTAAAATATTGCAGTGCTCTGTTTATATAAACACTAGAATCGCAGGAGGGATAAGATAACACAAAATAGTTTTTGACCCCAAAACTATTTTGTGTTATCTTAACAAATGTATTCTTTTTCAAATAGTAGTAACGTATTTAGTAAACATTTTTATGAACATTTCTAAGGATAAGTTTTGTAAATATATTTTAATGAGTATTATATTATTTCTGTTATTACTATGTAAAAAAAAGAATCTTAAGAAAACACAAAATGGTTTTTGGGTCAAAATGACCCTTGCTGCAATTCTAGTGTTTAAAAAAAAAGATAAAAAGATTTTTAATATGCATGTATGCACTATTAGCAAGTGAAATGTTTTAAAATTTTGTATTATTGAGTCTTAAGTGTATATAATCAGCCTTTCTTATACTTATGTAAATATGCATATACATAATATTTCTTATAAGTGATTATTTTGTTTTTAGATGTATTTTCCAGTGCTATTACAAAATCAATCGATTCAGATAATCAAACATTGAGCACACAGAGTAAAGAGGATGCTGGTACACCAAGAGCTGTAGAGAATTTGAAATCTGGTAAGTTATTTAATACGATTTTTAAATTTTGTATTTTGAATCTTTTGTAGTTATCCACAATTAAAGTGTAGATAATGTGCATGGTTTCCGCACACCTGGAAAGTTATGGAAAATCATGGATTTAGACAATGGATTAATTTTGTCATGGAAAGTCTTGATTTTTCAAGTAAAATGAGTAAAAGTCATGGATCCGCTAAACTACCGATTAAAAAAATGCATTGAATTGTTTAATTCTATTTTTACTTCTCATCTGGCTGAAGTTACTGAGTTTGGTATTTATGTATTATCCTATTGACCCTATTGCCAAGTAAAATTTGTTCACCAAGGAAACTCAAAGCAAGAAAGCTTAATGGGTGGGTAAATATATATTATTCTGGTTTTTTCTTAAATTGTAGATTAAAATTTTATTAATATAATAATCATTATTTTTTAATAAAAATTAGTTAAGATTTCTGCACAAAATATAAGTTTATCTCTAGGGATATTGTATATAAACATTATAGGGTTATATTTGGGTATTATTCATGGTCACCTGGATAATACCAAAGTACCCTGAATTCAAATTGGAAACATTTTGATTAAAAAATTGCTATATGATTAAACTTAAGTATGTAGGTACAACAATTTATTTTTATGTATGTGAGTTTATTAACACTTATAAAGTAAGTTTTTTTATGATAAAATTCCTGTAATTTTTCTAAAAGCATATATTTTATTTGTATGTACATCAGAAGTTTTATTCATATATACTTTAACGAAAGCTTTTTAAAGTCATGGAAAATGATCTGCTAAATCAGGGAAAGTCATGAAAAGTCATGGATTTGAAAAGTTTTTTTTAGCAGATACCCTGAATGTGTTTAAAAGATTAAATTTAATGTCTGCACTGCAAAAGTGCAGAACATGATTTTTAATCTAATATTTCCTTAGAATGCAATTTGTTTTGTCTGAAATGTCCTCAAAACATTCTCATATTTTTATTTCAGTTTAACTGTCTATTAGAGTATATAGAATTGATGATTAGTAACTCTCCTTAAGACTATTACTTTATTCTAATAAGAAAATTAATTTTCATTAATGGATCATATTAGTAATCACCAAGTCGCAGATAAGTTAAATTCTGCACAATATGGTTCATTAAGTTAGATATCTTATTTTCTCCATTTGTTTCAAAAATTGCTGTTTTCAATTACATTACCTTTAATATAGCAAGTTCCAGTTTTGAAAATTTTGTAAATACTGCATTGATCCCTGGTTTTGTGTTTCTGGATGCCTGTTCACCATTTTCCATGTGCAAACTGTTTTTGCTAATTTCAGTAAAATGTAAAATAATTGAAAAATTTATTTCATTGAAAAGAAGGGAGTAGGTTAAAAAAAAGTAAATATAGTTGTTTGCTAAAATATTTGTTTATTACTGATAATTAAGAAAGCTTTGACAAAAATCTACCCACAGTTGCGTCAATTTCCCCCAAAACTTGTTTGCTCATTAAGGCGCTTTTTGCACCCCTGTTGCAGTGTATACTGAGGCAACTTATTTGAAGAAATTTTGATTGTGTTAAAATGTAAAAGAATTTTGGTTTTCCTGTCCCCCCTCCAAAAAAATTTTTTTAAATAGGTGTTTTCATATTCCTCTATTATACAATTTATTCCTCTTTTTTTTTTTCTTTTTTTTTTGAGATTCATGCATTATTGGAAATCCAAACAAGAAGAATGAATTTGGTTTAGTTACGAGTGCAACAGCCAATTGTGTGTGCTGTACATTGCCAGTAGAGCTTATCCAATGAACTTTAAATCAGTTATGTGTGTAGCATAGATACAATGACAGCTTAACTATTCAAAATTGCGCTAGTTGAATGTTGAAATATCTTATCGTATTCATATTTATCTGGTGCATTATTTTTTTCTGTGCATAATATAGTTTTGAATTTAGGTTTGGAATCAAGTGTTACAAAAACAAATTCTCCCCAGTCATTGCGTACACAGGAGACCAAAGATAATGCTGAAACACCAAGATCAGAATTTTCTCCCAAAAGGGAAAAATCTGGTAAGTTGTTAATCTAGTTTTTAAATTTTGTATTTCAAATGTTTTGCTGTTAAGAATAATTGAAGAAATCTGTTACATACTATCCATGTGCTACGGATTATTTATTCTGTTGTTATTACGAAACTAAAATTACGCATCAGTGCTAAAAATTACAGGCTTCACAATTTTTGCAGAGTATTAGTTCCAAAAAGCCTGCTATTAATGCATAAGTTTTTTTTTTTTCTAATCTGATATATACATATACATATATATATATATATATATATATATGAACTATTGTTCCTGAAGTTCATCAAAGTTATCCCCATCAGTGTTCTACTTTTCTTAATCTCAATTTTTACAGCTACCCGTAAGTTAAGGATGTATCATTGATATTGATATTCCTTCCATACTTCCCAAAACTAAATTTGAATTAACGATAGCTGTGTGGTCTGCCCTTTTCCTTCTCTAACCCAGCTGTTAATTTTACAGAAAGAACTGAAGATCTTAGCAATTTTAATGCTGTTTGTCAGTAATTTAACAAGCCACAAAATAAATGCTTGTCTAAAACTCTTTCTCATGAGAAGTCATCCACAAGATTTCTCTCTCCTTGGGACCGCTTTTTCACAGATCAAACATATGTACGCTTGTCTCTTGTTTGTGCAAAACATATGTGTTAGTTCTCCATCATTAATATGAAAATAAATGATTGTTATTATGTATTTCACTTATGACTTCAGAATGAGAGCGTATCTCACCACACAGACTGCATCTGAGTTACATTGCTAAGCAAGCCCTGTCAATTAAATTTGCTATATCTGCCAATATAAATGGTGAAGACTATTTTTACCATCTACACACACACACACACATATATATATATATACATATATATGTATATTATAACAATTTATCTTAAATATATTGGATAATTATAAAGTTAGAAATTATAACTCAGTCAATTGTTTTTATAATTGATTGCTAGAACAATATATTTGTCTACTGTTGTTTAAACATGTAAAACTTATTCTTTTCTATTTTCCAAATTGCCCTTTGCCACTTCATTTTTGTATTTAAGGTATTTGAATTTCTAGAATTTTACTGGCATTTAAAAAGCTGGATATATTAGATTATGGTGGTGGTTTGCAGTAATCAAAATAACTTTAATATGTGTTTTTTATTTATATAAATAATTTAATTTATAGTTATAAGTTAATATAATAAATTAAGGCTTGCATTGCTGCCATTTGAGTGGTTAAAGATAAAAATTCCATCTTGAATGAACTATGCTCTGGTCTCTTGCAAATCAATTTAATGCTGAATGCTTTCCTAAATTCTCATGGTTATGTGTGTTATCAACTTATATGGTCTAGACAGTCTGATAGAAAAGAATATTTTTGGAGTGTTTCACAGAATTTGTCTGAAGTAATTTGGCAGAAAAGACCTGAATTTTTTCAAGATAGTTTATGGGTTATTATACCTTCTACAGTGCAATTATTATTCATTATTGTTTGGCAAAAATGTCAAGCATGGCTCGAAAATTATTTTTTAATGTAATTAATGGTATTAAAACATTTTGAATCCTCAAGATTTTTTTATACATAGTCTCTAGGAAAAAAATTACATTGTATTAAGAAGTCATTTTTTATTCTAAAGTGTTTTGATACTAGAAAATAAAATACTTGATCTAATTCAATTAATATTGGTAATATGAATAAAAACATTTTACTTTCTGATATATTTTATCCTTAATATTTATGCTAGCCAATTTTTTTCTCTTTTTCATTTATAGGTAAAACAAAAGAAATTGTAAAAGAGAAAGCATCAAGCAAGAAAGGAGTAACTCACAGTAATGTTTAATTTTATGTTCTTATTTTTGTTGTTTTATTTTTGTGTAAAAGTGATTCTCCGAGGGCATTAGAACAAGCAAAATAAATACTGAAAATATATATTAATATATAAACTTTGAAGTATAATAAATGTATATGTTCTATGACAGTAGTCTAAATTGTAAAATTTTGAACAGGGTTGGTATTTGTAAATGGTAAAATAGATTTAAACTCTGAAATTAAAACAAATTTAAAAAAAAAGTTACATATTTGGGTTCTCTAAAATGAGATATTTTTTATATTAGTTTTTGTGCCAAAATTCACACTGTGTTATTTTCAGGGGATGATTTATTTTTCATGCACAATAATTAACACTTGTTAATGCTCAAGAAAACATTATCATAAAGATCCAAACATAGTATCTGGTAACAACTTTTTGAGATTTCATTTTCTCTAACACATTCATCTTGCTTTCGCATATTGAATAATACTGCTCTCCTCAAATGAGCTAGATCATCTTGTCCATGTAGCCTGCTTGTAGGGCAATGGTAATACAGCTGTCTGTTACTTTAATCTATGCATTCGGTATGTAAGTAACTACTTATAGCTTAGGCTTCACAAAGTTTGTGTTGATTTCTCTCTATTCTATTATTTTTATGTTGTCATTGCTTTCCATATTCAAATGGTCTCTAAATGACTTGTTTGCTGCAATATGTAGAGTTTAGAGGTATGCAGATATACTGACAGGAGTACTTATTTATTAAGTTCTTTCTGAAAGGAAGTTCTCAGTAGCTTTGGTTCTATACTTACTGAATACCTTATCAACACACTTCTTTTGGTCATCTCACAAACCAAATAGGAGAAATAAATCCACCCATTCACTGCTGTTTGGTTATTTAGTTTCTTGTATATTTCATCTTTAGGTACTTGATTTTGCATTAAGTAAATCAAAACATTAATTTTTAATAGTTTAATTCTCTTTTTTTTTTCTTCTTGCATTTTCCTCGAACTTTTGATTTCAGTGTCTGTAAAATAATTTATTTTCATTTTAGTGCAGAGGACCCTATTTCAAATATAGAAATGTCTCCTTCCGTTATTAGATCATTGTGTGTGTGTCTTTTACACGGTTTCATCTGTAATTTGGATTTGTGAGCTATGTGTTATTAGTTTCCAATAAAAGCTGTCTTCTTTACCAAAAATTACTTATTGGCCATGATTTTCATTTTATTGCAGCGTTTTAGGAGTGTCTTCAAATTTACCCCATATTTATTAGTTGACTTTTGCAGTAAACCTTTCATCATCAATTTTTTTCTAACCATCAGCAGACATGCCAACTATTCTGGAGTTGCTCTGCAGAAATTAGAGAATTTGATAACTTCGGAAATCCCTCAGATTACTCTGGAAAATGACTAAAATTTTTAACTAAAAGATCACAATTCATCAACCAAATGCAAATTCTTGCAAAAAATAATATTGAATGTATTATTTCCATACAGTAATTCTGCATATAAAAGAGAACTGTGTGGAAAAACTAAACTGAATTTAGGTAAAATTTGAGTAGATGAATTTTAGAATCCCTGATGATAGAAAAATGTAAATATTTTAATTATGGTCAATGTGCTGCAAACTTTTCTGAAAAAGAAGTTGTTAAAGCTAAAAAAGCTACTGTATAAGTAGCTTTTTTAGCTTTAACAACTTAAACTTTTATAAAATGTATAAATTTTAACTTACCCTTTATAATTTACTGTGTGTTTAATTTAAATTGCCCAGTTTTAATTTAGAAATTAATAAAATATATAATTATGTTTGTTTTGTTTGGGTTATTTTGTTTATTATATATGTAAATTGCATACACGTGTAGTTTGTAGATAGCTTATTAAATTTTATATCCGAGCTGTTGCTCCTGACAGACATGCCTCATTGTTGGCATGTCTGCATCAAAAATGTTTTTGGGGCTTTGTACCTCTTGCAATATTTCCTTTACAGAACTTCATATCACCATAGAAATAAATAAATCTATAAAATTATAATTTACAATTGTTCAATTGTAATTGACATTTGAAAACTGCCCAGTTATGATATATAAGCTAAATTTTAGTAATATATTACTTTTTCTTTTTTAGGTGAGAAAAAGACGATCATAAATAAAGAGCCAACTTCAGTAAAGCGAGGAGCAACTCCTAGTAATACTTAATTCCTTATTCTTATTTGCTCACATTTTATGATCTAATACAGAAATTCTCCATCATACTTAGAAAATAGTTATCATAGCTTATAAAAGGTTGATGGAATTTGTATAATTATTTGTGCTATCTTGGTTATACAAGAAAGGACTGATTTATCGATTCGAAATATAAATCCTATTGCATACATTTTATTATTGCATTTTTGTCTTATGCCTGGAAACAGTTTGCATACAGTTCAAAAATTTTTCCCATTTGCAAGAATATATTATTATTAATAAATATGTACCAAAAATATCTATTTGCATGGTGGATATATTAATTAAAAATAAATGTATTTTGTACATTTCTCTGCATATTTCCTATTTTGACATAGTGCCCATGTGAAAACTTGGTTTTTGCCATTTTATTGGCTATTAAGTTAATTTAAATTTTATGTAAATAAGAAAAGCAGTGGGGTAAATATACAAATAAAAATGTTAAATTGCTTTAGCTTTTATTTGTTTGTTTGAATTAAAAAATTCCAAAAATTTGTTACAATTGTTCATTTTATTTTCTTTCTTGAAACAGATTTCAGAAGAATACATGAAAAAGCTTTTGAAAAAATGGAATCTATTGATGATTATGAAAAGCGTAAATTGTTGAATTCAGCTAAAAAAATTAATCAGCGCCCCAACTTTAAGGTTTGATTTTGTTAAAATTCTTTCTCACTTTATTTAAATAATTTTTTTTATCTCAGCATAAATGTAAATTTAATAATGTAGTATAAACAGTTTATTGTAAAACCAGGATGGCCTGTTACAGAATCCTTTATGCACTAATGGTGGAGTTTACTGAATTTTATCTTGGCTTAACTACATTCAATGTAGAAATGACACACTTGTGTCATTTATGTATTGAATGACATATTTGCCATGTATGCTTGTTTTTAGGAGGAGGAAATTTCTTTATTTTCTGCTTTTGAGCTATCTCACTTAATCCCTCAAGTTGTGTGAATAGATAATAAAGTTAAATTTATATTGTTTTTGCTGTATAAAACAGCAAAAACAATATAAATTTAACTTTATTGTAGCGACATCTATTTATCATTAAAAATGCTATGTTTGTAAACTACTACTTTTTTGTCTTGACTTTTTTAAACAATTCAATAAGAAATTGTTAAATATACAAAGCTAATTATAATTTTTTGCAAATGTAAATTGTGTAAAGATTTGAAATATAACATCTGTGGACATTCCTAAATTTTTCCCCAAAAACATATTTTGTAGTCAGTTTGTTTAATTGAAGGTTCATATTTACTACATATTCTCTAGATTTATATCAATAATTTGAAAATACTTGATTTAGTAATTTGAAGCACGGATCATCATACTTTTTGCCACCAGCTGTTATAACTCCTGTAACTATGACAAATTAAAATGTATATAAATATTAATTTTAAAATTCCTTATTAATAAGTGAAGATTTCTCTAACTTCAGTTATTCAGTTAACTCAATGAACTCATTTCACTCTGTTGATTCAATACTACACAATTGCAATTTTACAGTTACCAGTTTTCTGGTTCTCAGTACAATACTGTCTTAAAATAAATAAATCATATGTGTATTTGTTGACTGCAATAATCTTTCATAGAAAAAGAAAGTCATTGGTGCAGCAGGTTGTTAATTTATTAGATGTGTTCTGCATCAGGAGTTTAACTTTAATAGGATAAAATAATGTTCATCTTTAGTATTAAATTTGTTGGTTTGTAGTAATAACTTTTATTTACTTTCCAGTCCAAGGTCACAAAGGCTAAAAGTAAAATTCCTGGTTTTGGTGGTGTCCCATTTATTCCTTCTGTGAAATCTAGTAGTGCTTCTGTTTCCATGAGCCTAAAGTCTAAAGTTAATAAAGTGGGGTTGTCTGAAGGTAAGTAAATACCTGAATTATTTAATGTATAAGTGTTTGGACAGTTGTATAGATATTGTTGAGGCTTTAAAGCAGCGTGTAAAAAAAACAAAACCCAATTCATCTGGGTTTTTATATATTTTTTTCTTTGACAGAAAAATTCCCAACCTGATTTTTAACCTGCATTTAGCACTTCCTGAAAATCTCATCAATATACAAATTTAATTTAATATGTTAAGAGGTCATTCTTTTAGTTATCTTGTATAAATAGCCAAAAAAAAAGTTTAAGCACTAAAAAATAAAAATTTTACTCTATCAAGAATTGTTTAGTAAAGCTAAGAATTTTACACGCTTAATCGATCTGGCAGTTCTGCTTGTATATTTGATTTTAACATTTAATAAAATACTAATTTAGAAGCTTGTAGTAAATTTTATCGGCTTGTGTTCTTATGAATTCATAAAAAATTGTAAAAAAAAAGTGTTTGTAAGATGCAGATGAGGCAGGACATCCTTGAAGGTAGGCCATCAATTTGAAGAACTTTATGTCCATGCAACTTTCTATATATTTTCACCACAATGCTGGTGATACACAGTTTAGTTTATCATATGAAAAATATCTTAGGATAGGTTTATATTCTGATTCAATTTGATATGTATATTGCAAAGAATGTGTGCTTTTCAAATATTCATGGGCTGATTTCTCTTGATATAAAGCCAGCTTTTTACCTTTATAATAAGACTGCATCATATGAGTTATAAAGAGTGCAGATGTTAGAGCTTTTTAAACCATTTCTCTTTGCTGACATATAGTTTCAGTTCATTGATCAAAAGATCCAAAAAAGTGTCACAATCAACAATATTTGCATTGTCTCTCTCTCTCTCTCTCTTTTTTTTTTTTTTTTTTTTTTTTATTTCTCTAGAACTTCTGACATTGGTTTTAATTTATTTTTATTGCACATATTATTTACTTTACATAAATGATGCTTTTTACTATACTTTTTAATATTATCGGCTATTAAATCTTCATGCTTATTTTTATAACAATGAAAAGTATTAAAGTTGTTGAAAAGTATTTTATAAATAAAATTTTTAAGCTAAACAAAAATATTAAAATTTTATTAATTTATTGTAATATTTATCCCACAAATATTTTGAAAAGTATTTAAAAGTGTGTATTTAAGAATATGAATGTAACACATTTTTAAAGTGTAATGAGTTTTTCCCATTAATTACTAGTTTTGAAAGGTATTTACCAGATTTTCTTATTAGGATGGGAATATAAGTTGTTGACAGGTAAAACCCAACACTGATCATATTTAAATCTGCATTTCTATAAGTTTTAAAACTGTTTTCATTTTTTTCCCAGGTGCAAATTAATAATTTTTAATAAAATCAGAATGTAATTGATATCTATCACTAATATTGTTACAACTACCAGATTATCCTATTGCAGATAGTCTTTCATCCTATTAAATAATACTTATAATTATTTATAACACAGATTATTAATTATAGTTTAATCAATATCACTGTTATCATGCCGATCGGTCATGCTGTCTCTATATCCGTTAATCTGTCACACCCTAGTCATTTTGGATATGACTTCGCATGGGTCCATTTCAATGAAGTAGCCATGGAGACTAAATAACCAGCCGTAGATGATTAAAACTTAACAAGGTTGTTGATTTATTAAAACAAATAAAAACATTTAAAGAAACATTAAAGTATGCAGATGCAACCTATGTCCGGAGAGAAGAGATCACTCTTGATCAACCTGCTCATTTCAAAGTTCAGCCAGGAGACCTCCTATTTCTCTCTTTTCCAAGCAGGAAACATCAGTTTTATGGGAGGTTGACCCTCACTCCCTTTGACCCTTGTCGGCACCTGGCCGACTCGATCACACAAAGCACCATTCCTTTTCTCTGTCAGGGTGTTGAGAAATGGCACGCTGGTACAATACTGCCGTTTTCAATTGTTAAAATGAACAAAAGTTTGCTTGACCAGCGACAGAGACAGACACGACTCTTACAATCATACATCTTTCTTGTTTGAAAAATTTAAAGTTTATGTATATTATATGTATATCATGACATAAAAATTATCAAGAAAATTTGGCACACATCATGGAATGAAAAACAGACTTTCTTAGCATATACCATTTTAAAGAAATGTCTAGTGTGATTATCTATGAATTATTTTAATTGGGGAACCTTTAAAAAAATTTATATATTTAGTAATATATTAGGTTGGGGGAAAAAATCCATTATTTTTGCGTAAAATTAATGACTTTATTTTACATGTTTCTGATTGTCCGGTTTGGGTCAAATATGCACTGTTTTGTTGTATAATTTGTTGCCATTTTAAAGGTAGCTTCATAATGCCTCTCTCATACGAGTCTTGGTCCTTATTGGCGAAAAACTAGTAATTTATTTTCACAATCTTCTCTTGATCCCAATTTCTTATCACACAGGAAGTTTTGCAATGCGAGAAAAAGGGTGATAATCGCTTGGTGCCAGGCCTATACTATATGGTGGATGCATTAACCCTCTGACTGCTCATCCCGCGATTTCCACGGGCAATCCAAATGTAGCAAAATTTGCTCATCCCGCGATTTTCGCGGGCATGTGTTTTTCTTCCTTTATTAAAAAGCACATTCCGCCTTTTCACTGTTTAACCAGTGGAATAAATTATACACAGTATTAGACATTTAATAAGGTAAATAGAATTATATGACTAGAACTATTATAATTATATTAGATAACAGAATGATAGATAGTATGTTATAAATAGACACTAACTATGTTAAAGTTGAAATTTATTATAAAATAAATGTTTTATGTGATAACATCTGAAATTAGTTTTTCTGAAAGCTTATTTTCTCATGATAAAAGTCAATATAAAAAATCTTTTCTAGAAAAGAATTAGTATTTCAATTCTCCAATATATATATATATATATATATATATATATATATATTTTATTTTATATATATTTTATATATATATATATATATATATATATATATATATATATATATATATATATATATATATATATATATATATATATATATATATATAAATATTTAGTTTCTGATATACATATTTCAAAAATTGTCTTGCTAGTAGGTTAATTTATTTTTTTAAATATGTGTATAGTTTTGTTATTTTAAATATATATACTTGAAAAAAAAATTTTAAACTAAATAAAAATTTAGTTTCTAATATACATATTTCAAAAGTTGTCTTGCTAGTAAGTAAATTTAATTTTTCTAAATCTGTGTATATTTAATTATTATAAATATATATTACTTGAAATGATAAAACTAAATAATTTTTAAACTAAATAAAAATTTAGTTTCTAATATACATATTTCAAAAAAAAAACAGTAAAAAATATTTTTTTTTAGTGTGAAATGTCACCTTGACAACAATCATAAATTTGAAATTGTTTGATTGATACTTTACGAGATATCGATCACTATAGCCATCTACCGAAAAAAATAATGGATTTCTTTTTCCCCAACCTAATATTTCAGTGCCTAACATTGATTGAACAATATGGCATTATTCACCGCTTTAATTGTTTAAAAGTCAATTGTCTGTTGCTTGACGTAACATTTTTTTCAATATTAGATAATTTCAAAATCTTTTTAAAATTACAATATTTGTTTAACTGTTGTAAAATATCATTAAGCTACACAAAAATTGTAATTTTACTTTCTAGTTCAGGAAATGGTTATTTTAAAAATTTAATTATAAAGCAATTTGTTATTTTTCTAATGTTTCTTAAATTTTAAGGAATTATATGCTGTAAAAGAATGCTATTAATTCTGTAATGTTTGTTCAGTTTTAGATAAATGCAGAGCTGCAAAAGAAAATACTCCTCAGTCTGCTAAAAGTAATATTCGTATGAAGGTTAAGAATGTAACAAGGAAAAGTACTCCTCAACCAAAATCGAAATTTAATCTGAGCAAAAATTTGTCAAAGAGAGAGACTCCCCAGTCAGCTGTTAAATCAAAATTTGATTTGAAAGAAAGCCTTTCACGGAAACTTGGTTACAAGCCATATAAAGGGCCCCTGAAGCCTCTTACAGAATCGAACAACCACTCTGCTACAAGTTTCATAAATACTAAAGAGCCTGTAGTCAACAAAGTTGTGAAAGAAAATAGGTATGTCAATATATTTATGTTTTCTAACATATCTGCTGCCAAGAATCTTAAAACTAAGTCTTAAAAAGTCATTATGATGTTTTCTGTTAAAATTTAGGAGTTACTGTCTTAAAATTAATTCTGGGAATTAATGCATTTGAAAGTGATCGAAACAAGACTACTTATCTTCCACTTGATAGTAAAATTTCTTTTCCATTTTTCACCATATTTATGAGGAACTATTGAAAAAGAAAAGGTATTCCAGGCATGCCAACTACTCCGGATTATCTGGAGTTTCTCCGGAGAAATGAGGAAATTTGATAACTCCGGAACTCCTCAGTTTGCTCCGGAAAATAACAAACTTTTGAACAGCTAAAACATTACAACTCAGCAATTAAATATGAAATTCTGTAAGAAATATTGCTGAATATTTTCACACAGTATGTTAATAGCTTTTAGTACTGTGCTGAAAAACCTAACTGAATTTAGGTCAAATTTGAGTAGACAAACTCTAGAATCCCAGACATACCAACTACTCTGGATTATCTGGAGTTGCTCCGGAGAAATGAGAAAATTTGATAAATCCGGAAACTCCTCAGATTGCTCCGGAAAATGACAAATCTTTTGAACAGCTAAAAGATTACAATTCAACAAATAAATATAATGTTTTGCAAAAAATAATGCTGAATATTACTCTTTTCACACAGTATGTTCAAAGTTCTTAGTACTATGCTGAAAAACCTAACTGAATTTAGGTCAAATTTGAGTAGACAAACTCTAGTATCACGAATGATAGAAAAATGGAAATATTTGAATCAGGGACAATATTCAGGGATGTTGCGGCTGCTCCAATTGCGCCAAACTGCTCCGATTTCAGATATCTGCTCCCAGCTGCTCCAAAAACGGTATTTTAGCAGAAATTGCGCCATTTTACAAATTTTTGCAGTTTTTGAACGTTTAGTAATTACGTTAGTTCTACGAAGCTAAGACGAATTTTTCCCGCCGAACGTCGCTGAATAGTAGACTTTAGAGTGAATATGTCATATTTATTTTTCCTACTTACTTTGTCAGGTAAAAGTGCATGAAATAAGAAGAAAGAATTTCATTCTTCAGACATACTGCTACTGTTTCGTACTACAGACTCAAGAAAAGAAATACGTTTATAGCATGTACAGCGATAGAAATTTTCCGCTTTTTGGTGAAGTTCTACTTGATTTCTACAGCCGATTTCTGCTCTCCTTTTTTCTTTTGCAAATTTTAGTGCGCCTGTGAAAATTTCCAATTCCTTTAGAAAATTCTTTTTTTTTATTATTTATTTATATATTTTTTTTTAATCTTGCTATTTCTAACTTTTTCGAAATTGGAAAGAAATTCGCTTATTGGTGAGACTATCATCACTTGATATGAGATTTTCATCCTCTGGGGGACCAATACTCTTCCCGAAACGTAATGTTTGGAGCCTATTAAAAATAGTAATCAGATCGGGAAAATATGGAAATTGAACAATCTAGAATATTCAGATTTAATTATTTTTTTAATTTATTTTATTTTTTGTAAAGTCAATTTACAATTTTCCGCGCTTTACCACCGGGAAAAAATTCGTTTGAAATGAGCCTGCACAAACATGTCACAACAAGAATTTCCTGCACTGGCCGGATGCGGAAGTTAATATAACTTTTCCATACAAACGTGTCACAAAAATATCTTGACGCAGACCCCACCCAGCCTCTCGCGATTGAAGTTCCGTATTTGTGAATCGTCGAGGTTTTCCTCATTTCCGTGCGTCTCTCTCTTTTATTTATTTCCAATGTTTATCGGGATTCTTCAATTAGGACGAAATAACGATTTCGCGATGTAGATAAATTGCTGTTCCCTGATATACCGCATGTTTCTCTCTCAGTGTCGCAAAATCGGACAGATGATGTTCAAATATCAGTTAGTTGGAATGCTACGGTCTACTGTTCCGCTATACAAGGGCTAATGAGACCGTCACCTTCTGCTTAAAGCGGATTCGAATGACTACGAATATCCATACCAATAGTGGGATTCGAAACCGCGAATTCCGGTACCGAATAGCAACGCTTTATCCATTCGGCCGTCGTTTGGCGTTTATATAAAAGGACGTTTTATTACGCATGCGCTTTGTAACTAGAAGTTGTAAAATCGAAAAGATTATGTTTATATGTCGGAACGTGACTTTTAGGAACACTATACCTCGTATACTCTAATACTGTCATGATATCGGAAAGACGATTTCACATCAGAGTTCTCCGATCAGTTTAGCTATATAAGAGTTCGTTCACATCTTGATCCGAACTCAAAGTTTGGAAATCAGTGTCGCGATGGAGTACTCTTTATCGATATTTCACGATATATCGATACATCGCCCAGTCTTAATGCATACTGTAGTGAAATGCAAATTTAGTATAGCATCTCGTAAAGGATATAAAAGGATGCTGACTAATTTTAAAAAAATACAGCGAAATTAAAATAAATAAAGTTAGAGAAAAATAAGATGAATAATTTTTAATAACTATAATCATCATACATCATCCGTCTTTAAAAACGTCATTTTTTTGCCAAAAATCATATTTTTTTTTTATTTCTCTATTGTAAAATTTCAACTTTTAGGCTTCTAAATCTGTTTTTGTTTTGTCTCTACGGCATTTTAAAGAAAAGTTACAGCTGTTTAAACATCAGTGACAGCTGTCAAAACAAAACGGAAGTAGCGACTTCGCAACCGGAAGTTGTGAATTTAAAGAGCATTTTTGGACAAAATTTTTAAATTTTCCTGAAGAATAGTTTAAACATTTTTCCAGTATTTTTAATAATTAGCAACTTGGCAATTATAAAGTTTTGAAACAAAAAAGTGTGGGGAATTTTAAACATGTATTTTAATTTTTTAATAGTTAAAGTTGCTTTCATAAACTTCAAATGCGTTTTTCTCAGAACGGTATTTTTAATAAAATATTGAAACTTGAAATGTAATTTCTCAAAAAGTTCTTAAAATATTTTGTTGAAAATTATTATGAATGCTTTTGATAGTATTTACTAGTAAATGACCTTAAAGCTTTAAAGTTTGATAATTTTTAATGATTTTACACTCATAGTTAGATATAAAGGTAATGAAAATTCGTTAAAAATTCAATGTGTATGATTTTGAAGGACCGAAATTTTTTGCCAAATGTAAGCAAAGATTTTAGGTGATTCACTAGTCCAGTGTATAAGAAATATGTTGCATCAAAAATCTTGAAATAATTTAATTTATTAAAAGATTAGACCTTTTGAAAAAACCCAATTTTTTTACTAAATTTTCTTCATTTATTAGAAATTTTATAAAAACTTCTCCATGAATAAATTTTTTAAGTGCAATTCTCTATGATAATATAAAAAATAATATAAAAACATGAACTAGTTTCTACATTTAAAGAAAAAAGTTCTCCAAATGTAGACGGATACCTTAAATATTTAAATAGCTAATTATTTAATATAACAGTTGTAATTGGATGCCTAAAATTACTCATATCAGCATTGAAAGCTTCATTTTGTCTCATTATTTTTCAGTTTTTAATTATATTTAGTTAATTTAAAATAAAGTAGTTTAAATACAATTATTTTAGAAAAATAATTTAGAAATGAGGGAATATTGGAGTGCATATTTTATGACCACCCTGGGTAATTTATTCTTGAAAGAGCATTAGGGGGAGAAGTCTTATGTATCACCTTGCTGAAGTTGTTCATGTAAAATATTTTATCATTTTATTTTCCAAGTAAAATTAAAAAAAAAAATTTTACTTGGAATTGGGATTTTTAGGTTCATCAATTGTTTTGCAATAAATGGAGAGACGAAACTCATCAAAATAACTTTTAAAGGCTGGAGTAGCAATGCACAAAACTTCATCTATTTTTTGCTGTTCATTTTATCTTCTATTTACACCTCTTAATCTTTAAAGGGCATTTGTATCTTCATCTGTAAGTACTGTCTTTTGTCATGCAGTAGTGATGTTCATCTGCATCTTCCCACCTTGTGAATTATTCTCCTCTGTGAACTAATCCATGGTCAGAACTCAGCCAACACGTTGAAAGATAAAATTATCTTTACCACTAAGTACATTCTTTATGATCGTGACCAAAAAACACTTGATATATCTTTTACATTACATTGAAGGGAAAATGATGGCTTTCCTCTCCTGTCCGGTCCTTTTTTAGTGCTATTTCATGTGATTTTGTGAATGAAAAGTAAATATACTACTGATATTGCTTGTAATCATGTGTAAACTCTTTAAGCATCATGCTGTAAAGAATGCTTTCTTGTTAACAAATAAATTCGTACTGAAGCTGTAATAAGGAACCTTACTAGTAATTCTCCAGCTTTGGTTTTTACTGCTAATACTTTGTTATAATCTTTTATATGATTATACTAATTACATAGAAATATATGTATATTGCATATACAAAACCAACAAACCATATCAGAAATTATTGAATATTTGGCCATTCCGAATGATATTAACCAATCATTCAAAAACTTAAGTTTATTTCTTAAATCGTTACTTTAACTGCTACAAAAACACTATATCCGGCTCCAAATCAAGATTTTGACTGCTACAAAAAATGCTTTTTCCTGCTCCAAATTTAAAGCTTTGCTGCTACGAAAACTGCTCCAAAATGGACTTTTCAATAGTTTCATCAATTCTACTTACGGCGAATTTTCACCACCGAACGTCACTGATTACTAGACTTTGGAGGGAATATGTCATATTCTTCTTACCTACTTTGTCAGGTAAAAGTACACAAAGAAAGAAAATAACTTCGTGCCTCAACCATACTGCCACTCTTTGGTACTACAGACTCAAGATTGTAAAAAAAATCCAAATAAAAATTAGAATTCTGTGCCCAACAAAAAGAATTACGTTTATAGCATGTACAGGGTTAGAAAATTTCCGCTTTATGGTGGAGTTCCGCTTTTTTAATTTCTACAGCCGATTATTGCTTTTTGTAAGTTTTTGTGCGTGTGTGTAAATTTCCAATTCTTTTAGAAAATTCTGCCTTTTTATGTATCTTGTTGCTATTTGTAAGTATTTCGAAATCGGAAAGAAACTCACGTATTTCTAACGCAAATTTTCATTTTTCCACTCTTTACCACCGAGAAATGGAGAGAGAAAAAATTAGTTCCAAACGAGCATGCACAAACCTGTGTCAACAAAAATTTCATGCTCTGGTCGGACGCGGATCTTTTAACTTTTTCATTATAGTTGCGTACAAGCGTGTCACAAGAATATCTTGACGCAGATCCCACCGAGTTAGACACTCAGCCGCTCTCACTTGTATTTCATGTTCCGTATTTGTGAATCACCGAGGTTTTTCTCCTTACTGTGCATCTCCCCTTTTTATTAAATTTCCAATGTTTATGATTGGTATCAGGAAAGGCGAAAGAACGATTTCGCGATGTAAATATATTGCCGACCACTGATATACCTCATATCAGTCTCTTAATGTCCCAAAATATGAAAGATGATGTTTAAATATCGGTTGGTTGGAGTGCCTCGGTCTACTGTTTCGCTATGCAAGGACTAATGAGACCGTGACCTTCTGCTTAAAGCAGATTCAAATAGCTACGGATATCCATGCCAACAGTGAGATGCGAATACCGGTACCGAAGAGCAACGCTCTATCCATTCAGCCATCGTTCATCGTGCATATATAAGGACGTTTTATTACGCTGTGTTTTCAGAAGGCGTAAAATCGGAAAGATTATGTTTGTATGTCGGAACTTGACTTATATTCATAGAATTCGTACCAGCTGCCATCATTTCCACGTGTCATGGCCAGCTATCGCCGGGAAATGGCTCCTCGTTTTTCCTGATCTTACACTTAAATTCGCTGAGTAAGTGGAAAAATTCTTTGTCTTCGCTCTGGGTTCACCTCTGTTTATGCAGAGGGATTTTTGTCTCTTTCTTTTGTCTGTCGTTGACTCGTAAATATGTCCGTTTTAGCAGCTCTGAAAGAAAGTATTAATTAAACTTGTGCCGTTCTCTTCAATGTGACCAGACTGCATCCGTATTACTATTAGCTGGATTAGCCTTCTTCCTTGCCCAGTAGCCCGAGCAAGTAAAAATAATAGGGGCTATCATGTGTCCAGCAGTTTTACAATCATTGGATTACATATATATATATATATATATATATATATATATATATATATATATATATATATAGAGAGAGAGAGAGAGAGAGAGAGAGGTGTAATGGTTTGGTATAATCATATATCTCAAAACGTCTTTCCTATTTCGGCTCCCTTTAATAATCACGGTTTCCGTGATGCCCCCTAAACCCCTCCTCGGATCGAATGCAGAGAGCGATAATCGAACTCCGGAGTTGTGCCCCGTTCTGTGGACTTGCCCTAAGGCGTCTTCGTGTTATTTTTTCTTCCGCTTTCACAGCCAATGCGTTTCCACTAACACGTATTCCCCATGCTTCCACAAATTTCCGTTTTGCATTAGAATATAATGCTTGTTTTGTGCTTTACTTATCTAACGTTGGGCCTCTTTCACTAATTTTTCAATACTTTTGCACATAAACTGAGTAGATGTTTCTTTTATGATTCCTAAACTTTTAAATGGAATCATAATTTAGCGTCCAAGAACAGCTCAGCTCAGCTTACTCCCCAGTATGCTGCTTTTCATAGTAGAAATGCAAACTGCGTAAGAAAGCTATCCTAATTTTCAGGGTGTTTACATACATACACTGAAATAATTTTTATTGAAATTCAATTTACTCTCTCAGCCTGATTATTCTGTGACCTATAAGGAACTGTTTTTATAAGTTGAATTTGCAGCTGACTACATAGTCTCAAAAATTTCGCTTATAAATTGCCTTCTATAGTCTCAGATCATTTGGTAAGGAGCTCCAAATTTCGCGATATAATTGTCGTAAAAGGCTTTTATTGATATTAAGCCTTGGATTCTATAGGTATTAGTTTGTCTGTTGGTTTTAAATTTTTATAATTATATTTCGGACAAGTAATTAAACACGAAACATACTTTTTAACTATCTTTCTCGTATTCAGAAATTAACACGCTTCATTAACCTTAACAAATGATTTTCTAATGCAAAGGTGACCAGCTATAAAATTGTCTTGACATTCAGAAAGTATTGCTTTTTGCAAACTGGCGGGAATCACTACTGTTAACTTCAATCGAAAATTAATTTTCTTTGTATAGAATAGGAGTCCATCTACAATTTTGAAACACTTAGCCAATTTATCTAAAATCTTATCATTAAAAATATAAAGACTTATAAAGAGGCCCAAATTCTGGATCTTTCTGCGGTTCGTACATTAATTGTTCTCTTGATTTAATCATCATGGGAGCCACTGCATAACGTCTAATATCTTACCTTTCAAACTTATTTTCTTGTGGACACCTTGACAACGCATTCGCTACAACACTTTGCGCCCTTGCTTTATGTTTCATTTAAATATTATATTCTGCTAACTTCACTGATCGTCTAATCATTCTGGCTAATAGCCCTTTTCCATTCGACAGATTTGTCAGTACACTGCAATAATACTGAATATTTTAACGGTATTGCGCAATTATTTAATGTTAAAAATTGTTCTCGGATTCTAAGTTCATATTTTCAGTTAATAGTACGATTTTAGTTCTTGACCAGAAAAAAAATTGAGACTTTTAACAAAAGCTTGAGAATGGTTATTACATAGTCATAGACCTTGAAAAGAGTCGGACATGTGCCAATTTTAATTTTTGATTTCAGTTTCTGTTTGAGCCTCTACGTTCTTCTTTAATATACCAAGGCCTATTAAACCGGCATTTTAGTTCCTAAAGCTAATTTTCGCTCTTTAACACCTGCGTTTGAACCCTTCTCTCTCTCTCTCTCTCTCTTTTTTTTTTTTTTTTTTTTTTTTTTGTATGGTTGTTTGTATCAGTTCGAAATTCGCGTAAAGGTCCCGGTCTCATTAGCCCTCGTATAGCAAAAAGAGACCTTTGGTTTCATACTTAAATAGTTGTTATCCCAACCGTTATGACCAGTTATATTTTCACTTAATTGCAATATTGGTCCTTTTACCAGTATAAAAGCACTCTTATTCCCACCCCTGTGGCATGGATGTTCGTACCCGTATGGAGTCGGCTTTAAGCAGTAGGTCCTTGTACAATTAGCCCTCGTGTAGCAAAAAAAGTAGACCGCAGCGCGCCAATCCAAACCAAACCTTCTTCTCATCCAATTAATTTTGTGAATATGGCTCTTATCTTTTTTTTTCTCAAGTGGGATAATATACAAAAAAGATTGTAAGTTGCAACTTGCTATTAATAATTGCAGGTATTAAAGAGAAATGGATTTCAAATAGGCAGATTTTTTATGTTGATGTTTACTGTTTTAGTGTAGATATAATTCTTCTTTATTCTATTTTATTATTTAAATGACTTTTAAAAAAATATTATATCATATTTTGTTTCAAGGAAAATCGTGTTTATCTTTTCAGTTTTTAAGGCATAAATGGTGCTGAGGATAAATAGTTCGTAAGTTGTAAATACTACAGTTAATTTTTAGCTATCCAAAGCCTAATTAGATTGGGGTTGGTTTTTATATGGATTCAGAGTGGTTAAGGGTTTTTATGCCCACAATGATTTTCAATCCAACATACCAATGCTGAAAGGAATACTATATTTGTGTAGCTGAACAATGGCTGATGATAGTGCACTGCTTTCAGTATTATAGTTCGTGGGTTCAAATCTTGTATACAAGAGTGCCTGTAAGGTGTTTGGAATCAGCTTTATTTGAGACCACGGAAATAAAAGTTTTGGTTTTTAATTTGCTGAGTTATAACAGATATGCAGAATAGTAATAAATTATGAAATATTTTTAAATATTACTGGAAAAGATATGAGTTAAAATGATAGTATCTTGACAAAGTACTAAATTTATATCACTTGAATGGAGCAGTTTTCATATAGATACCAGTTAGAATGAATGAATGCTTATGTGTGTAATTTTCCTAGTGAGGAAAATATGTTGTAACGGCGTGATTTAGCGGTGTATCGTTATCAAAGAACTTTGCTTTGAGAGGTGGACTTGTATGGATACAAAAGGATTGTTTTCCCCGGCACCACGATGTCTACACTGTTGTGCACTATAGTAAAGGAACAATATGCCAGACAACACGGCACCTTCACTGACAGCCAAAAAAATGATCGCAGGAACGACAAAGGATTTTCCGCTACTCAGATGTAGCCGTTAAGAATTCCAGGGACCCCTGGCTTTGCGGCCGATGATTGTTTAACCCGGACCAATCCAGTTGGTCGAAGGTGAGGTCATCGCTAGGTGACCCAATATTGAAATTGTGGGTGAGGCCCCTACCCTAGAAAGAGACGAGAGAAGATTTGTTTTTTGAGAGAAGTTAGTTAGCTAGCAACCAGCTAAATCAGAGGTCGCCTTGACCAGTTTCTCTACCGGAGAGTTTTTTGCTATAATCCCACCTTGGGATCTTTTCTTTAAGGAGTAGCCCGCATCGGCTAACTCGGAGGTCACCTCGACCAGTCTTTCTATCGGAGAGTTTTATTTAGCGATATCCCGTCTTGAGATATATCTCTTGCTGAGATTGAAGCGATACCCTGTGCTTTGGGTTTCCTTTTTCTAATATAATCCTCTTCAGGATTGTTTGTAGTTCTTCAGAACTAACTGTCCTTAGATCTCCTACCTGTACTTCAGAGAACTTTCGCGAGAGTTACGAATTGTTTCTTCCGTCTAAACACCCATATTTCGGCAGAGACTGAATTTAGTTTAAGTACCCGTCTCTACTCAGGCCTACGTGTACTAATTACTTACCTGTGATTAGAAATGGTTTTTTTTATAGTGGTGAAATGATGTATATAGCAGAAGTGTAAATAAATTCATTATTCAAGATACACTTGATTCATCCTTGTGTCACCTGCAAAAGGGACTGGATACGTTACAATGTGTACCGAAACAACATCTAATGAGGAAAACAACGAGGACACAGAAGTTTCACAAACAGTAGAATTTATTTCATCTGCATTTTCAGAGCAACGTCAGTTAGGAAACAGTGACATTTAAATTTCGTTCCTGGAGGCGAGGATGCATCCAGAGGAAACAAGTTTGTGGTTGTCGTTCAAGTCTTTGTATACTCTGACAGTACACTTCTTGTAAGTGCTCTGAAAATAAGAGAGAATAAACCATTGTTTAAACACATTAAAGATAAAGACATATGCATCACTAGTTTGCGATTATTTAGTGAAAATTCTTATTATTACAAGTGTAAATGTTTATTAAATAAATTGTCTTGTCACATGCTTATTCAACTCCTAAAATTATCCGGAGTTATTTAAACACGAGGCAAGAGTCTTTATGTCAGGGGTATCCAACCGACAGGCAGCATACGGCTCAAGAAGTGAGCCCGAAATTTAAATCAAAGATATTCAATGCTTCGTAAAGTTACAAAAAATAATCATACACTGTTGTTTTATCTTATGAAATGGAAATTTTTTTCGATGATTCGATTTTGCTGATTTTGGTAAAAATCCCAATTGTAATATAAATTTTTCTCCGGATGGGTTTAGTCTATTGAGAATTTTGCAGAAAATAAATTTCAAACAATATTTTACATTTCAACATGTTGTTAGCCAAACATAATTCTAAAGACTGTGGCCCTTACTGTGGAAGTTGCGGTTCGGTTCGAACATTCGTTGTGACGTCAGCTTGCGGACATTTTGCGAGTAAACGATACAGCTGACTTCAAAATGACGTCACAACTAACGTTCGAACAGAACCGCAACTTCCAGAGTAAGCTCCTGTATACGTAGCCATAGTTCGCGATTCAATGAAAGAAATTGAAAATCGATTTCAGGATTTTTGAAAAAAAAATATCATTATTATTATTTTACGATTTTATTTACAATAAATACACACTGTTGTTCAAAATTAAGAAAATTTTAAAATTTTGTAGAATTTTCTGAAAAAAATAAAACTGAACAAAATGTAATATTATGGCTTCTAACCAAAGATACAAATCTTGTGTTGAGTGTAAAACCGAAACTCGTAGAGAAACTGGCTTTATAAACGCGCGTGGAAAAATCAACATTTTTACTCCATTAAACAGTTGACTTCAGTTGGCAGTAAAAATATTTAGCAACCAACATTCAGAGGATGGAATGAGACCTAGTCTCAAGTTCATATTTGTAGAGATTTCAATATAATGACCAGCGTCGTGTCCAACTTATGGAAATATTTTCAGAATGCCGGATCCCTCGAGAGAAAGTCTGGGTAAGGTTGTCCAAGAGCGGCGAAGACCAAAAATCGATATTAATCCATTACGACGAGGCGTAATACACGTACTACAGCTTTTCAGCCCTGTTATAACTTCCATGTGACCACAAAGAGCCAAGTTTTAAGAGTTAAGTTTCTAGAAGGCTTCGTGAAAGAGTTTGCAACACCTACTGTTAGAGTCCCGCTCACTTCTACGAAACAACTTACATCTCAAAATTAATACAGTAATCCTTACATATATAATACCTATATACAGTCAGTACCGGCTATATGGTCACCTGCTTATAAGGTCACCGCGCTTATATGGTCAGTTTTCTAAAGTCCCGTCTAACTTGATAGGAAACATGTGTTAAAGTGTACCGCTTATAAATCTTTTTTCTCAAAAAATATTTTTTCTCAAAAATTTAAAATTTTTACAAACTGGTAAACAGAATTTAATTTCGAATACATATTTTGACGCCTAATAATAAATTATCAAAAAACAGTGTGATTGTTTAAAGAAAGCTTATTGTTAATCGAAAATTATAATAAATGTTCCAAAATTGACTAGAGTAATATGATAAACATTTTTGTGATGAAGAAATCATTTTTAGAATCAACTCTTAAAATAAAAATGTTTAATGTATCTTTAATATTAATTTAACAACAGAAATTTTGTTGTCTGAGACAGGCTCCCCATTCGTTTCCTTGCGCTATATTACTGAATAACAGCATTTTTCTATTTGATTATTGACTGAGAGACCCAAAATACTATTAATTATATCAAAATATTATTAATCTTGACTATCCAGAACATAAAGAATTTATAGAAAGAATGACACTCACGACGTTTTCTTGGAAGTCACAGTCCTGAGCTTCCTCAAACTGAACTTCATCCTTCCTGCATGTGGTCATGCCAACAATGATGTCCATCTCGTAGTTCATACCAGCAACGACCTAGAAGAATTTAAATTTTAATAAGGTGATAGGCTGCATTTTATGAAACAGTTTGCATTACATCTGTACCGAGGTACTTTCCCACGAGGGTCAGCACGTGCAAGCACAGCTGTGGGAGAAATTTCCAAGAGGAATTTAGGACTTCGATTGTTGACTTCGAGTTTAGGGGACCCCTGCGGAGAAGGTATAGATCACGGAATGGCACAAGCGAAACGGTCAAACTCACACAGAGATGTAGAGCTTTCACAACAGGGGCTATTTTAATGAGCCCACCTGCACTCACGAAGGGGGTGCAGATGTGGGAAAATTTCACCAAACAGGCGATTGGCAAAGAAGAAAAAGGGGCGTTAAAACCGAGGTGAGGAGTTGGGAAAGAGAGTTAAGAAAAAGGAATCGAAGTCGGGATTCAAGAGTAGCTGGACATCAAAATCCCAAGCCCTGCTCGCCAGCACCGGCCTCCCGTGCGCCCGAACGCCCGGACCGACACACCGCATGAGGAAAGCCCCTGCCTGCTCCCCTGTGCCTTTACTGGAGGTAAAACAGATTTAACATATTCATAACGGTCATTTAGGCCTCAGTTAGTAATTCAATATTCTGATTAAGGAATAACGCATAACTAAAGAGAATTGTAATAATTATGGTGTAAATATGAATATAAAACATAAATAATTGCTGGTTATGTTATATGATGATCAGGTAGGGTATCAATTTGTAAATAGTGCACAGAATAAATGTCTTAATCCAAATATAAGGTCTTATATTTTTACTGTGTTTCCCCTTTGTAGACGTAGCCGAACGATAGCCGAATGGTTAGGGTGCTGGCCTTCGGAACCGGAGTTCGTGGGTTCGAATCCCACTATGGCATGGATGTTCGTAGCCGTTCGGAATCGGCTTTAAGCAGTAGGTCCCGGTCTCATTAGCCCTCGTGTTGCAAAAAGTAGACTGTAGCACTGCAAAACCAAAACTAAAAACCCCTTTGTAGACGAATATTGGTGTTAGTGTTGTAAGTACATTACAACAACATCATTGGGGTTTGTTTTTCTACTTTTTATTATTTTTAAATGTGTCTGTTGTCATTTATGATACTTTTCTTTGTGTTGTAATTGTAGGCGACAAATATCCCCTCTTCTTTCATAAACTAACAAAGTACAGAGGTGGGGTGAAGGGATTGCATCTAAAAGTTTAAATGTGTAATTGGTGTTTTGTCTAGTATACCGTAGAAGCATTTACCATTCATTTCCTCAATATTTACTACTACCAAAATCCCTTCTATAATCTAAAACAGGGGCGCAGTGAGCAGAGAACGGTGAGCATTAGCATTGTTATTCATTATCAAAATCGCATTTGACAACTGAATATTCAACTGAATTAAATCTGTCTGCTAAAAGTGAAAACTACTAGTGAACGTCAAAACAAAGCAGGTAAACGAGAAGCAATGCACATGCAGTTTGGCTCGGTTTGGAGCCCTACGGTCTACTACGAAGTTTTGGAAAGGGTCGCCAAGGTCCAAACTTTGTCCAAGGTTGCCAACAGGAACAGTACAAGAGTGGTGAACAATTGGCCCTAGTGTGTACGCCACATCAGGCAGCTTTGATACATATTCAAGGAATCGTTTGCAAGAGTTGGATCGTTTATTTACCTTGAAAACATGACTGAAAGCAAGTCACAATCCCTGGGTTTCTCAACTCAGTTCGATAGGACTACTTAGTAATTTTGTGAATACTTTATTATGTAACGGGTAATTATATTTCAATATTTTTATTTCCTTATTCATATACTAATTAATTACTGTTTCTTTACCTTATATTTCCACACTATAGAGAATTACGTTATAAATATTTTCATGTGGGAGTATTTGAGAAATTCTAAAGAAAGAAAACTCCCGAGTTTTTGGAAAGATATTAAAAGTCAAGTTTATTAGCTATTTTTCCCTTTTTCTCTTCCCAAATAATGTGATCAACGAGCTTGCGTCATTATTGAAAATGTCACTCGTCTTCCGGAGAACTTCATATAACGTGGTCTTCTCGGAAATGTATAATTTCAACAGTAAACTAATATAGCTCGGAAGTCGGAAACATTCATCACTACATTGTACGTAACAAGGACAAATAAGTTAGATTGGAATCTTCGATAACATTGATATATGCATGGGAGGAAATAAGCAGCTCCAACCCCTTCCAGGAGTTAATATTTTCCTTTTATAATTTTTTTTAAATGTGAAATTACCATAATACAAAATAATAGAAGCTACATACGTTTTAAACTTATTTTTTAAAAGTTGAAAGAACTGATCATCTTGTGGCAATACGATACAAATACATGATTTTTACTTATGTTAATTTTGTACTCATAAAACTAAAGAGGAAAACGAATTATTAGAGTCATTAACCCATAATTTGGCTAAGTCTGGCAGCTACAGCGGACATGTATATTTATAATTACTATATAACATAATTGCCAGTGTTCGCCACAGCAGACATTAATTATCTCAAAAATGAAAGATGATATTTTATTTTGTTTATTTTACAGAGATCCTAATGTCTATACAGACATGGGAAAATAACAGAAATTAAAAAAATATTTGAAAAAACATCTTGTCAAATTAAGGGTTGATAATGCTTTCCAGTGTTTTACTTTTTTAGTGACACAACGATTTAAAGCATAGATTTTAGAGTAAACTATAATTATTGTAGTAGTGACGTATCTCACTTTATCAGATGACTTTTAATGGCTAGATTAGCCGAACGATGGCTGAATGGTTAGGGTGCTGGCCTTCGGAACCGGAGTTTGTGGATTCGAATCCCACAGTGGCATGGATATTCGTAGCCGTTCGGAATCGGCTTTAAACAGTAGGTCCCGGTCTCATTAGCTCTCGAGTTGCAAAAAGTAGACCGTAGCACGCCAAGCCAAACCAAATTAACGGCGAGATTTTCAATTTTCTGCAATTGCGAAGTAAATTTAAAACCTTTGTCGAGATCAAGTCGGAGACCGACGGTGGTCTTTTGAAGCATTAGTTTCTATTTTCTTGCTTTGGATACAATAACTTTTGTGGGGAAGTTATATATTTATCCACTATGTTAAGTGATAAGTTAAATGAAGCAATTTTTCTGTTATTCGTACAAAATAATTTCTAGCATTAAAAAGGATATTTTACTCTTGGTATTTAATGTAAACACACGTAGAAACAACACTTTAAGGTTTGTAAGGTCTGGTAGATTTGAAGCACTTACCTGTTTCCTGGCCTTGATGACCTTGTGGAGTCTGTGGTGATATTTGTTGGCGAAGTTCTTGGAAAGTTCCCGAGTAGCCTCGTTGGCGGCCGTTACCACATCTTCCTCATCGACATCTACTTTTTCGAAGCCGCCAGGAATGGCGTAGCAAGCAACCAAGAGGAATCCGAAGATGACAAGAGCTTTCCACATGTTGACTGAGTTGTGTCGAGTCGGGAGAGTAGAGATGCGTCCTCTGTATGCTTCCTCTTATGCGGCTGAGGCAGGAGGAACCTTTCCCACGGGAAATGAGAGGCTCGCAATCTGCGATAACGGGGTAACCGAATGATGTATAGACTTGAAGTGTCTCTCCTGTTCTTTGGACGCATCTCACATTTTGCTCACGTGCATCCCATTTCCGATGACAATGGACAAGAATTTGGGTACTCAATAAGGTTTCCCCTATCTGTTTTATCTAAGAATTGTATTTCAGGCATTAAAATCACGATTATCTGTAATATTTTCGTTGGAATCTATAAATATTCTTCGCATTTTGGAAACAATCCCTTTTTAATTCAAAATTCCACTTGAAACTGCATTTTCGAAATTTTAAATACCTTAAAAATTGAAAAGCCTTGAAAGCAACTGTTAGTCCTGTGAATCTAAAGCACTTTTCGTTTTACCTTTTTACATTTGAAACTGCTTGTTACAGTTGAATCAATCTGTTTCTTTTAGTTCGTATGATTGAATCGAATTCTTCTCATCTACTCATACTGTAAGTGAGCCGATCGATGGTTGATTGGTTAGGGTGCTGGCCTTCGGTACCGGAGTTCTTGAGTTCGAATCCCACAATGGCATGGATGTTCGTAGCCGTTCGGAATCGACTTTAAGCTGTAGGTCCCGGTCTCATTAGCCCCCGTGTCTCAAAAAGTAGATCGTAGCACTCTAAACCAAACCAAACCATACTGTAAATGAACGTAGTTGTGTGTGTGTATTATGTTTTGTAATACACTACAGTGAGTTTCTACACGTGCTCCCTCACGCATTTTTTTTCAAAAGTTTTTTCGTTGATTTACTTAATATAAAAAAATTAAATCTGTTGAAAAGAAGCAAGAGATTTATCTAGTTTTTAATATTAAGAATTTTATTCTATTTTAACTTTCGTCAACTATGCTGCTAGGTCCTTTATATGTCTACCAATCACAAAATTCCGTTATTCTAAAATAGAAGCTTCACATGACTAATATGGTTTGAATTTACTAGAATCTGGCATCAATCCTCAACAACTTGATGAGACTTTTTTTTTTTTTTTTTTTTTTTTTTTAAACAGAAATTTACATCATTTGTAAAACTGTTGACATATGTGTTTTAGTTTTCAATACCATTTTTTTACTATGTTAAATAAAAAACACATCCCCTTTCCTTAACTAGCATCATTTTTAGGTTTCTTAGAGATATATACGAATTATTTTAAAATAATTAATGTAAAATAAATGTAAAAAAAATTAGAACCATTGACTTTTACTATGTAATTTGTATTGCAGTCAGTACAATCCGATATTATAGAATAAGAGAATCATTTCATGTGACAAGCAAAATAAGTAATCCCTTATTTGGTAGCCATTATAATAGCTGTTATTTATTATACAGGAATATTCCCAATTCACTCAGGGATTTCAGAAAGCTATTATAAAAAAAACTAAGACGAATATGGGAAAAAAATAGCGTTGTACTAAATACAGAAATAATTCAAATTTTGTTTACAGACTGTATAAGTGTTCTATGTGTGAACCCTTGGTCATACGACATAAATATATACGGTAGTTCAGTTCCTGCCAGATTCTATTCAACATGCTACTATTAATAAAATTAATAGCATGTGAGATTTTTTCAAGCAGTTCTGCTAAATCATGCTTCAAAGGGGCTAGGAAAGCACGGTCTTACATAGTCCTAGAAAAAAAGTCACACGGTGTTAAATCTGGTGAACGGGAGAGGAGGCCTACAAATGGGATAAAAATCCCTGCAGTCCACTTATTCTATTACATACTATCATATGATACTGTTATTATAAAAAAAAATGTTATTATAAAAAACATGAATTTTTCTGTAAAGAAAAGTTTGTTCTTGTTGTATTTGTGTTAGATTTTTTACCACAGCATTCATCGGTATTAAGCCTTGGATTCTATAGGTATTAGTTTGTCTGTTGGTTTTAAGTTTTTATAATTATATTTCGGACAAGTAATCAAACACGAAACATACTTTTTAACTATCTTCCGCGTATTCAGAAATTAACACACGTCATTAACCTTAGCAAATGATTTTCTAATGTCCAGGTGACCAGTTTTAGAATTGTCTCGATATTCAGAAAGTATTGCTTTTTGCAAACTGGCGGGAATCACTACTCCCCTCGTAAATTAATTTTCTTTGTATAGAATAGGAGCCCATCTACAATTTTGAAACACTTAGCCAATTTATCTAAAATCTTATTATCTATAATCGCTGTTTTGGGATTTTCTGATTACTTATAAAGAGGCCCAAATTTTAGATCTTTCTGCGGTTCGTTCATTAATTGTTTGTTCTCTTGATTTAATCATCTTTTACCACAGCATTCTGAAATCCCAGAGAGAATTACAAACTGCTTGTATAATGTGATAGTCCTTCAAAGATCAAATATAGATATAAAAATAGTAGATATATGACGTAATTGTGGAATTATAATTTAATTTTGCAGTAAAAGGGTTGAGAGACGTGGATTGACAAACTCTTTATTGATTTAATTCCTAGGGAATTTTTTTTTAAATTGAAAGAAAAAGAATGAACTGAGCTCAAACACTTTAAGAATGATTTGCCATAGCTGTGGTCACATTAAAAAAAAAATTTTTTTTTAACAAGAAACTTTGTGCGGCATTACAGTCTTTAGTTTATTTTATTACATTCGCTATTTGTTGTAAGAGTAAGTATTATACAACCGACATTGTACGTTATCATATCAGGTTCTGAAACCATAGCAGCTGTCTCTGAAAGATTAGAAATTATCACAGCTTCAGAATAGATTTCAAAACTATCATTTCATACACACACACAAAAAAAAAACTATAACTTTCTTAAATTTATAGCAACATAGTTGATGTCTTTCAATTTCATCTTTGAACTTTTCTTTAACAATACCTAAAACCGCGGGATGGGTCAAACTTAGCCGGAATAATATGAATCCCTATTGGTATTCAGAAATTACAACGTATTTATGCACAATGGCATTTATTCATTTTTAGACATTAAATTATTACAATAATTGATAAAAAAATAAGATATTACAAAATCGAAAAGTATATATAGTTAGAAAAATATATAGATAATTTTGGTGGAAGTAATTAGTATTAATTAGTATTTATTTTTTTAAATACACTGTTTACCAATAAGTATTTGGACACCTGTGGTACAAAAGAAAAACTAACTTTATTCAAAATCAATTGTTGGTAGAGCCTCCACGAGAGGCAATTACAGCGTGAACCCTCCGGGGCATACTTTCCACAAGTCTTTGTATTACAGCTAGTGGTATTGTCTTCCACTCAGCTTGGAGTAGACATACAAGTTCCTTCATCGATTTTGGACGGGTAGTGTACCCCTACATTAACTCGTCCCTTCAGGTCTGGGCTCTGGGCAGGACAGTAGATTCTATGAACTCCATTGGCACCATATCAAGTCTTGGTTAACCTCGAAACATGACAACTGTAATTGTCGTCCTGAAAGTAACAGGGGTTCAACCCGTAAAACTGCCACAACGTAGGAAGCACATTGTCATCCGAAATAGGACAGTAGGCATCGGCGTTGAGCTTACCATGAATGGGGACCAGGGTCAGAGAGAAACCCTGCCTCCAGACCATAATTCCACCTCCGCCGAACTTGACTGTTGGCACAATGCATTCTGGCAGGAGCCGTTCTCCAGGCAGACTCCAGACCCAGACCCTGCTATTTGAACGGTAAAGGATGAACCTTGATTCGTCGCTCCAAAGAACCCGTTTCCACTGATCTACCGTCCAATTTCGATGTGCTTTGTACCACATGAAACTAGCAGCGCTGTTGGACTTTGTGATCAAAGGCTTATGGGCAGCAGCACGACCATGAAATCTAAGCAGATGTGCTTCCTTATGGATGGTATTCATTGAAACAATACTCCCGGACGTCTGTTGAAACTCCTAGCGGATGAGGGCCATCGGTTGGGTGCGGTTCTTCCGAATTTCTCTGGACAGCACTCGTCAGTCTCTATCCCCCCACGGCATCTTGCATGCGACTAATGCCGATGCTGTTTCCTACACGATATATACCGGCGGAGGCCGTGACGTACCTCAGGATCGAAGATATCGTCATTTGCATATATGTCCAAATACTTATTGGTAGATAATGTATATATTATACATTTTCTACATATTGGTATTTTAAATTTAGAACCAATATCTACAGTTTTTTTTTTTCACATTTGGTAGCTTAGTATTGAATTATTTTTCGTATATGCACAGATTCTTCAACATTATATTTTCGTAAATTCTCATGGGTAGAAAAGTAGTAGTCAAGAAATTTATTTCAATTGCGTTAGTAACGTTTTAAGAAAATTGGACACAAAATAATTTTTGGCTCAAAATGACTGATCGCTCAGTTCTAGTATTAAAAAGAGATAAAGTGAATAAACATAGGATTCATAACTGGCTAGCGGTGATGCCCATTAGATTTCTTTACTCGAGAAAATAGAGTATATGAAAGGAATATAGATGCATTTCCAGCATAGTGCATCTCTTTTATATAAAGGGTGGTCAATTATTACTAAGCGTATTTCAAGTTTGAAATTAAAAGAACAGAATGAGGTAAGGACATGGTTATTGGTTTTTGGAAAGAGAATTAAAACTCGACAAAATATTTTCTGATCGTTGGAAGCCGATACCATTAAAGCCAAGATTCCTCGACATACACCCCTTGTCTTTTTGTATTGGGCTGAAATGCTGCAAAGCACTTCAAAAACACGTGAAATTGAATACTGACTGAATATTTTATCTTCCAAAAATGGAGATCATGTAGTAGTTATTTTAAGTTTTAATTTTACCGTGTAAAACTGTTTTAAATTGTCTTTCTAAAAAAAATAATAAAAATATGTACTAACTAATTTTGTTCATTTTTGTAAAGCATGAAAGACGTTAGATAGTTTTGGACCAACCTGTATATATAATTACATAAATCATTACACACTCATACTTGTTGTTGCTGTTTCTCATGCCACTTGAAGAAACCAAGCCCAACTGAGTCTGCAGGCTTTCGTATTAAGGTCAAGGGGTGGGCTTTTCGTTTTAATGAGCACCATCAAGGTGAAAGAACGATTTCGTTCAGGTAGATCCTCGTAATTTTGAAGCAGGGACCAAGAAGAAGACCCACAGACTTGGTCTGCCACTTCCTCAAAGTATTGATTGAGAACACGAGGACATTGTGACCACGAACCTATTTTACGTGCCCCAGTCACCTTTAATGAACACGGCGGATCTTAGGCCAGTTCGGGCTCCGAACCCACAACCTTTCAGTTACGAGATCGTTGCCTTTGCCAACTGAGCTACCACACACATATACTGAGTCATTTTTGCTATTGCTTAGCGATAACGATGTCTATGAAAAAATGATATCTTGGTATAAATACACCTAGCAGGTGCGTTTTTTCTCGCCAAATATGGAGATTTTGTGGACTCGCCAAGTAGCAATAAACGGGCCAAGATAGTTTGTCATTCCTGTATAAGGTTATAATTTAATCTGGAAATATTGCCAAGTAAAGTGTTTCTTTATGTAAAAAATGTTATATTTCTTTCAATTTTGATCTGCAAAAATAATGCTTCAGTGTTGTGCTTTAAATAGTATCAATAGTATTACTGTTATTTCTTTACGCTTTTATCTGCAAAGAATAGTGTAAAATTATTTATTAGAACTTGGAGTTTATGAGAAACACGTAAATTCCTCTATTTAAAAAAACCATGGTGCCGGGGACTGGTGTACTATGTGCACCTGTTTTGATATGTTGGCTTTCTGTGCGCTCCAAACTAAACCAAACCCAAACCTTACAATGCCGTACTTTCATAATTTTTATCAGCCTTTTGGTAATTTATCAGAAACCGTTTATCTGCAAACTTACAAACAAATTTTCTCATACGAATAAGTTTGTTGTTTTTGTCTCTAAGTAACAGTTAGATAATAGCAACTCGTTGCTCGTTGTAAAAAAAAAAAATACATTTTAACAAAATACATTTAAACTTTGTGAGGCATTACAGTCTTTAGTTTATTTTATTACATTCACTATTTGTTGTAAGTGTCAAGAATTATACAACCGAAATTGTACTTTATCATATCAGGTTCTGAAACCATAACAGCTGTCTCTGAAAGATTAGAAATTATCGCATTATTAGTACAGACGCTCTCACTCTTTTTGGTCGCTCACGAATACCGTGTCTGTCAGAATTCATGTCTGACAGTTTCGATTTTTCTAAGTGCTTTGTGGTGTCAACCTAATATAAGTTTTCCATTTAAATTTTTTCCTTTCAATTTCTATTGTAACGTATCCTGTCCCTATTTAGGTGACACAATGAGGAATCAGGTGCGTCTTGAATAATAAATTTATTTACACCTCTGCTATATACAATCATTTCATAAATACACACAAAAAAAAAACAATTTCCGATCACAGGTATGTGATTAGATACACGTAGGCGTAAGTAGAGACGTGCAGTATCTAAGATCTGACTCTGTGAAATATTGGTAATCCGACGGAAGAAACAATTCGGTAGCTCTCGTGAAAGTTCACCGAAGTAATGAAGGTAGAAATTACTCTCAATTAAACGGGATAAGAAGTGATCACAACTGGTTTTCTTCGAAGAATACCAAACACAGTTAGAGTTCCTAAGGGAAATATGTAAGCAAGCCTGAAGATGATTATATTAGAAAAGGAAACCCAATGCACAGGGTAACGTTCTCAATCTCAGCAAGAGATATATCCCACCCAAGGCAGGATATTCGCTAAATAAAACTCTCCGATGCTGAGACTGGTTGAGGCGACCTCCGAGTTAGCGGACGCTGGCTACTCTTTAAGGAAAAGATCCCAAGCTGGGATTATAGCAAAAAACTCTCCGATCGAGAGACTGGTCAAGGCGACCTCTGAATTAGCTGATTGCTAGCTAACTAACTTCTCTAAAAAATCTTCTCTCGTCTCTTTCTAGGGGAGGAGCTTCTAAGAGAGGGGCCTCACCCACAGTTTCATTATTGGATCATCTAGCGATGACCTCCCCTTCAACCCACTGGATTGGTCTGTGTTAAACAATCACCGGCCGCAAACCCAGGGGTCCCTGGTATTCGTAGATCCAAATCGTGGCAATTCCTTTGTAGTTCCGATGGTGATATTTCTGGCTGTCAGTCAAGCTGCCGGGTTGTCTGGTATATTGTTCCGCTACTATACGGCACAACAGTCTAGACATATTGGTGCCGGGGAAAACAATCCCTTTGTATCCACACAAGCGAAGTCCACCTCTCAAAGCAAAGTTCTTTGATGTCGGCACACAGCTAAATCATGCCGTCACACTATTGTGTGAATAATAATTTTGAAAATTTTATGAACTCTTTTATAAGTAGGCATAATTCTGTTTGAGTTGAGATGTATAATGCTGGAAATCCTCCTATGACAAAATAACAACTCAACAAGTCCAATACAAATGGGTCTTAAAAATGAATTTTTGACGTTGCTTTTAAATAGTTTAATTTATGACATAAATATTTGTAAATTTCAAACTTTAACTGCTGATTAATAGAACTGTACGCCAGTGACTGATATTACTTGTTTAAAATTAATCAAGAGAGCTCTAATTAGCGATTTGACATTACATTAAAATAACATTAAACAGTAAGAGTATTTTTCATATATTTTAAAGTGAAAATAAATTTATTTCACTCAGCAGGGCATATCTCAACTTATGACAATTCTGGCTTTAATTTCAAAAGGAAGGGCATTTATTGTTTGTCTATTGGGTGTTGTAAATATGAAAATGAATGGGAAGGGCATTATAGTAGTTCGTGACGTTGCGACAAATTGCTCTATTCTCAGATGCTATTAATCGTTTAATCACGTTCCTTTCAATTCAAGACGTAGCTTCATTTGGTGAATCCTGATCCGAAAAGGACTATGTAAATTTTACACGTTGCTTTTGGGAATATTGTTGAACTGTATATTTTGAAATTATCTTTTAATCTCTTCGCATTGGTTTATAACTTTACTCTCTCTTCTTATTTAAACAAAAGATTGAAGAAAGAAAATGTTCCACGAATCTTTGAATTTGTGTAAAGAAGAATATCTACCATCGGGCCTTACTTTGACCACAGAAGAAATGTTGATACTAGGAGTGTCATTGTCCCTATTGCAGCAGGAAAACAGGTTCGCGTCGGTAGCAGTCCAAGGGAAAATATTTGGAACCAAAAGTGATTACTACATAGCTTATGGTCGAGGAAAGGATTTCATTAGAAATAAAATGTTTTTCTACAGGTAAAAATATCACATTTTGGGACTGAAGAGCTTTAGTGTTGGACACCATTGGCGACTTTTTACATTTTGTTCACTTTTATATTTATTTCTAGAAGTTATATGTAAATTGGGGACTACTTAAGAATTGGGTTCCCCTACGCAAATTTGGCGGAAATATTGGCAATATTTCCTAAAACAGAAAGGTAATCCCCCCAAACATTGTATTTCTTGCTTTTTCTGGCGACTTTAATTAATGCACAGTGCACCATCGTAATAGAATTATATATTCTTAATTAAAGAAAACGACTTGAAGATCGGACATTTATATTTATTGGCAATTAATCCCTTAACAGTTTACAAATGCAACAGCTCCAAATTATTTAAAATCAGCCATAGTGAACCGTTAATGGTTTGTTATATCTAAATTTTTTAAGCATTGCGCACTTTTAATATATAAGTTACACAAGGAGAGTTGGATGCAAATGTCATAAAATATAATATATATACAGATTGTTTGGACACGGTGAGATCAGGAGAAAATGTTAAGCGACCATACTTAAACCATTATCGCCAAGTTGGCAGGGGAACCCAGTTCTTTACTCAAGCCGTAAATTGGTCAGAATTCAAAATTTCCTTGTTAATTGATATATAATTTCTAGATCTACAAAGTTCTCGCAATGTTCCTTATTGTATCAATTTTTAATTAATATTTTGCAAAATTAAATTTTTATGTAATTTATACGATATTAATGCTACGATGTATGGCGTCTTTGGTGTCTACGATGTAGACGCCAAAGCTACGATGCATGATGCTACGATGTATGATGTCTTTGGCGTCAAAAATGTCACCAATGGGGTTCTTCATCAAAGCTGTTCTATCGTTTGGCACTCTTGGTGATCAGAAGAAGGTGCTCCCGCCAATCTGGCTATAATTTGCCTAATATCGCTAAATTTATGTTGTATACTATTCTTTCCTCAGTACAGATGCCATATTTACGCTCACATTTGTCGCCAAATTTGGCGATTTTTTTTAAAGAGAGGTCGGTCTTATTAAAACTAAAATTAATTGTCTTAAGTGTAGTGGGGAAATGGCTATTGAATCTGATAATCGCGTTAGTGAAGGCTGTGTTTGGTATGTAAGAATAGGGATTCGGGTATTTCTTTTTTTAATGTTTAGTAAAATGTGTGTATATTTTATGTATTTTTAGTTGTTGCAATAAGGTGTTGCTATAGTTGTAATAAGAGAGGGGTCAAAAAATTTAAATTTGTTTTAAAGAATTTTTAAATATTTATTTTCTATACAAACGCATTATAAAACTCATTTTTTGTGTGATCATATAGTTCTTATATATTAAAAATCTGTTAAATATAAGCTGTCAATTTTTGTAGAATTTTGTAATATCTTTGGTTTTTTAAAAGCCATGTGGTGCCGTCCATGTTTTTTTTTTTTTTGTGTGTGTGTGTGTTCTTTCAGAAAACGCCATTTTCTGCCGCCATTTTTGTTTGGCGACTTTCAAAAATTGGGTTACTTGTCAAAATCTCCAAGAAAAAAACATGGCGACCCGAAGAGTGTAGATATCGCATCTATTCCCTCCCCCCCCTTTTTTAGAATGGCCATAATTTTTATATATATTTTGAGCAATCTGATAACTATTTATTGTTATTGTTATCATTAATTTACACAATAGCAAATTATAGTACTTTTTAAAAAAAATTAATAATTTTATTGAGTTTTACTCTTCGTTTATCGTTGATTGTTATTTTTTTGATATTATATGCTCCTGTTGGGGAATGTTTCGCCGGAATAGATATAGTATACGAAAAAGTCTTCTACGGTAAATGGAGGCATACTGAATATTTCTATGCATCTTTTAAAAATAAGGAAAAAGCTTTTGTGATTGTGGTAAAAACGGAAGAAATAAAGTTAACCCCATACTTAAATATAACAAATATAACGAAAAACAAAAAGCAAAAATATCTCGCCAAATTAGTAAAAATGCCCCCTATTCTGAAGGAACGCTACCATTCGAGACTATGTTTCCAAAATATTCACTGAGATGGACAACAGAAATAAATTATCCTTTTCTTGCAAAATCGGAGATGCGATATCTGACTGATATTGGTAATATTGAAATTGGTAATATATTCTACCTTTCGAATTAGCCGAACGATGGCCGATTATTTAGAGTGCTGACCTTCGATACCGGAGTTGGTGGGTTCGAATCCCACAGTGGCATGGATATTCGTAGCCGTTCGGAATCGGCTTTAAGAAATTGGGATCAAGAGAAGATTGTGAAAATCGATTACTAAAGTTTTTCACCAATAAGGACCAAGACTTCTATGACAGACACATTATGAAGATACCTTTAAAATGGCAACAGATTATACAACAAAATGGTGCATATTGGTCCCAAATCGGACAATCCAAAACATGTTAAATAAAGTCATTAATTTCACGCAAAAATGATGGATTTCTTTTTCCCCAACCTAGTATAATTGTTAGGTAATCGATATGAATAAAATCGGTATAATAAAAAAGTAGAGATTGAACATATAAATGAAACTATTAGTATCGCTTTTGTTATTCATCTGCGGCAGGAGAAAAATATGAAATAAGTTAACTGAACATCTTTAACAAAGAACTTCAGATAAAATAGGAATGTGGCTAATGTAGTTGTTAAAACATTGATTTCTGAAAAGATGGTAATTGTATAATGCTTATGAGTGTTTATATAATGTAGTTAGATTAGAATAATATTTCACATGCAACCTCGCAAACATTTTAATCCTTTCTATTGTAAAAAATATTGTAAAGATAATTCTTGAAAACTCAATACCTTTTCTGATGTGCAGTCTTTGGTTTCTGACGAACCAGATTGTGATGGAAATAATGGAGGTATTTTCAGTCACTTGAAAGACTCTCCAATTAAGACTATTAATTCTGAGTATGCAGTAGATGAGAAATGTAATATGCAATTTTTTTTCAAATAATAGCTTAAAAAATGTATTAATTCGTGTAACTAACGTTGTTGGGTTAGCTTATATTTGAGGGTGCCCTTTGATTCTCTCCATCTTGTGATCGCGGTTGATCGCCAAGCTAGGCGATGTTGTTTTATGTATGGGTACGTCTATAGTTTTTATTTATTTATTCTATTTTATTTATTTATTTATTTTGGAAACCCAATCGTGATTCTGGTGGGTTTAGATTTTAGAGTTATTTTTGAATGTTCAACGGTATATGTAATTTCAGAGGTCAGTTAGTTCTACTTTGGATATCAGCTGCTAAGGTTAATTTTGAATTGGCGCCAAATAAAAATCGTCTATTTCGCCAAGGGGGCACCCTCAAATATATTTTTACCACGTTACTGTTATTACTTATGCCTCGTAGACAATCAAAAACAAATTAAGGCAATGGGTGCGCATTTCGTTTATAAAGAGCACTGCTAGGGTAAAATAATGACTTTGCTCAAAGTGGGTCCTCGTAATTTAGAAGCAGGGACCAAGCAGTAGACCCCCAGGTTTGGCCAGCCACCTCCAAAGCTTTCGTTTAAGAACTTGGAGGTTATTGCAACCACGAAAATATTTTACATGTGCTGTAATGTACTTACAACCTTAGCACCAGTGTTCGTTTACAAAGGGTAAACACAGTAAAAATATGATACCTTATATTGAAATTAAGACATTTATTTTGTACACTATTTACAAATTTATATAATTGATTATCATATAACATAACCAGCAACTCTTTATAATGCGTTATTCCTTAATCACAATGTTAAATTACTAACAGAGGCCTAAATGACCGTTGTGAATATTTTTTAACTCCAGTACAGGCACAGGGGAGCAGGCAGGGGCTTTCCTCACGTGGTGTGTCGGTCCTCCAGTCAGTACAGGATATCAGGCAGGAGCTTTCCTCATGCGGTGTGTCGGTCCGGGCGTTCGGCCACACGGGACGAGCTGGTGCTGGCGAGCCGGGCTTGGGATTTCGATGTCCAGCTACTCTTGAATCCCGACTTCAACTCCTTTTCTTAACTCAGTTTCCCAACTCCTCACCTCGGTTTTAACGCCCCTTTTTCCTCTTTGCCAATCGCTTGTTTGGTGAAATTTTCCCACATCTGCACCCCCTTCGGGAGTGCAGGTGGGCTCATTAAAATAGCCCCTGTTGTGAAAGCTGACATTATTTTTAGCCCCTGCCCCCATAACTAACGGTTACATCTCTGCGCGAGCTTGACCATTACGGTGCCATTCCGTGATCTATACCTTCTCTGCAGGGTCCTTAAACTCGACGTGAACAATCGAAGTCCTAAATTCTTCTAGGAAATTTCTCCTACAGTTGTGCATGCACGTGCAGATCATCGTGGGAAAGTACCTAGGTACTATGCCTCAGTCACTCTTAATGGACACAATGGATTTTAGGCCGGCTCGAGCCCTGAACCCGCAACCCTTCAGTGACTAACATAACATACAGATATACAATTAAAGAATACACTTTTATGATGAAAGAATTTATTGATAATTTTAAAGCGTTTTTGCATATTTTTATAATTTTATTAACTCTTTCATTAACATTCATATTCAATGATTAATTTTAGTTTGGCTGCACAGGATGATACAAAAATTTCTTTTTAGCAATGTGTATAAGTATAGACCACTTAACCGTATATTTCTTTTAAATATTTAACTTTACAGTGTTCTATTTTCTCATCATCTGGGATAACATACAATAAAAGTAGAAAATATATAAGATTGAATAATAATTTTACAACCACAATTTATATAAAGTCTGTTTTGCATCTGAGATTTACATTTGATGGGCACGATGTTTTTACCATGATTATATTAAATAGATTAACTTGATTAAATTTTGTCATTACGACTTGTCATATATACATAAATGTTAGATAGTCTTATTAATTGTTTATTATTAAATAAAAAAATATTTCGATAATTACTGTGATACTAGAAGAAAACCAAAAGAGTTTATCTAACTTATAAATGAAATACGCTAAAAAGGAAATAAAACAGATAAGAATAATTATACAATTTCAAAGAAGACGAAATTTACATATTTTAAAATAAACGCATTTTCTCCCTCTCTTTTCCAAGATAAAGTATTACTTCTGTAGTTTATAAACTTACTTTATTCCTGTCGTTTTATATACTTGTATTGCAAGTATTTAATTCTTTGTTTGCTCTGTACGTGATATACGATACACTCATCTAATGCTTTATGCACTTATATAATATGTGATACTCAAAGCACTATATTTATATACAAGCTTTTATATATTTCATATCATTGTGTATCACATGTGATATAAGAGTATAATATAATAGATGTGTATATCATATTAAGTGTATAATATAATAGATGTGATGGGCAGGATAAGCAAAGGGTTAAATAAGTTAGCCTGCCTTCTCATTATTTGATATCATAGAGGCTGGGTATCTCCTATGTTTGAAGAATTTAAGTGTTTTCTGCTTTCCTTTCTTGTAATTCTCCTACCTAAATTTTGGAAACTTTACAACTCTGTTTAGGGCATGTTTATTGCTCTGAAGACCCCTCAGAGGTAGTGATTTTTCATTTCATTTTGGTTTTTATTTGCCCATTGGTCAATTTAACAAATCTTCATTTTGCATCCCTCAAGGTAGGGAAATATGAAAATTCACCTATGGACTTATTGCAGTGTTTTCCATCCTGCGTCGTAAGGGATCCATTGCTTTTTTTTAGTTTTCGCTGCCTATTATCTCCTTTTACAAATCAACTTTTAGAAATTTTACTTTCATGTTTCGAAAAGGGAAACCTAATTCTTATTTTACCCTTTGTCTCTCCTATATAAAACATGTCTCTTTAGTGTCACGTTTAAATTTTTGCACCGTTCTTTTAGAAATTTAAAAATAGAGAGTGGGTTAAATATTGCAGGATATCATCTTAAATGTGAATTTAGCTATTAATGTCCAGTGTGTTATTTAGGCTGCCATTGATCAAGATTTTATCGAAACCTAACTCAGCTGCATTCATCTTTATTCTGTGACTTAAAGTCATTCTAGAATATAGCTGTGGACACACCTGAACATTTTTGAAACTTTAAGGAAAAATTGTTGAACGAAAACGCGTTCCAAATATTTACAGGCAATGGCTTTATCTCAATTCATTTCTTCTTTTTAGTCTGGATGCTCGAGTGTGGAGAGTCCTCTTTCCTCCTTCAGCAACCGATCTTTCAGAGTTCCGTTTTATCCGAAACAGGTTTACTGGAGACCCCACCGAGACACATCGGTTGCACGTCGCAGACAAGAAAGTAAGTACTAATCTAATCCAAGCTTTTGAGATTTTTTAAAAAACACTCTGATCTAGATTTTAAGGACTATTACACTGCTTAAAATTCTAGACGTTGTGACGACTTCAATGTTCTTCAGTGAGAAGTAGCGTGCAGAAGGATCACAGTCACAATAGAATTGAAATCACTTTTATTTATTCTGGAGTAAATATGGGGTATATATAGTACATACAAAGGGATTCTAATTCTCCCAAAACAAGTCGAAATGTAAAGGATTTTTGCTGGCACTAAATTACCCCGACGATCACAGTCGGGGAAAAAAAACGATTAAATAATTTCACAAAATGGGGAGGCTCTTCCAGGGTACAATGAAAATCCAATCTATCCCCCTTTCGGTATCCAAGACCCTGCCGTTCCGGATTTTATGAGCGGAGTCTCCCGAACGCAATCACTAAAAAGCTAACCCCGGTCAAAAATCGCGGAAACCTCCACGAGGTCAAAGAAATTCTAGGCTTTTTATACCTGGTGGTCAGTTACGGTCCAGCCAACCGTTTTTTGGTCAGTTACGATTCCAGTTACCTGAGAACTCTAGCTAAGGTTACAGCTAGTTTTTTTTTAGCTGAATTCTCATTCGCTGGCTGTCCCGATTCTGGAATATCGATGCAGTCCCCTGGGTTCATTAACGCAACCGATCAGGGGCGTGACGCCTATTCAACCGAACTGTCAACATCCCAGACACGGCGTCGCCACGCTATTGTTGACAGGTCGAGCGGCCGTTTGCGCGTTATTCAGTTAAATCTCAATAGATCGAAAATTACTTAATTTTTTCACCACCTTTTCGTATTTTGTATTGAAATACATAAACAAATATCTAGATAGACAAATAAATAAATATATATTATATATATATATATATATATTATATATATATATATATATATATATATATATATAGATATACTTATATATAACGTCATTTTCGCAAGGATAAATAAAAAGTTAATTATAAATCTAAATTGATTTTTTTAGTCAACAGCCCCGTTCTGTGATTCCGCATCGACTGATGTAAAAACTAGTTTTTATTTGTCTAAATTTTTTCCAGAATCCATGTAGTAGACAAAAACATACGGCTTCGTTTTCCTGTATATACCGTTATTTTTGTACCCACAAACAAACCATGTTGTTACACTAATCCGTACTAGTACGTGATCCGCGCTCAAGTATCAATCGTCAGAAAATGTCTCGCATACAATGTGTTAAAAACAACTGAAAGAGCGTTATCCTGTGTCCAGGTAAATGTTGTACGTTTAAATAATTTTGTTTAAAGAGTAGGAATACAGGAATGAAGATCGTGAAAGAAAAAGTGTTAATTATTGAATGTGAAGAATGATTTGAGGTTGAACAAATTGAAACAATACAAAAAAGGTTTAAAAATTTGATTCGTTTCTACGTTGTTAGATTATGACAAAACAATTCTTCTCAAGTTTTATTTATTAAAACTGAATCGTTAGGCAATATCCTTTATAAAAAATAGCCCTTTAAATTCTAACAAGAACGCTTCACGGTGATTCCACCTCCAAACATTATTTTCCAAATTATTTTCATCACTATAGCCTGAATTAAAACGCGTATTATGTATTGAAAATACTGGAAAAGTAATATGGATAAAATCATGGTGAAATAATCAATACTGATGATTCTTTTCCGGATTGTTAGTTTGAAAATGATTCGCTCCATCTATGAACACATAAAGCTTCGGTCAGTATAAATTTTTAAAATTGTAAAGCTAAAAACTTAAACTGATATTTTAAAACAAAATTAAGAACATATAAGGTATAGGTCAAAACAATTTATTTGATTGAATACAAGTTTAGGGGAACCTGCCAAATCCGTGGCAATTGTCGCCAAATTCTAGACGCCATATTTCTGAGAGCCTTTGCAATTTCGTTAGCTTGGGGTGCTTTACTTTTTTACTTATTAAAATATTGCTTTATTAGTTTTAAAAGTATTTTATTATATATTATCTGCGAAATGAGATATTTAATGTGATGACTTAGGGTTACTAAGGTACGTTATTACAGACCTCTGGTAGCAGTGAAGCTCTTTGGGAAGTTTCCAAGAACTGTTCGAAAGGGGATTTTATTCAATTATTCATATGATTTATTAGATTTGAATGTTTTATTTACTTTTGCGAGATTTCCTACCAGTTATTTCCTAATACTTACAGAAATCATGTTTATAAACTAAACATAACGAGGCGTCATTTTGGCGATCATTTTTAAAAGTCACCAAAAATTGAGTGATTTTGTCCCCTAGACTTGGATTTTATCAAGAAAATATCCTCATCGCTGTCACTGCTGAATGATTTGTTGAGAAATCGAATAGCAACAGATTGTAGAAAAAAAATCTACAACTATAATCAGCTCACTATTCTTCCATCGATCTATCCATTCTGAGCCGATAGTGAATTACATGAAAAATCTGATGTGAGTCTTATATGACCATAAGTACAGTAACTGTTTAAAACCTTTTTCTTTAATACAAGGATGACTGTTAACATGTTGATTGTCATGGGGGTCACCGATGACCGGCACTCGACTTGGTACAGCGACGTAGGGACACCGATGACCTGCGACGCACTAAATAATAAAAGTACATAACACGTTGACTGCCATGGGGGTCACCGGTGATCCCGACCGTCAAAACTGCTTCAAGCATGATTTTATAACTCATTTTATTTACTGAAAATAATATTTCAGAGTAATATGCATCGCATAATGAAAACATCACGTCGGCGCCTTGGGCAAACCATCGAAAATGCGTCTGGCAGTCAACGTGTTCAAATAGACTGGAAATAATTGCTTCTTTTGGTCAATCATATTTAATCAGAAATTCTACCTCTCAGGCTTTTGTTAGTAAACTAAGTCATTTCTTACAAATTTTTAAGTTATAAATTACTTTTCATTTCGTCAGGTGACGATTCGTGAGGAGAACCGACTGAGTGCTGCTATCCATCTAATGGACTGGGAAACGGCCATAGGACCAAAGGGAACTTTGCAGCTCAATCCCCATACTGGAAGAGTGGAACAGAATACTTATTTTAAAGGTATCGTTTTCACTAAATGAATTCTGAATGGAAAGAGGCAGATTAAGGCTGGTTAAGGCCAAAAAAGAAAATATTAGTCTTTTTTTTTAAAAAAAAGGTGGGGAAGAGAGAGAGGGAGACGTATAATGTACTTATTTGTCTAGATTGTCTACAATTTTTTTTTTGTTATTTTAAATTATATGGGGGCGGAATGCTGACTTGACCCCAGCGTAACGCATTGTTGCCGGACGGTCAGACCGAGGTAATGGTAAACTTTTTCTATTTTTACCTCCATAGGTCTACCTCCTCACGAAATCGATGACATGCGAGCCTACTTGCACCACCGACTACCTCAGAGTACTGATAGTTTCGTGGCAACCTCGCATTTATGTCCAGCAGCGGGAGATTCAGCACTGGAATTTCTAGAACCGATTACCAATGATTACCCAAAAGGTTAGTCACGAAATGTTTAACACCCTCTTTCTTATATATAATTAATCTGGTAAGTGGTCTTTAATTTTTTTTTTAATTTTTGTGTTTGATATAATGAAACACAATGAACAATTTAGTAAGCAAGTTTCAATAAAAGTTTATCAATAAAAGTTTTCTTTAAAAATGACAATTTAAGGAGTGAAAAGGAACAAAGATATATAACAATTTTTTTTTTCTGCTCAAACATAAAGACTACTATTGAGGAAATCTATATGAAGTTTATTACAGATAATGTTAAAGAAATTGGTGATTAATACTTATGGCTAAAGGTCATAAAAGGCTTGTAGGTTAATGATTCTGAAATACATTGGCCATTTGTTAAATAGCGAAATTTTCTGAGACTTACCCTAATTTTTTATTATAGTCGTCTGCGTATAACCACACTGGAACAATCAGCTTATTGCATAAATCTTATTTAGTATTACTAAGAATTAAGGGGTGTGATTATCCTTTAGTTCAGGTGTTTTTAAACTTATATAGTTCGATGATTCTCACTTGAGTAACATTTTTTTTTTTGGCTGACCGCATCTCAATCCTAGATATTTTACGTCGTTATTGAGACCTAATTTCAAGAGGAATAATGTCATAGCAGGCACGACATAGAAAAGCACGCTTGTTTATGTAATATACACATTACATAAGAGTAAGATGGAGAGGATTCGATGATTCCCCCTTGAGTAACATTTTTTTTTTTTGGCTGACCGCATCTCAATCCTAGATATTTTACGTCGTTATTGAGACCTAATTTCAAGAGGAATAATGTCATAGCAGGCACGACATAGAAAAGCACGCTTGTTTATGTAACATACACATTACATAAGAGTAAGATGGAGAGGATTCGATGATTCCCCCTTGAGTAACATTTTTTTTTTGGCTGACCGCATCTCAATCCTAGATATTTTACGTCGTTATTGAGACCTAATTTCAAGAGGAATAATGTCATAGCAGGCACGACATAGAAAAGCACGCTTGTTTATGTAATATACACATTACATAAGAGTAAGATGGAGAGGATTCGATGATTCCCCCTTGAGTAACATTTTTTTTTTTGGCTGACCGCATCTCAATCCTAGATATTTTACGTCGTTATTGAGACCTAATTTCAAGAGGAATAATGTCATAGCAGGCGCGACACAGAAAATCACGCTTGTTTATGTAACATACACATCACACAAGAGTAAGATGGAGAGGATTCGATGATTCCCCCTTGAGTAACATTTTTTTTTTTTTGGCTGACCGCATCTCAATCCTGGATATTTTACGTCGTTATTGAGACCTAATTTCAAGAGGAATAATGTCATAGCAGGCACGACATAGAAAAGCACGCTTGTTTATGTAATATACACATTACATAAGAGTAAGATGGAGAGGATTCGATGATTCCCCCTTGAGTAACATTTTTTTTTTTGGCTGACCGCATCTCAATCCTAGATATTTTACGTCGTTATTGAGACCTAATTTCAAGAGGAATAATGTCATAGCAGGCACGACATAGAAAAGCACGCTTGTTTATGTAACATACACATTACATAAGAGTAAGATGGAGAGGATTCGATGATTCCCCCTTGAGTAACATTTTTTTTTTGGCTGACCGCATCTCAATCCTAGATATTTTACGTCGTTATTGAGACCTAATTTCAAGAGGAATAATGTCATAGCAGGCGCGACACAGAAAATCATGCTTGTTTATGTAACATACACATCACACAAGAGTAAGATGGAGAGGATAAAAGTAACATGGGAGAAAAGCAGTTGAACACGTGATTTTCCTTAAGTTGTTCGTCTATTTATAGCTACTTGTTCCCACGCTGCTCAGTGCTCACAACAATCTCAAAAATGCATTGTTTTAATTATTTATTCTGCATTTACAGCCGAATAAAAATATTTTTTTCTAATTATTGTATAATTTTACTTATAAATAGCTAAGTAATAACAAATACAAAAAGTCTTGAGAATATAAGATTTTTGTTGAGTCATTTGAATAAAAGCAAAAAGTTAGAAGGGTGGAAAGTTGTTGAAAATTGTTGAGAGTGAAAATACGGTAATGGTTGATATAAATTAAAAATATGTACTGGCTTAGATTGCGGAACGTTACTCTTGATATGGGTTAATGAAAGTTTCTACCTAAAAGGGAAGAGGTAAGGAAGAAGATTATAATTAGTAATAAAGTATATGATAAAGTTTATCTAAAATGTTTTAAAAATCAAGATAAAATGTAACAGCAATATATTTGTAAACAAAATAAGAAATTTTTTTAGTTTTATCATCTCATATTTACTTCCCTTGGGTAAATTTCCCTAGATAGTCTATTGTGCTAAGTAGTTCAATTTTACTGGCAAGACGGAAATTATTTTACCGACTAAACTAATGCTCAGACAAAAGAGACTATAATAGTAATTTTTCTACTAAAGGGACGTTTTATGAAGTAAAAGTTGATTAACTTGATGAACATACCTAATAGGAGAATATATCTGATTTTATTACGCAGGTTCTTGGATCCTTCGTTACGATCCCATCGACGGCGTAGTCAGGCTCCACTGCTTGTGGTGGCCTGGACACAGTTTCTACCACCGACTGAAAGGGGCTACCTGGGGATGCCTTTACATGGGACTAGGAACCAGGAATGACGACTTGCCCTTCATGCTTTGACCGCACTTAGAGTTGGACAAATATTTTTTGAAACAGACTTCTCCGCCTTGTTATTATTTGGAAGTTTTTTTGAAACTCGAGCAAAGCTGTGGTATTCTTTTTTTTTATCACAGTTAGTGTGATGGTCATTAAGGAATTCCTTTCAAGCTAAAATTCAGATGTATTCTTTATTCTTTGCGTACTGTTTTAAAAAAATGTCTCTTGTAAAATTTCTTTTAAGCATATTATACTTACTTCAGTAACTGTTTATTTGTTTTCAGTTCAAGAAATTTATCGCTGATGAATAAGAAAGATAAATATAATTATAGTGTTATAGGAACTTTTTTCAAAAATAGAATGATTAGAATCGTGATACTGCTGCTTAATAATCTTCTATAATAGTCTACTATAAATGTACACTGAATAGTTTATGTACATTTTTTTAGTTTATCAAAAAATGTAAGAATATGTTTTTACTATGAGAAAAAAACGGGCATTACAAACGTGTCGTTAAGAAGATTCCTTCTTCAATAACTTTAATGCAATGTCTGCGTTTTATCGAAATCCACAGCAAAATAACGTCCTTCCGGACATTCTTTTGCTGTAGATGAATAACAATAACCGGAAGGACATTATTTTGCTTCGAATAATAAATCTCTCTTTTTTTTAATTCGCTATGTAATCAAAAGAATCCTCTTAAAAACTTCCATGTTATGTAAAGTTATGCTGTTTCATAATTTAAGAAACTTGTGATTAAATGTGATAAATAGCTATTTGGGTACAATTGCCTTTTCTTTGCTTTTTCAAGTTGACATTCAAATAATCCTTTTTATACACCATCATAAGTATCTGTAATTAAAACTTCCCTCAAATCCTCTTTTAATATCAGTACTGTAAAAAAGTAACATGCCATGTAATGTATTTAAAACAGATGTCTACATTAAAAATATTCTATGCTTTTATCCCACTTCAAATTTCCTTTATTTTTTTACAAATACCATTTAATTATGAATTCATCTTGCTCTATGAAATCATATCGCGATATGGGTAACATTTTACTTCCAATTCTAATACTCTGTACCTTTTGGAAAATGATAGAGTAATGCATTAACTTTTACGTCATTGGTTACTATTGCCTGCCCCGCTTTTTTGAACTCATATGCCATTAAATTGTAAACCATTAAATTGTAAGTCAACTTATAAAGAGATAAAATTATTAATAGTGAAACAATTCTCCTTTTTTGCAACAGTTCTCTACGTGTGTAACAGACTCTGATGATTTTTGAGATAGTCAGCAGATGGCGTAGCATTGTGCATTACACAATCGATAATTCGTGTGTAGCAGGATTCACTTGTTGATTATTACCATAATTTTTCAGTTACTGAATTAAATTTTAGCTCAATAGGTTAGAGATATCTTGATATCACATTACTACGTAAAATCAAAAGAGGAAAAAGTTTCACTACTCACGAAGAGTTAAAAACTCTTTAGAGAAGTCTTTTAAACGAGTTAAAAGTTATAAACATAACATTAAAGTACTGTTCTGCAGAAGTTAAAAGCTAAAAGCTGTCGGCCGTCTCAAAAAGGGAAGATTTATTTAAAACGGCATGGGATCTCATAACAACTCGAGTAAATTTTATAATCTTTATATAAATACCACTTCTTCAATTGATTGAAATTATCCCACACGTAATTTCTACCATTATACAGTAGAACCTTTTTTTAACGACCCCACGATATAACGACCCCTTCGTTAGAACGACCATCTTAAAAAGTCCCAATTATTTTACCATAGGAATAATGTTAATTTTGAATCATTACAACGACACCAAGCGTATTATTTTTCGTTAGAGCGACCGCCAATTTTAGTCTGCAGAACTCATGAGCTATTTCAAAATTATGTGGTGCAACTTCAAGAGACCTGTACGAAAGAACTTCAGAAAGAGTTGGGAAATTAATCAGCTGAATTCCGACCGTTGCCGGAACCCCTATCGCCCGGTGCTCCTGTAGATGACACTCCAGACACTAATGAAATGACCCAGCTCCTCAGTGTCATATTTCCAGATCTTCAATTACCTTTTGATGAGTTTGTTGCGGTAGAAGAAAATTCACAGTGCTGAGAAGAAAATTTGAATGAGGACGATTTTATTGCCCGTATTACCGGAAATGAAGAAATCTGCGATTCCGACGGAGAAGAAATCGTCCAAGCTTTTAAAAAAGTGAATGAAAAAGAAGCCTTCAATGCAATCAATGCCTTGCGTCAATATTTTGAAGGACAATTTAATTCTGAAGATTTCCTTCAAAATCTAACGGATATGGAATCAGTGATAATGAAAAATTCCCAAATGAACCTGAAACAGACGTCAATGAAAGACTTTTTTCTTTTTTCCAAAATTCAGTAATGGAAATACAAATAAATAGAACTGTTCTCTAGGTATGTACTGTTGCATCATTTCTTTGCTAATTTTTTTTTTTAATTTTTTGAATTCGTTACAATGACCATATGATGTTGGTCTCACAGGAGGTCGTTATACCGAGGTTCTACTGTATTATAATACTAACTTATGGATGGTTTGATGCAATCTTACAAATCTTACTGTGACGTACACTCTTAAATCTTTTTGTGTATACATTTAAATCGGTGTAAGTTAAATCGAAATCGTTTCGTGATAGACGAAGAGTTTAAGAAGAAGTCACCTTCAAGTGATACTACTGATCGAATGACGAGTCTAACTGTAGAGAAAGTAGGTCGCAGCGAGAGTGGAAAGATGTAATATGAGGGTAATTAAAAAAGAGAGAAGGAGACAGAAAAGTCTGTGGTCGGGCGATATAAGCACTTCTGTTTTTGTGACTGTCAGCGGAACGAGGAATTTCATCAGGTGCACTCATTATCCCACTGCGCTTGTCGCATAATGAGATGGCAATTCCAGCACAATGGGCTGCAGTGATTCAGCACCTTTGGTCCGGCTCTTTCGGTCCGGAGGCATCATCTTCTCATTAGGAGTCGGACAACCCTACTGCAGGTAAGGCCTGACCTTTATTCATTTTTTTTCCAGACGCATCTCCCACTGTGATTAATACCACCCCAGAAAAACCAGCAATAGGTCTGCTTTGTGAAAGGTGTCGTTCTGTAGCACACCTAGATGTTAGGTCAGACTGCATCGTTTATCATTGAGCTGGAAGTTTTTTTAATGAAAGTACTTCTAATAACAACTGTGGTTTCTTTTCATTTGCCCAAACATCTCGAATAGATGTAGTCTTGAGAGTTTTTTTTTTTTAATTCTTCTCGACTGAATCTTTTCTAACCGCTCGCTATAAGGTAGGAATGGTGACATAACTTCAAATCCCCATAGTAAATTTGGAAAGTAAATTCGGTAAATCAAAGTAAATTTGGAATTTGATAGGGCACTGTCTTCCGTATCGGAATCAGTAGGCTCGAGTCCCACTACTGACGTGATTGTCCATAATTGTTCGAAATCGACCTTAAAAAATAGATACGGAGTATTGGATTCTTTTCTCTTAATATCAACTTATAGATACAGCCTATTTAATGACGAATATTTTGCCTTTAAAGATTTTTTTAATCGAACTATGTCACGGGATTGAGTAAAAACTTCTCCAAAATTATGTCTGACTAGAGTTTTAAAAACGCATTTGATTTTATATTACTTGTGAAATCATACATTTAGAAAAATTGTATATAAATTGATAGGCATACAAATAAGTCATGTGATGTACACATCAGATAATTTTTTATTATATTCTATTTTTACACCCTTGTACGCAGTAAAGAAAACATTGTAAAAATGAAAAGTTTCAGCATTCAGATTTCAATGGAAATACCCGTTTTGACCAAACCTGAATCAATTTTGATAAGCTTCCTTACCTATGTACCTATGCCGTCTATAAATACATACAGTCAAATTTTGACTTTGGAACTCTAAATACCTATTTGGATCACTCCTGAATGTATTTTGATTACTATCCTCCTGACATATGTAAAACGTGTTCGATTCGTCCAAAAAACACTGAGCCGTAAAAAGCTCAAATTTTTCATTTAGAAATGTTGTAACACCTAATTCTGAACCTCCCTTTATTTGTTGCAATTTCCACTCTATATAACGACAAATTTAAATATAATCGATAGTAACATGGCCGGGTATAGTTCAAACACAATTAGCCGTTGAATATTGAAATTTTGTATTTAGTGCTATTGTAACATCTAGTTGTGCCTCTCCTTTTTTATTGCAATTTTCAACAATACAAAAGGTATCGGCATAATCACTTGTAGTTGAATCATTAAGTCCTTTTACGCTAATAAAAATTTGTATGGAATAATTTTGAATTTTATACCGTTTTATTTAAATTTTAGTTTTATGATACGTCCTTTAGATATATAACTTGCACATATCTTTAAAGATTTAAAGTTTGTATCATTTCTTAAAAGCGGTGTTGTCTGAGTAGAACTCAAGTACTACCATCTAGTGGGTACCGAGACCGATAATATCGGTTACAATGATAGGTTTCGTTATATAGGTATTTCGTTATAAGCCTAATTTTTTTGCGATTACTGTACTTTATTTAATTCGTACCAACAAATAATAAAACAATAAAAAATTCAAATTATTCTATGTTAGTAATATATTTTTACTTTTGTATTTAATAATAATGAACTTTAAAATCATAGTTCTAGATGTTTAGCATCTTTGTGCTAAATGTTTTAAAAGATTGTGCCAAGGTAGCACTCTTAACTTTCAGGTCCGAGATTTGATCTTTAGGCTGGAGCAGGTTGACTCAGTCTTTCATCCCTTCAATGGGGGGGGGGAGCATAAACTGAGGACCAAGAATACGTAATGAATGGCTAGGGCTCTACTAGTTTATGGGTTCGAATTCCGCTGTTGGTAGGGATATTTGTAGCCGTTCGGATTCGAATTTAAGCAGTAGGTTCCAGTCTCATTAACCCTCGTGTAGCAAAACAGTACACTGTAGCACTCCAAATTAAATCAAATCAAACCAACCATGCTTAGAAACTTAAGGTGGGTCTGTACATTCTATATTGGATTCCCCTCAATCAATGTTAACCAACATGAAAATCAAAATTTCCTCTGGGTAATTCGCATTTAAAGAATTATTTAAAACAGTTATATCATGCGATAGAACAGCAAATTCTCCAGGATTTAAAGTTTCTAGAAATTGTAAAGAATTTCCAATGTATTTCCTCTAATAATATAAATGGAATACATAAATAAATGTATATTTAAAATGAATCCGAAAATATTTCAAATTATATAAAAAAAAGTGTTGTAATGTACTTACAACACTAACGCCAGTGTTCGTTTACAAAGGGGCAACACAGTAAAAATATGATACCTTATATTTAGATTAAGACATTTATTCTGTACACTATTTACGAACTGATATCCTTGATCACCATATAACATAACCAGCAATTATTTGTGTTTTATATTCATATTTACACCATAATTATTACAATTTTCTTTAGCTATGCGTTATTCCTTAATCAAAATATGAGGCCTAAACAACCGTCATGAATATGTTAAATCTACTTTACCTCTAGTACAGGTACAGGGCAGCAGGCACGGGCTTTCCTCACGCGGTATGTCGGTCCTTCAGTCAGTACAGGGAATCAGGCAGGGGCTTTTCTCATGCGGTGTGTCGGTCAGGGCGTTCGGGCGCACGGGACGGCGGTGCGGCGGTGCGGAGAGCAGGGCTTGATTTCGATGTCCAACTCCTCTTGAATCCCGACTCCAACTCTTTCCTTAACTCTCTTTCCCAAATCCTCTCCTCGGTTTTAACGCCCCCTTTTCTTCTTTGGCAATTGCTTGTTTGGTGAAATTTTTGTTGGATGCAGGTGGGCTCATTAAAATAGCCCCTTTTGTGAAAGCTGACATTATTTTTAGCCCCTGCCCCCGTAACTCACGGTTACATCTCTGTGCGAGCTTGACCGTTACGCTTGTGCTCTTCCGTGATCTATACCTTCTCCGCAGGGATCCCTAAACTCGAAGTCAACAATCGAAGTCTTAAATTTTTCTTGGAAATTTCTCCCACAGCTGTGCATGCACGTGCTGACCATCGTGAAAAAGTACCTCGGTACAAAAAGCTTTATTAATTTTAAAATAATCTTCTTTGGCGAGAATCGAGCACACAAGCTAGCAGATTGCGGTATATTAAGTGCTGTGAATTGTAGGTCTTGACATACTATCCACTTATTGTTTCTTTCTAGCTCTCCTTTAAAAGGCAATTAAATTTTAATGCTAAGTATTTAGTAAATAATAAATCCTTTACACAATTTATGGGAAGATATATCTTGAACTAGAATCTCAACGAGGTCTAACGTACTACATCACCATGTTGATTTTTGATAAGATTACACAGGTCAACAGTGGTTTTGGTGCTTGGGTATTTAGAGCTGATTTTATATGAATTTGATGCCCTGAATTCAAATACCGCATTAGATTTTGCCTAGCAGTTCGTATTTCTGAGATTTACCATTTTGGTAAAACATAAAATACACTTTTATCGTCTACCTCGTAATCACTGTCATTGTCATTGGTATCAGAAGAGTGACCAGAGTGCCAACTCTTGTCTTGACAGAGTTCTGGTAGTGTGTGAAATGTTGGGATGGGCTCTTCTTCTGAGTGAGGTACCAAACGTTTTGCAGAGAGTAAATCGGGATAACTCCATTTGCTATGGTTGTTTCGATTGATTCCAGCAATATTTACTAGGCAGAAATAACAGTCATCGCAATGGTTTTGGGGTTCTCTCCAAACCATATGCCGAATTTAAGACTTTTTTTTCCAGTAGCCCACTGTCGTAAATGTTCTGTACAACATTTTCAGACCTTATGAGGTGTCCACGTTTTATCTTGATCGCCAAGCTTAACACCAAAGTATCCAAGATAAGCTCTCTTTACAAAGTCACTAACAGTTTTTCTGTTTTCTTTTAACATGTATTCTCCGCATATGTAGCAAAACACATCAGGATGATTTGCACAACTTCTTCTACTTGAACTCATTTTATTTCTATTTATCGATACAAGTACAGCAATCTACAACATAGTACGTTTTAGGTTAACTTTATAACATCTTAAACTCAAATATTACACGAGGCTAATTGCTATCTACCCTGCACGACGACAAATGTCAAACTAAATTAAATTCATAAAGTGTTTATTACTTAAAAAGTGTTTATTCAACTCAAAACGAATTTCAACTGTAGTTGAGGGTCACTTATATTACCGGATATTTAGCCTATCTGGTGGATATTTCCAGAGCTATGTAGTTCACATTTCCTGTAGTACTGCACAATAAAAAGCGCTCATCTAAAAAAGTAGAGCTGAAAGAGAAAAACTGATTTCATATTTAGAATCAGCGCCCCAAACATAGCTAAATCCAGTTTTAAAGTCCTAAGCAAAAAAACAAAATTTTTTTTTGTAGACCTGTGTTAATGAACAGTATAACTTTCATGGAGTAAAATTAAAACACATATTCTATTCGCTAATCTGTAAGATTGCCAGTATGAAAATCTTTTCAAATAAATACAGCCAAATCCCAATAAAGCGCCACCATTCATTCGGATAACAACTTGAAGCTATTACGAGTTTGGCGGTATATCAAATTATGAGTCTGTCTTTCGATAAAATTGAATTTAAACATTTATTTTTTACACTTGATTTCACACAATCTCTAGAGAAAAATAGATGTACTCATGCATAAACACACAAGGGAGAATTTTAACGTAATATTCTTTTAATTTAAATATTTAATAGAAAGTTTAAAATACTAGTTTAAATTCTTTTCTTAATCATTATTTACAACTGGGAATTCAACTATATTTTAATAGTAATATCAAAATGTTACATAGTTTATTAAGAGAAACATTCGTTTTCTTTTATTCTTGTCTTGAAATATTATAATAGGTTATCTTTGCTGTTGTATTCGGTTGTAGTGAGGGAAATCTGACTGTCAATTAATAGTTAATTCTTTATAAAACTCTTCTAATGAAAATTTGATTTTCAGATCCACACTCCATCGGTAGTGTTGCATTGACACAAAAGGAAATGTAGAGAAATCAAATCAGCTAGCGATGAAAATTGCTACAAATTAATAATTATTAATGGTAAGAAATGTCTGTTGATGTTTTTAACTTTTTCATAGCTTATTCTTGGAGCTAAAGAATCCATTATAGAATACCGAATTTCACCCAACTTTTTCTAAAAACGACCAAGGATTTAAATATTTAATTAGATACTATTGAGTCAGCCATGATGTTGAAAGGTAATAAAGTAAAATACAGTTAAAAGATATTAAAGAGGAAACATTTGTAGAAGACCTCACACTTGCTGCTTGCGCCTCGAAAATATTGCCTGGCGTTTTAACGGAAATTTAAGTTTATACACGGAAGATTCACTGATACATCTGGAACTTTAAAGGGGTTGGCAGCATATCAGGGTGGGGGTTAATAGGAATTTGACACTCACACACACTCTCTCTCTCTGTATATATATATATATATATATATATATATATATATATGTCAGGATTTAAAATATAGAGTAATTTAAGAGATTTAATTAGGGATTCTTTTAATGGGAGTAACTCGCCTCGCGTTATTAGTCACATAAAAACGGCTCACGCGCAGTGATATGGGCAGAGAGAGAGCGATAAGCAATTACTATAGACGGACCTGTGGCTCCTCGAAGCAGTGAAAACTGCCTTTGTTAGCAGTTGGGCGCCAATAATGAGACGCCATTGTTGAGTAGAGTGTGAGTGAATTTAAATAAAGATATGAAGCTGATGTCAGGACTCTAGTCGTTTACTGGAACCTGTCACGTATATATATATATATATATATATATATATATATATATGTGTGTGTATGTATATATGTATATGTATATATATATATATATATATATATATATATATATATATGTATATATATATATATATATATATATATATATATATATATATATATATATATATATATATATATATATATATATATATATATATATATATATATATATATATATATATATATACAGTCTGTTCCATAAGAGCGTGTCGCTCATAACTTCGTCAATAGATAGCTCGTAGATACCAGCTTAATTGCACGTGTTCTTCAAACGTTAGAGAAGAATGCTTTATAGTTATATTCTTTATTCCATTTGATTTGCTGTGTTTAAATCAACAATTCCAAAACGAGTCCCGCGTATGCAGCGGTTTTGAGGAAGTGTTTCTGTGTAACCATCCAAAAGGACCAAAAATGTCTTGTGCAGCTGCAGCCCGGTACATGAGAAAGTCAGTGTCGTTCTTCAAGAAGTAGGTAGCACGTTATAAAGCGGTACAAAATGTTGACGACCTACCGGAACGGGGTAAACGCAGCTCAACGTCAAAATCGAATGATAAAGTGATTATTGCATAATTGATCATAATGGGGACTGGACAACTAATTAGGTGAAATGCATTTCAGTTTAATATGTATACTACACGGTAAAAATGTATTTTTAACTAATTCGTTGTATTTTCAGAGAAATAGACGACACGCTCTTGTGAAACAGAATGTATACACACACACACACACACACACACATATATATATATATGGGTGTGTGTATATGTATATATATATATATATATATACATACACTTATATATATATATATATATATATATATATATATATATACACACACATATATATAATATATACACACACGCACATATATATATATATATATATATATATATAATATATATATATATATATATATAAACACACATGAAGCCAAACATTAACGTGTGCAATTATCAAACTCTAAATTAATTTTTACTCTTAATCGGTATAAAAAATTTTTACATGCAAAGATATAAAGCGAATACGTTTAAAATATTTATATTAACCTTGACTCTTGCGGCTTTGCTTACGTGATTCAGAATAGATGTGAGAATTGTCACATCATCGCTCTGCATTTGATAAATAGCTTACGAAGTCATAAACTGCTTTATTTTCCATGTGAAATCACGGTGTCAGGATTTGTAAGAGGCGGCCCATAAATCCATCAACCTTTATTAACTTTTTTATGTATGAATCAATAACCACTGTTCTGATACATATCTTTCGAGTCCGATTCGTTTTATTCAAGATCATGCGCGTCCATTTTAGCTGTTAAATGATTATTTATGTTTTTTTTTGTACATCAAATTACTTTCGAACCAAGTTTCTTTAAAATGTGTCAACTAGTTCTGTAGATAATCGATCTAATATATGTTACTAAAAATATGTTACTCAAAATTAAGAGAATTTTTATTCTCTTAATTTTGAGTAACATATTTTTTTAATGCACAGTTGTATAAAGCTAAAAATTGAAAAAAATGTAACACGTCATATTAATATTTAATATTTATTAATGTAACACGTCAATTAATATTTTTTTTTGTTAAAATTGTGAAATAAAGAGTGTAGAAAAATGGCTTTCTAGTTCAAACGACGGTGGTTCAGCATTTTTTAAAAACAAAACTTTAATGGACTAAGGCCACATCGTATTGTTAGGCTGCCGCCTTCAAAACAGACATAATACAAACTATAATTCTTTCTACCTCGGCGCGGGCATCAGCGCCCTCTGGCCTCGGAAGCAATTATTCTACAAAGAGAGTTGGGTTTTTAGATTGCAATGAACTTTAGATATTCTGAAAACTTTTTGAAAAGTATTGAATAGTTAAATTATCTTGGGCGAAATGCTAAATAATCTCATTCTTAGAAAAATGTGTTTTAATTTTTTTATATTTAAAAACTCCAATAACTAATAGTTATGACAGATTAGACAAAAATAACATTAATTTATGACTAACTATATAAATATTTATACTTTCTTTATTTAGACAAAACAAATATTACAAGAAGTACTTATTCACCAGCACAATTTCACAAGTTCTTATTCCTTAACTCCAACATTTAGGTAAATTTTTAGTTAATGTAATAAGGTAGTGGTAAAATTTTACCTGAAAGTCCATAAAATAATTAATATTATCATTTTAGGCTCAAACTTTTCCACTTACAATACTTTTGAAATCCGTAAACAATAATTCTGTTCACAAAAATAGAAGATTATGCATATCATTTCAAAATAAGCTCTGTACACGAATGCCCATTTATATGAATTATTTACCTATGAAGCAAAATACATTTTTAGCCATAACCCCAGAAATCCCCCTGCTGTTTTATTTTTGAGCACGATTTGGTTTAAAATGTCCAGAGGCGCTCACTGTAATACATTTCTCAAAAATTTGAACTTTTTGAAGTTGTAACAATCTTATGAGCCCTTAGAACTGAAATATCATATAAGTTACATCTTCTATTACAATAACTTCTGCTTAGAATTATTTAATATTGTGTACTGAATGCATGTTATAATTCTTGTAGAAATGCTGTAAATAGAGTTGGAACATTTAAGACAGAAAATGCATGACATTTTTCGAAATTTAAAGAGTGCGTGACATTTAAGCGAGCAAAGAGTATAATTACTTACTTTTTATCCAATGCAGTGCTAGCGATGACAATTGTATGCAGTTACAATCTACTAACCATAAATCATTGTAAAATTGATTTTTTTAAAAAGAGAACAGAGCTAATTTGAATTGTCTTTACTTTTGAATGTCTTATTTCCTTAAAACAGAAATACACAGAGCACGTCTGTCTCCCTCTGCATTATTTCCAACCCTTTGAGGACTGGTGTATCATACATGCAACACCATTTAAATTAATTCAATTATATACAGTCTGTATCGGTTATATGGTCAGCTCAGTGGTCCAGAAAAATCAGACCATATAAGCGGGGTGACCATATATGCGGAACAATACAACCCTATTGTGCATTTTTAATCCATAACAGAAGAGCCTTATCCACATTCTCATAAGGTGACAAGCGCTGACGTTTTCTTTCTTGATCACCGATTTCAACACTTGAGGACCAAAGTTTGGCAGCTAAAATGTTGTTTAATGTCGTCCGGGTAATCGAATTTGCTTTGGCGAAAGCAGCCTTTAAAAGATTAGATTTTTTTAATTTTTCAATCAATTCATTTTTGGCAGCAAATGATAAATTCTTTCTTTTCGAAGCCATAATTAAAAAATGAACGTTCTTATTCGTGACGTATGATCCAAATGCAACAAAATTTTCCTTTACTTGTTTCGTCTCAATTTCAACTTAAGCTGGGAGAGATAACTTCAACCAATAAACAGACAGATGTCCGTACTCTTGTCAGGGGACAAGAGAACTGAGAGAAGAGATGTCTACAGAAACAAGAAAGGGGGAAAGGGAGGGAAATAAAGGATTGAATTCAGGTCCTCTCTGATTTCGCACTGACTTCTTAAAAAAAAAACGGAAACCCGTTGAAAACATGAAACTGACCATATAACCAACCGGTAACAAGAAAAAGAAAATGACTGTATAAGCGGTGCACTTTAAGTTAGCGGTGCACTTTAAGTTCCCTATTAAGTTAGATGGGTCTTTAAAAAAACCGTATAAGCGGAGTGACCTTATAAGCGGGTAACCATGTAGCCGATACTGACTGTAGTATTAATAAATCCCATTATAACAGGAGTAGAGCTACTTGTAGAGATAATAAAAATTATTAATTAAATGTTTCATTTAAAATGTTATGTACACCAATTAAGTCAATTTCCAAAAGCCCGTCCTCAAAAGGTTAACATTTCGACCCTATGGCAGCGTTTGACACATTGCTAAAAAT
>CM063510.1:37172983-37180483 GCA_032207245.1 Pardosa pseudoannulata | reverse complement strand
CCTGCTTCATTTATTATCCTTTACATCTGAAAGAACAGAAAATGAATTATAAAATACAACACAGGCTAAGATATTTGTTTAGCCGACAAACTGACTGCAGTCAGTCTTATGTATTAGTCTTTCTATGTATATGAATTCGATAATCATGAGTTAAAATAAGTATTTTATCTGCATGATCTTTATTAAAAATTGGAAAAAAGTTAGTGCACAAACAGGAAAACGAAAAATAAATGAAGGAGACAGAGAGTTTAAAATTCCTTTCATATGAATTATTAAATGAAATTATTGAATGAATTATTTAATGAAATTTTGAAACAATATTTAAATCTGTATAACAAGCTTCACACCACATTTTCATCGCCTATTTACCGAAATTTCAACAGATTATTTGTACATAATATCCATATATTTTAGTACCCAGTTACGATTGTGTTAGAGCGTATTGCTAAGGATCTACATATACAAGCATGCATTCATATGAGTAAATATATATACATACATATATATATATATATATATATATATATATATATATATATATATATATATATATATATATATATATATATATATATATATATATATATATATGTGTGTGTGTGTGTGTGTGTGTATATGTATATATATATATATATATATATGTATATATGTATATATGTATATATATATGTATATAATCAATATACATCTATATATGTGTATATATATATGTATATATATATATATATGTCAGGTCTAAGAAAGGGGTAGTTGGAAATTATGTGAGTTATAAGCGATTTTAAAAAGGGAACTCTTTTATAATAATAAAATAAATGAAAAAGACTTACGCTCGCGTAAGCTTTTAGGATAATCCGGTCAGGCGGAAAATTTTGATGAGTTTGCAAACAGATAAGAGTCAGTTAACGAGTGGACATGGAGCGGTCAACACCTTTTCCACGCTTAAATGAAAATAGCGCAAGTTGCTTTCAAATAGAACTATGAGTTAATAAACTTATTATTATCAAGAAAGATTGTTTTCCATTCGCCTTAACATTGGATCACGATATATATGTATATATATGTATATGCATGTATATAAATATACATACATACATTTTGTTTACTTTGTGAATAACTACACTACTCCGAATAACAACGTTATCGTTTACAGTAAGTGTCGAAAAAACGAAGTTTACGGTAAATAGTACTTAATTAACGACTCTATTTAAAAATCATACTGAAGAAGGGTACTAGAAATTACATTTATGCTATTCATAAATGATAGAGGGGTGTGGATGAACAGAAAGTAAAGCAAGCGATCATAAATACGTCAGAGCCAATCCTATCATAAACAGTTACAAGCCTCCTTATTCCCCTTAAAGAATTCTTTTCTTTCCGGGTGGTTCTAAAAGTTTTCACCGAAAACTATAAAAAGACTCTCAGATAAGTTGAAATTCTTTTTTATAACAGAATAAAATTTACGTTAGGAGATCGAAAATTTCCTCGTATAAATGAATAATTGATATAAATGCATTCTATCAGGAGATACAATCGTGGCCCAGTTTGCCAAGTGGTTAGAGCGCTTGTTCGAGCGACAAGAAAGGCAGTACGCGGGTTTGATTCTCGGGTAGGTGCATTAACCCAATAGCATCGAAATAAAGCTGCCCTATATCGACTTCTTTTTACAAAATTTAGTAGAATAAATTAAAACGTAGTTTCTAAAAATCCCTGTGAAGATGCGAATAGCAGTGTAATGGAGTGTCGTGTCCATAGTCTATGCCCTGAATCTCTGAGCCACCGCTTTGCTACAATCAACCTAAACGAAAATAAATTTATTAAATTTTTTTCCTTTAACACAAAAAATGAACATAAGAAAGATGGATTTCTTGTGTTACAGCGAAAATATTATTTTGGCTTAGGTTGACGTATGATAATGCGTAAATAATAATACGGTATATTAAGACTTACGATTTTATTTTATCGGTCGAAATTTCTCCATTTGCCACACCAGAAATCCGCTTGTTCTTCAAAGGGAAAAGGAATCCAAAACTGAATCTGTTGCGTTTTCAAATAGTACATGTTGATCGATCCTAATATCTTGAGATATTCTATCCATACCGCCACAGGTTTGGGAACAACTGCAAAATTCTCTGGAGATGCTTAAAACAGGTCATTTAAGAGGTGTTCAATTTTTGTGCAAAGCAAAAATTCCTTTAGAAATTAAAATATTTCTGTATTTATTTTTGCATATAAAACATAATACATACACGCATATGAGATCACGTTCTGAAAAGTAAGCTTAAGTATAAATATATACTTATTTTCTTTTATTAAAGAACAAAGAACATAAAACCAAGATTTCTGAATAAGAATTTACGTTATGAATTTGCATCAAGTACGACAGATGCATCAACCCGTAACTGTTGAAAAAGCAACGGATTCTGTTTAGGATTCCTCTTCATGATGAATATTGCATGTATTTAACGTGTGATAGTGAACATTTTTAACTGATTTATTTTGGTTCAAGTTGACGTGTGAATCGGCCTTTAATCAGTGGAAAACTTATCACGATAAATCCATGCATTCTTCATTGGGAAAAAGAAAAGTAAATTGTATCGGTTGCTTTTCAGTTGTACAGATTGATACAGTCTACGTGTGATAAAGTCTTAAGTCTTCAGGAAAATATGAGAAATGAGAACACATTAGCATAAGAATTTTCTCAAAGCATACTATTTCTTTTTTCATTAAGTTTTAGAATAATAAATTTTGGGCCACCAAATTTTCCCCCTTACTTGTCCATCACTGATCTAATATAAACACCCTGTGTTTGAATCCTCCATGCGTTTGGTGTTTTAGTAATCTTATGTTGACAGTGATCTTTCTCTCGGTTTAGAGATCAGGCGTGCAAGAATTCATCAAGATCAGTATGAAACTGTAAATTTGTATGAATTACAATCACAGAAACGTACAAACGGACACTCTTCTGTACATGCGTTTTTCTTTCATCTGCGTTTGATCACAATGGTCTTGTCGTCCATACACTCGATGCAACGGACCGTCTACCCTGTTGGGTGCAAGGCATTCATGATGCCGCGCCTGAGAATCCCTATAATCTTCGTCCTCAGGTGGGGAGATTTTCCCCTCTTTCCTCTCCCCCACCTGTTGGTCTTCCCGCAAGAAGATATCCATGATCTGGGTGTACAGGGTGTTTTAGTGCTTCCCCAGTACCCAGAGCAGACTAGTTATGAGTTATAAGGCTACCTATAAATATGAAATTAATATTATCCAATAAACTGTTTCAATATTTATATAGGTGGGAACTGAATTTTCGTACTAAAATGTTTGATAAATTGGTAATTATTCGAAAAAATATTTAATTGATATATTAATAAAAGACAATTTAAATACTGTTGAACAGGGTTGATGAGGTAAGGTGCTGCCATTTTCCGTCAGAATTCGTGGTTTCGAATCTCGTTACTGGCGTGGATAATTACAGTCGTTGTGAATCAGCTTTAAGCAATAGCTCAAGTTTTTCGGAGTTTTTGTGTTGCGACAAAAATATATAGAAGAGCGTTACAAACAAATAAGTTCTTTAAAATCTTAATAAATATTATTCAATTAAAAATTATGTGTCATATTAGCATTTTTTGGGGGTGAACGGCTACGAACATCCAGCCAGAATTGAGATTCGAACCGCTGTATACCTGCATCGCAAACCAGCGTCCTTCTTTTGGGCTATTTTTTCTTAATAGTGTCGTTTTCAATTATGCATCTATTTACATAAGCGATTCAGTAGCTGAAAAAATTAATCATTCTCCAAATATCGTCCTGAGTTTTATTTATTTATTAATTCTATTGAAGAAAAGGAAAGCTCTCGTTAAAATTCTTTTACCATCTATTGTCTCTGGACCTTTCAAACTGTCAGATTTTCTAGATTACGTTTTCTCTGTGGCATAAAAATCAGACGATAGATAAGCCAGTGAAATAAATTTTTAAAATGCTCTTAAAAATAAGAGCATTACGGCCGATTTTACTGATACTTTTACTGAAAGATAGGGAAAAGATTTGTCGCAGATTCAGTTTTGAGAAATAAATCCAAATCGGGCGAGCACTTAGGGCAAACAGAAATGTCATAAAAAAGAATATTTTTTACGACTTTTCTCCACTATTAAATACTTTCTGCACTGATAACCACGTTCGTTCGACTCTTTTATCTTAGTTGAAGAGGGGATGCGGAATAAATTTTCAGTACAATTTCAATGTCTATAACCCGTCTTTCGAGAAAAACAAGTTCGGTTGTTTATTGAGAAGTCTTCCTAGATGGAGTACATCTTTGGATAACGTTTTATTCTCTTTTATATTCCTAAACTCTGGACTTATCAGAGATGCCCGTTTTTCCGCCGTGGTACGATTTTGATAACCATTGGACAACATGACGAGTAATAGATATCGCGAAAATTTGAACCTCTGAATCGCAGAACTTTAGATAGATCTGTATCTGCCATATTGGATTCCTCTCCCTCCATGTTAACCCATGGGAAAAATAAAATTCCCCCTAGCTGGCTCGCATTTAAAAAATTCTTTAAAAAGTTCTACCAAGTGATAGAACAGCAAAGTATCCCGGGTGCTATTTTCCTCTTTTAAAAACCATCGAGAAAAATATACTTAATTTTTATATTATTTGTTGAAAAGTTTGGTCAACTCTTTTTGCATCCTGGAGAATTTATTGTTCTATCCCATAGGATAGGCCCTTACTCTGAATGTTGTGGTTCGGTTCGAACCTTCGTTGTGACGCCACTTCAACGTCAGCTTGTGGACATTATAAGAGCAAACGATTCAACTCACATCAAAATGACGTCACAACGGACGTTCAAACCGACTCACAACTTCCAGAGTAAGCCCCATAGATTAAAAAAAAAAAAAATTTAAAATGCAATCCAGTCAGGGTGAATTTTATTTTTCCCCTAGGCTAACATGACGCTAGAAGGATCTAATATGGCAAGTATAGACATACCTTAAGAATAGGCCGTCGTTCTATAATTCAATCTTTTAAATATTTTGTCGGCACTGTTATGCACTGGAAACTAATCCTATGTACCATATTGGATATAAGAAATAAGGAGACGCCACATTGAAGTGGGACAAGTGCGTCATCTGAGATGCAAAGTTCAAATTCAATTAAGTATAACCAATCTGTTATTAATGCTAGTTTAATTATTATTTTGCATTGCTTGCCTTACATTATATTCATTGTACAGTTATTTATTTGATATCCTAAAAAATATTATCACTTTGAAGGCAAAACTGTTTCAAATCCGACGGACGTACTTGCCCTATCAAAAAAAGGTAAATACTTAATTGTCGTCTAAAAAACTTTGCTGATTATTCGATGGGACAAGTGCAGAATGCAATTCCAAGCAATTGTTTTCCCTTTAAAATTTAAAAATCGGAAACAAAGCCAGAGTGTTCTGATGAGTTAGTGTTGGTAGGCGTACATATTTCACCATATTTCACAGGTAAAAGTAGACGTCACAAAACGACAAAAGAAATTAGACCAAAAATGTTTGCATGTGTTCCCTATTACTTGGGACCTACTCCTTATTACCCTATTATTTATTTAAGTCACCCTATTACTTGGCTGTTCTGCATTTATTACTGCATACAGCGACAGCATAATTCATGATCATTATCATCAATCGTTTTATGAGAAATATACCAACAATTTTACTTTTTCGTACAAGTTTGAGAATGGAAGATAGTTTACAACGAAGGGGAGGCGAGGTAATCTAAGGAGAGCCACTTCGTAAGATGCGCGTAGGTCGCGGGACACACTTATTTCAACGTTCCATTTGAGGTTTGGTAAATGAAATGGTACCAAAATGTTTGCAGTTTAATATATCGGAGTTTTAAGAAAATGACATCTTGGGAAATTCGAGGATCAGACAGGGACCAATAGATGAAAAGGGTTGAGAACCACTGCCTTTAAGACTGGGTGGACACCAGACGAGGAGTGGGGTAAATATAAGTGTCCCGAAGTTGAAAGAGGGTGATGGCAGCAATCCCGAATCAGAGTGGAATCAATTGAGCTGTTCAGATATGTCGTTTAACCACATTTGGTTAAGGAATTGTAATGTTGCTGTGAGACACCGAAAATGGATTGAAACAAGGTGATGCACTTCCGTGCCAGTTATTCAACTTGAAACTTGAAAAAGCAGTTAGAGAGTCAAGGATACAAACAGATAAAACTATCGTTACAAGGACAGTGATACTGCTAACACATTCAGATGACATAGACATAGTAGAAATATCAAGATCAGCAGTTGTTGACACAATCTGTGCTCTTGAAACAGCAGCGGAAATGATGGGCCTGACTGTTACCGAGGGAAAGACGAAACTCATGATGGTATCGGACAAGAACTCAATCCAAGGGCCACTAAAAATAAATAATTATAGGTTTGAACAAGTACAGCATTTTAGGTATTTGGTACACTGTAGTTAAGAGTAACTCAGCCTTTCATCCCTTCAATGGGTAGATGAACTGAGGACCAAGCGTGCTTGGGAACTAAACACTGGGGATTCCGCGTTAGATTGACCACCTAACCGGAACATATGGTTCGCACCCCAGAGCCCTTGGTCTCTTAAATGGAGATTGGCACCGTAGGCCTTGGGCCCCCTAGGGGTTGTTGCGCCGAGAAGTTTAGTTTTTAGTTAAGAATAACAGTGATGTAGCATTGAAAATTAAAAATAGAATAAATGCAACTAACTGAAGGTTTAAGAAATCAATTCAAATTCAGTTATACACTAAAAATAGCAAATAGTAAAGAAACAAAGATTCAGTTATATAAAACGCTAATTATAGACCGATAGTTACTTATGGTAGTGAACGTTACGCATGCTGGAAAATTTACTGAGATTTGAAAGAAGGACAGAGAATTTTTGGAGCTAAGAAAGAAAATAGGGTTTGGAGAATACTTTATAATTTTGAACTGTAACAAAAATACAAGAAACCAAATATAATAAAGGTAATCAAAGTGTCTCAATTAAAGGGGCTTTGCCCAGTGCATGGTTTAGATGATAAAAGCTCACTTAAAAAACTAGTTTTTTCAAAAAGTGTAAAGAAGAAGAAGGAGGGGAAGACCCCAAACCAGATGGCTGGACTATCTGGAGACCCTACTCAAGAACCTTGGAGTCAACAATTGTAGAACTCTGGCCATCAACTGGGCAAGATGGTTTGCTCTGACTGAGGCAGCCAAGACCGAAAATCGGCTTTGAGGCTTGATGACGATGACTGTAATGTTGAATTATGAATCTGATTATTCTCAGATTCCGTATTTGCCGACTTTGTATTCGGTATATTAGCCCCACAAACGAAAGCAGAGTAGGCAAGATGTATAGTAAATACTGCAGAAACATGTTATTTTTACAAATGTCAAAAACCTTACAAGATAACGTCCATTGCCGTTATTGAAATATATATCCTATTTCGTTAATGAAAAAAATTACTCATATATCAGTGTATAC
>CM063510.1:37112983-37167983 GCA_032207245.1 Pardosa pseudoannulata | reverse complement strand
TCGTTATCTTTAAAGTGTCCGTTTATCATATTTTCTAATAAGCTAAAAACATAAGCTAAAAGATCAAAATTAATACAAACAGATAGCCCTAAAAAAAAATTCAAGCTATCCATCAATAGGTGTTCGTTAGACATTTAGATCCTATAAATCAGTATATATATACAGTGACACCTTGACATACAAATTTAATTTATTCCGTGACTGAAACTGTAAATCAAATTAATCTTATGTTAAATCAATTTTTCTCATTAAACTTTATAGAAGTTCCACTGATTCTACCGGGACTCTCTGTCCTCCTAAAATTTTAAATAACTGTTTTTATGACGATCGTTTTTATTCCAATCTACCGATTGACCCTAAAACAAACAAAAGATTAGAGAACAAAATTAATTTACCCCAAAATGTTATGTACAACCATGACTACTTTTCAACATAACTGCCATGAAGATTTAAGCTTTTGTCATATCTGTAGACCAAGTTTACGATACTCGCTTCGACGAACATTACTGTATGTGATGTGAGATGGGCCTTAATGTGGTTTTGGCTTCCTAGACAGTTCTTCAGTTTAGAGAAAAGATGAAAATCACTCGGTGCTAAGTCAAGGATATCAAAGGCGTCCTATTTTAATTACTTTAGAGGATAACGGTTAGGACGGCACTGTGAGAGCAGGAGTTGTAATCATCTCCAGAAGCCGGCATCCTCAACATTTGTTTTGAATGGCTCCTCGCAATCGTCGTAAAGTCTGCCCCCCCCCAAAAAAAAAAACTGCTACATTGATCGTATTCTACAATCTCAACAAGCAACACACCTTTTAGGTCCCCAAAATTCCATAGCCTTCACCTTTCTGTTGGTGAGAAATTGTTTGAACTTCTTCGCAGAGTTTTAGTCATTACTGTCAGGAACGTTTTTTGAAGAGGGCATCGTAAACTTATTCCAACAATATAACAAATGCATCACGGTGATTATATCGGAAAGTAACCTTCTTTTTACATATCTTTTGGGGATAAAGTAATTTAGTTCTTTAGTCTTAGTTTTGATTACCACCTGCATATGATCTGGATAGCTTCGTCCGGGACAGGATAACAACACACTTCCCATCTGTTTATACTGATATTACCCAAAGTTCGAACTTGATTCCAAAAGTTAGTATCACTAAAGGGGGTCAATGCTCTTACTGTTTTGTTTTCTACCTTTATCCAGGAAACACCTTAATCTTCCCAAAGATGAATTCACTGTCCGAAGACGACAATGTGCCTCCTCCTTGCTGTGCCCCCTGTTGTCCCCCAGTATCTCCTCTGACGACAGCCCTCTCCCTTCTGCTCATACTAGGCCTTCTCTATGGCACCGCCTGGTCCCTGTTGGGACCTTCAGTCCTACCCGGAGGCGACTACTTTGCTCTTCTGGCGCTCGGAGTCATCTCTTTCTTAGCTGGCAAACTCACCAGACTTATCAAATTACCCAGCTTGGTCGGTAAGTAGTAGAATTGTTCATTTTGGCTCGTCTAGACAAGGCTTATACCAAAAGTAAATATTGTAATCGGAATAAAAAAAATAAAAAGATGACGTACACAGCAGATCACTTAATGTCACATACACACAAAACAAACTTAATAATATCAAAAATATAAAAATTGCCGTGAGAAAGAGACGGGGCCTATGGTCTAATGCTCTATCTCCCGAACAAACTACACTCATGTCCATAAATTAAGGATAATGAAGTTCAGGCAATGAAAGAGACAAAAGCAAAACAAATTTGACTTATTTGTAAAGTCTATTTATTAAACAAAAGGTAAAGAGCTAAAAAAGATGCTATATGTTTGACATAATTAATAAAAATTGCGATTTTTACTCGCTGAAGCAAATTTTAAAAAAGAACCTATTTACAGAAAACAGTATAACATGGTTAGTATGATGGTTAATACGGAGTATGTCTCCCGGACGATGCAATACAAGCGTTACAACGCCTACGCATGCTGAGTATCAGATTATCAATCTGATCTTGGGGAAAATTACACCACTCATCAAGCAATGCCCTCCGAAGTTCCGATAGACAGTTGGGAAGGGGTTGACGGGCTGCAATTCGTCGGCCAAGCTTATCCCACACATGCTCTATTGGATTCAAGTCCGGTGAGTATGCTGGCCAATCCATACGGGTGATATCCTCCGATTGAAGGCATTCGTCTACAATGTTTGCACGGTGAAGTCGGGCGTTGTCCTCCCTATACTGAAATTCAGAACCCATGGCGCCCCGAAACAAACGTACATGTTGTTCCAGAATGACATCCCGATAGATGTGGCCTGTCATCGTTACACTCTGAACATGCAGGTCAGTTCTGGAACCAAGAATAATTCCTCCCCAAACGAACCATCCTGCACCACCATAACGGTGTCGTTCAATGGTGTCCTCTTAGTGGTAACGGGTACCTGGCGCTCTCCATATGAAAGTCCGGCGAGAATCAGAATGTAAACTGAACCTGGACTCGTCGGAAAACATCACACAAGACCACTGTTGCGGTGTCCACAATGCATGCTCTCTAGCCAAGCATAATCGCAGGCGACAGTGAGTTGCGGTAAGGGGAACACATCTGACAGGCCTACGAGCATATAGACCAATGTTCCCTAAGCGTCTGTACACGGTCTGCCTCGAAACTGTCGTACTGGTAGCTGAAGAGAGCTGACGAGACAGGTCTGATGCTGTGCTCCGTCTGTTTCTTTTGGCAGTAACTGCCAAATACCGGTCATCATTCGGCGTAGTAACTCGGGGGCGACCTGTGCCGTAACATCTACTCACATTACCATCATGTTTGAATCGTTGCCAAAACCTGGAGATGACACTCTGGGCGATTCCAAGTTCCTCGGATACTTCCAGCTGGGTACGTCCACATTCCAGTCGTCCGATAATTCTACCACGTAAAAAATCATCCAAATGCTTCCTTTGTACCATAACTATGCGGTTATTGCACTGAAAGGCTTTTAAAGCGCTTATGAACAATTTTACTTCTTTGCTATCATTCCTTATATACCCCTTTCTACACTTTCGTCATTGTGACGTACTATCCGCGCCATCTGGTGGTTTCCTGCAATTTGCATATTATTCTTCAAGATGTGTGTGATATATATCTGCAGGTAAAATTTTTATTTTAGAGCTCAATTTCTGTGTGATTCTGAATTATCCTTAATTTATGGACATGAGTGTATTTCGAGAAACTAGTATCTATCACTCTTTAGCTTATAGATTCTTATATCGTGATCTGTATAAACAGTGTGTTTTTGAATTCAACCGACAAACTCAGTTAGGATAATAGGCAGCAAAAGAATAAAACAATTTCTTAAAACATGGGATCACTGACTACGTTTAGTCGGTAAAAATCGCAAAAATATTTATGGCCTCAAAAAGGGCCGATAAAAAAATAAATAAATAAATAAAACATTTAGCGTAATGCAGGATTACGATAAAGGCAGTTCATCCCAATTCAAAGTCAAGAATAGAAAAAAAAAAGAAAGTTTTATATATATTGCATGAAGTAACATTGGTAATAATTTAAAATTTGATTTAAAATGTATGCTTTTATCTTGTGTCATGCAGTATTATGTTTGTGCTCAAATACAAATACCTTTCATGATTATAACATTTATTTTTGATAGTTAATATTCCATGAACTGATCTAGAACAATACGCAATATAGAAATTAAAAAATTTCTAAATTTGTTCTTCACTGAAACCCAACATTATATTGTTTTCCAGGTATGATGATTGTTGGATTCATTCTCCGTAACGCCCCTTACATCAATATTGCTAATGCCATTCACGAACATTGGGCAGGGAACATCAGGTTAGTTGAAACGCTTTTCTACTTTTTATCACGAACAAAGGTTTACTTGTTCAAATCATTGATACATCTCCAGGACATCAGATATTATCCGTGAGCTGTGTCAGAAACACTCAGACACAGATTTTCGTCAAACGATATATTCTCTAAAAACCGTTAACTTATTATTAAAAAATTTATAAAAAAAAAGTCGGATTAAAGTAATTGTTGTTTGCTTACCTTGTGAAAAGTCAAGGTGCTGGAACAACGAAGAGTAGAAGCTGTTTATTAAAACGTTTTATTTCCATCAACATCTCAAAAACATACACTAAATAACATACAGGCAATGGTACATATACACATAAAAGTCAACTCCACAATCGAGTTAAATAAACAGTTAATAATAGGAAAAAAAAAACCATGGACCCAAAGTCTGCATAAGAAAATTGCTGGATACATACACAGACATAGGCAATGACGTAATACAAACTTACCACTGGTGCACGCCTGAAATCCAATAGCGGCCTCCTCTTATGCAAAATTTAATACACATCTAAAAATGTTAGACTTTTTTTTTTACTAAATATAATAAAACTTATTTATCAGTAAGAACATTTTAAATTTGTAAGAGTCGCGTCCGTCTCTGTCGGTGGTAGGGCGAACTTTGAAAACGGCAGTAATTGTACCAGTAATGGTCTTTTTGACGCATGGACGATTAGAGGTGACAAGAGTGTCGTTTTTGTCAACGCACCGACAGAGAAAAGAAATTGTACTTTGTGTGACGGAGTCGGCTGGGCGCCAAAGGGCGTTTCGGCTACTTCAAGGGCAAAGGTCAAAGAGCAGGGGTGTCGATCTCCCCTAAAATCGAGGTTTCCTGTTTGGAAAAGAAGAAACGGGAAGGGACTCCCGGCTGAACTTTGAGATGAGCAGGTTGTCTAGAGTAATCTCCTCTCTGGGCGATTTTACTTATACACTTTAATATTTCTTTAAAAGCTTTTTTGTTAAATAAATGAATCGTTGTTAAGTTTGAAATCATCTACGGCTGACTATTTCGCCTCCATACCTGCTCCTTATACGAGACCCATGCAAAATCATATCCAAATGACTAGGGTATGACACAATCGGAAGTAGAAACATCGCAAACCGCTCGGCGAGGCTAACACTTACCTTGTGAAAAGTCAAACTGCTGGACACAACGAAGACTAGAAATTGTTTATTAAAACGTTTTATTTCCATCAACATCTCAAAAACATACACCAAATAACATACAGGCAATAGTACATATACACGTAAAAGTCAACTCCACAATCGAGTTAAATAAATAGGAATAAAAATAAAGAAAAACCATTGAGCAAAGTCTGCATAAGAAAATTACTGGATACACACACAGACATAGGCAATGACGTAATACAAACTTACCACAGGTGTACGCCTGAAATCCAATAGCGGCCTCCTCTTATGCAAGATTTAATACACATCTAAAAATGTTAGACCCTTTTCTACTAAATATAATGAAACTTATTTATCAGTAAGAACATTTTAAATTGTCGACAAAAATTCTAGTTATATATAGTTTTTACAAATACACAAGTAAGTTTTATGCATTCTATTTATAAACACATGAGATTCTAAATTTCAGCTTAAATGTGTAATACCTTAAAAATACTCCTAACACTTCATGCATAAACATCAATAGTTTTTAATACACTCCTTTACATTCTATTGAGTAAGTGGCTTCCTTTAGTACAAATATAAATAAGTGAAATTATATAAATAGAAAAAAGCATTTTAAAATACCGGTCAGTTAAGTAAAATTACATGAAATAGATGCACAAAATATTAGCTTATAATATCCTATAACTTACAATATCACAACCATTATAACTTAATAAATCATCACCTAACCGCTGTAAAAATACTCACACAAAAGTTCAACATATCAGCCTTCGTGAGTGGTTTTGTAAGTACATCTGATTTGTTTTCTTTACTGGTAACAAATTTGTTATTCCATCTGACATCCTCTGAGTTTTCTCCATCTGAGTTTTCTAACAAATATTTTTTTACATCGATATATTTTACTTATATTATTTTGTACACGAGATTTAGAAACGTCTATGATTGATCTATTGTCACAAGATAGCTTACATCTTTCCAAACTTCCGTTTAATTTCTTATGCTGAATAATATTTTTAACCCATACGAATTCTTTGTAGGCTTCAGCCAAAGCCACAATTTCTGCTTCCATTGTTGACAAACTAGCTGATTTTTGTTTTAATGTTTTCCAACTTATAGGCATATTGTCTAAGTATAAGATTAACTCATCGTTTCGTCTGGTTACAAAGTATGCATCAGAATAACCAAAACTAATGAGATTTAAAGTTCTTAATTTTCCTAAGTTCAGCCTGTATCCTTTGGTACTGTAAATATATACGAGTAATGTTTCCCAGTGCTTTAATCCAGGGTTTTCCTGGAACTGTGAAATGCGGCAATTAGTTAAAATTTAATGATTTCTAATCTAATTTCGTTAAATGTCTTCTCCAGAAATTGCGCTTTAGTTCTCATCCTTCTTCGTGCTGGTCTCGAGGTGGATTCCGATGTCCTGAAGCGTAGAAGTTGTGCCTGCTCAGAGCTTATCTTCATCCCTTTCATCGTAGAATGCTGCTCCGCGGCAGTTGCTGCACATTTTCTCTTCAATATGGGATGGATTTGGGCTTTCCTGCTCGGGTAAGATGCTTCTTTTTCAATTCGATGCCGATCATTGACATAAATCTATAACTTCTTCCTCTCTCCGAATGGCCAGAATTAATAGAAATCAATAATATTACAATAAAGGGCACATAATTATTTCTCAAACAAGTAATAAAATTGATGATAATTTTTGGAGGATATTTTTTTCTGTCAACAATTGTAATCAAGAAAAAAAATATTTTTCTCACCATTTGAAAGAGAATTGAAATAAATACGTCCACAAGAGAAGCAAGACGTTTAAATCAAATGAGTTTCATTGGCCCAGATATGAAATCGTACTTAAACGAAACAGTGTCTCTTGTTAGGATTTAACATCTTTGTACTGTTGCTACCGCGGGATTCTGTCTCGCACGTTACCCACATCTTGATCCTTGGTTTCACACTCTGATACATCACACTGACCTACCTATCCCGACGGGTGGGAGGCAGTTTGTGGTGCAAGCTGGAAAACGTTCAATTTTGTTTGTCATCAGGAAGAGAGATTTTTGTTCCTGATTCCGTACTTGTCTTTCTTCTGACGACTTCCTAGGGAGAGGATGTCTAGTCCCACAGATATAGATTCTTTTAGATGTGCAGGAAGATGTTTAGTTTGTCTGCTAGACTCCATCCTGTCATCCCGGCATTATTGCCCTACACACTAGGCTATCCTGGGCAAGTCTCCGAATGCTCAAATCTTTCATTTCCCTCTATGCAACAAGTACTGCAACAAACTCAGGAGAGTGATTATTGAAAAGCTAATCAGAGAGCCCTTCTGGGATAGAGCGTTTGCTATGGTAATCCTACATCATAGCTCGGCATCGGTCCCGAGGTGATGTGATAAATACAAGACCAGAACGCTTGTCCAACGGGCTAATCGGTTCCAGATCAAGGTGATGGTGGATCCCTTCGGGTCAACCCTCACTGAAGGAGTTAGGGCCGCGAGAGAAACAAATTCGCCATATGCAATAGCTACTTCTCACGCTCGTGATCTTTGCAGGTTCATGCTGTCGGCAGTTTCACCAGCTGTGGTCCTTCCTGTCATGATCAAGTTACAGAAGAAAGGGATCGGCTCAAGCAACGGCATTCCCACCATGGTCATCGCAGTAGCTGGCATCGACGACGTGCTGGCCGTCACGGGCTTCGAAATTGTGCTTGGACTCATTTTCGCAACCGGTGTGTTCCCGGTTTCTCTTACTTTAACAGAGTATTTAAATATCGAATTTCAAAACGTTCAGTTTTTAACAATTTTTAATTAATATGAACTTAAGTAATGCTTAGCAGAAGACAAGTAAGATAATAAAATTCTTAAAAAGTCTTATGAAGTGAAAATTAAAAATTTAAAAAATGTTAAAATGGAAACTCTTATAATTTAACAATCAAACAAAATTATTTCAGAATGCTCCCAGCACATTACATACTAATTAATCGCTTCCATTTTTTAAACACATGTTAAGCTTTTATATAGTAGCGTAACTGGGTATTAAATTACAATTACGCTAAAAAAATCATGTAAAATAAAAGTATTTAGATTTTTATTATATCTTAACATTGTTTCATTATTTCCCTTTGCTTAATTAAATACTTAATTTTTACGACAAACGCATTTATTTAGAAGAAAGGGAAAAAGGAGTAATGCACCTGGTATGCGTAGGTGGTTCAAAATGAAAGGAGAAAACAAATCCTTTAAAATAAGTTAATTCCCGAAATCCAAGACATACGCAGTTATAGAAAAACATTTGCTACAGATCCCTTTTCAACATAATCTACCATGGGCCTCAAAGCATTTGTTCCATATCTAAACCAATCTATCGAAACTGGACCAAGAAATCAGGACCCTGGTCGCAGAGCCACTTAACGATGGCTTCCTACTATTCTACATTGATTTGTAAATGTCGTACTGCCAAGAGCTTCTTCAACGGCCCGAATATCCGAACAGTAAGCTGTATGTTCCAAAATGTTCCTTTGCTCGTCTCTCATGTCTCTCATGTTTGTCATGTCTAATTTCTGAAATTCTATCCCCCAAAACCACATCAACTTTCTGGAAATTACATTTTGTCCGTTAACCTCCACTAGTTAACAATGAATTTCTGCTGAAAAGGTGTTCCTTAAAAACAAAATTCTTATTACGCTTCTCACTGCAATAACTCACCATGCATCCGTCAAAGCCTCCAATTTTCAATCTAAAATTTCGGAGCACTACTAGCTTCACAAGCCAGTAGCTGTAATCTTCTGTTACACCTAGACTTCGAATTTCTTTTGCTGGGGAAATATGTGCATCCGTGAGAGCTCTTGTTATCTTATTTTTTGAGTCAGCCTCATATTTTGAATTTGCAAATAAGGTGAACGCCAAAGAACAGGAAAAAATATTTTTAACAAGGAAGTACTACAAAAAACTAGCTTCAGTGAACTATCCGATTGCAACACTATGGACACGGTCATTCTTGACGGGTAGGCAACGAATATCCCTTACGCAGGTGGCAAATTCTAGACGCTCTCAATTCGGTCGGTATTCTGTAAAGTAAAACAAATTAGTTGTGCGAGGAAAACATAATTATCTATGATTTTTTTGTCCAACATCGCTAACACACATATTGTTAATAATAGACTAGCATGTCATTAATATAATTTATTAATATCATTTTTAATTAAAAAACTTTTATATAAATTTTCTCTTAATATTATTACGTTCTATACATTTTAAAATATGTAGATGAGCAAAACCCCAGCACGAACTCGACTGTGGGGACAAAAATATTCCATATTTCATATCCAATTTTGCCTTTTAGAAGGATTCCTTCTCCTCTTTTCAAACAGTGGCCAAATGGGTAAGGCGTTGCTCTTCGGCATAAGTTCGTGTCCCACTGCTGGCATAAATGTTCGTAAACATTAAGAATTGGCTTTAAACTGTAGGTTCCGATCACATTACCCTTCGTGAAGGGAAAAATGTAGTACTCCAAATTAAACCAAATGTTTCTACTAGCAAAAGGACAAGGAATCTTAAATCTTAATTTTCAAAATTATAAAAGCTACATAATACACATGACTTACTAGAATCTAAGTGGAAAGAATTTTCGATTCAGATACAAAACATTTTTAAAGAAGTTGAGTTGCTCGACAACTTTCTATAAATATGTCCCTAGTGCACTCCAAATTAGCTAATCACTTTCAGTTTTTTATTGTATGTTTAGCATTTATATACCCCCCCCCCATTGGGAACTTGTGATCTAAAGTTAGAGAGTTAAAGTTTCCTTGTACATAGACAGGACACATAACGCTTAAACTAACCAAAATGGATTCAGCCGTGGTCAAAATGATTATTTTTGGTGAAATCTGAAAAACGAATACTTCCTTTACTTCTTACAGGGAAGTAAAAATAACGAATGCAGCAGTGAATGTCACCTCAATTCCAAGCGTAAGAATGTTTATAATTTTCAGTAAAATAACTTATCATAAGGAAATTTAAATGCCTGCTAGATGCCGCCCTTATTGGATAGTAGTTGTTACGAACTTCTGACCAATGCGCTTTGATATCTTTGCGTGTTGTTCTCTCATATGAAGTTCTGCTAATAGACTGTATAATGTTCCCAAAATCAAGTGGTCAACAAGCCTGAGAGTTATAGAGGCGAATTCTGAAAAGGCATGTGCAGCTCAGTGAAAATTAAACAAAACTGTCAATCAAACAGGTTCACCCAAGAATTAGACCGAGATATATATTTTAATGAACAATTATGTTTTTAATTCCTTTCGGAACACATCTAAAAAAAGAATAGTTGAAACTACTAAATAATCCTGATGCAATAAACATTTTTTATTTAACACAATGTGTAGAAAATGGTAAGTCTGTAGTTTTCTTTTTTCGGTAACTTTTTTCTTTCAATTTTTTCAATTTTTTTAATCACTTACAGGTAGCTTGGGATGGACGATAGCCCAAGGTCCAGTTCAAATTATAATCGGAATTATCTACGGTATTCTACTCGGTGTCATCACGTGGTACTTACCAAATCCGGAAGAGGTAAAACTCATCAGATTCTTTTTTATTATTCTCATAAAACAATCTAAAACTTAGCAAACATTTTCAGTTATGGATGCATATTACCCGAATAAAATAAATAAAGCTAGAGGAGAACTGTCCAATATCTTAACGCAGTGTGTACTCATTCTATAACTTGTGTAACTCTTGAACAGCCCTCCAAAAAGTAACACCTTTTTTTTAAACAAGAATATTCTTTAATAACAATCAAAATACATTTCCTCCTTTTTAGTGTATAATAATAATAACAATAACAATAATACTAATAAATGTCTTCATTGAACTCAAATAACATTTTATCAACGAAAATTTAAAAAAAAAAAAAAGATGTGCGATGCATAAACCGGAAATATAAAGAAATTTTTAAAGGCAAAACTGCCTACAAGTGGAATCGTTTCCCCATAGATTAACAGGAAACTAGAGGAATCCAAAACGACCGGTACACAACCACCTTAAGCTATATTAAGCTATGCATGTATTTAGAGCATCAAGGAAAAGGGCGTATCCCAGAGTGGACCAGGGGTGTGACCTCAAAGTCAAAATTTATATACAAGCATAAGTACAACATAAAGTAGAAACATTGCTTTATGTTTTCCTTATTTATGCTATATTATTATTAAACATTGTTGTAATAATAGAAATTAATCTCTAAGTTAGTCCTGAAAGTACAAAATAAATAAAATAATTGGAAAACTACTATTTGCTTCATGATTACACAGATGATTTCTTTTAGTTATATGGCTGAATGTTGGGATATTTGAAATGACATTTTACATAAAGGATAATGAACGAAATCTATCTGAACATATTAAATTTCTATATAATGGACAACTATTCCACAAGGATGGCTAAAGTAGTTACCTGTTCTAAGTCTAAAATCAGATGTGATATTTAAGATCCATTTTGGGAGAAAACTTTATTGTGTATACAGACATAAAGCATCCTTTTCCATCTTATTTTAACTTGTTTCATATATAAGTCTACCAATAAGTATTTGGACACCTATGCAAATGACGATAGCTGCGGTCCTGAGGTACGTCACGGCCTCCGGTATACATCGTGTAGGAAACAGCATAGGCATTAGTCGCATGCAAGATGCCGCGCAGTTCGGAGTTCTCTGATTTCGAGAAAAATATAATTATCAGATATCACAAATGTGGCCGATCCTTAAGGGACATATCTAGCGATCACCACTAGCTGTAATACAAAGACTTGTGGAAAGTATGCCCCGGAAGGTTCCCGCTGTAATTGCCAACTATTGATTTTGAATAAAGTTATTGTTTCTTTTCTATCACAGGTGTCCAAATACTTATTGGTGGACAGTGTATATATATATATATATATATATATATATATATATATATATATATATATCAATACCCTGTTTATTTTTATTTAAGATGTTTTGTAGAAGAAGCGCTGAACGTTTATCTTTTCAGAAAAGTCGTTCTGTGCTTCGCTTCCTTCTTCTGTGCTTCGGAGGACTCTTCGTCCTTTTCGTGAGCCATGCCTTCGACTGGGGCGCCGCGGGTGCCTTGGGCTGCATCTGCTTTCCTTTCGTAGCTGCCCTTAGGTGGAAGAGAGATCCAAACTGGGATCCCGAACATGTAAGATTTTGGCTTCCATTTTTCCCCATTAGTTTCTGACACAAATAAGGCATCCAGCAAGGAAATGATCCGCCTTTCGGGAATTGATTTTTCTTGCTGGAGAATCCATGTTAAAATTAAAATATTATTTAAGGCATTTGAGTTGTATCTTGCCAAAACATTATGACTACCCCTACATTATGTAATGAACTGGCCTGGATGATGTGGAAGTCACGTGATCAAGTGGAAGTGGTATTTAACTACTGCTGGAGAGTCCGAAAAAGCATTCTTTCACTTACTTCTGTGTGCGATGGGAAAGGCTGCATGACTCGTAGGCTGTTCTCGATCTACAGTTGTTAGTACTTACGCAAAATGGATGAATGACGGTCAAACCAGCAGTAGACGACATGGTGTTGGACGTCCATACACAGGCGGTATTATGCTTTTATGCTTTGGAGGACGTTCTCTTGGGCGTCTCTGGGACCCGTGGTTGTGGTAGAGCAGACCATGAATACTACAGGGTATCTGAACATCATTGAGGACCAGTTGCACCCTTACATGGCCTCTGTTTTTCCAGCTGGAAATGGAATGTTCCAACAGGACAACACCCTGTGTCATAAGGCTAAAATTGTGTTGGAATGGTTCCAGAAACATGATGTTCAATTCCAGTTAATGTCCTGGCCGCCTAACTCACCGGATCTCAATCCGATTGAACACATTTTGGATGTCATGGGACGGTAGCTCAGAGTTCAAAGACCCCCAATTCGTAATATCTCGGATTTGCGTAACCGTTGCTTAAACATCTGGCACAATCTGTCTCCGGCCATCTACCAAGGACTTGTGGCATCCATGCCAAGTTGAAGCTGTGTTACGCGTCAAAGGTGGGACAACTCGTTATTGACAGGTGGTCATAATGTTTTGGCTCTTGAGTGTATATAGATGGAGAAAAAAAGATGTTTGACAATTTCCTCTTTCATTTAGAATCCAGTTGGCAGGGCTCTCAGCTTCGTGTGGCGAATTATCGAACCTTTCCTGTTTGGTCTTGTCGGATCAGAAATTAGGATGGAATATCTGGATCCCAGCACAGTTGGTAAGAAAATTACCAAAAGTTTGCTCTTAATTCCCTGCAAGTCTATAAAAAATATGTCTAAATTCCAATGAAGATTATATGAATGTGTGTGAGCATTAAAAAGTATTAAACATAGCAATTGTACTAAATTGAATCTTAATACATTTAAATTGTTGTTCCTCTTTAACGATATAATTAAAGTATTGTAATTAATTTCCTTTTACAGATACATAAGAAACAAAATGAAAAGCCACAGAAACTCCTAAGTGGTGGGTTGTGAGATCAATGCTTGCACCAGCTAATGATCTGCCATGTTTGTTAATGACGGCTGGTTTCATAAAATAGGTTCATGGTCGTAATGTTCTCAAGTTTAAACGATACCTCTGGAATCGGCAGACCAAACCTGGGTGTCTACTTCTAAATTATGGGGACCCAATTTGTGGAAACAATGTTACTCGCGTCCGTAGCATTCATCAAGCTACATGTGATCTCAGAGTGGTGCTAAATGAGTAACAGCTTGGCAGACAAGATCGGTTGATCTCTGTACGCCGTTAGGATAGTTGGCTATTCTACCTACTGCATTAAAATAAAATAAACAAAGAGAACTGGAAGGCACTATTAATATAAAATTGTACAAATAGACAGCTTTTCGGAGCTTTTCATATTCAAGAAAAATTTAATGAACAATGATATGTACTAGCCACAAATGTCTGAAATCGAAAGATTCAATGAAATTAAGCTAAATTATTCTTATATTATTCATTAGTTTTCAACGCACAATATATGCATCTGTTAGTCTGGGAAAGTGACACTGCTGGACAAAAATAATTTGTTCCGGTCCCGCCCTTGACTGCCATACCTTAATGATTAAAAGTGGGCCAGATTAGACAGAACTCCATTGGCTAGTGGCGAATATCAGACTAGCGGGACGGCGCTTTCTGGATCGGTGGACGTCAAGGCGGAGCGAAAATCCAGAGAGGGAAGAAAAAGAGGAGGTTTCGTTTGGAAAGAGAAGAATAAAGCGACAAAGGCGGGGGGGGGGTATCTGGGGAGTTTTTATCTCCTTGTTGTCGGCCTACTGTAAGTCTGAGATTGTACATCAAGTACTTTTACTCCTGAGATTGGACCTCCGATCTGATATTTTTTAGTCTCGTCAGGAGTCATTGTACACAGGGTTAGTCATTGTACCATACCCACTCATACTGAGTCTCATTTCTTTTCAGAAAACTGTTTTGAAACTTTATTTTATGCATTAAATAATCGATTTTGTTACCAAAGTTGTGCCCCTAATCATTGATCTCGCCAAAAATTAGAAGAACCCCCGAGATGCCACGATATTACAAAATTTAGTTTACAATAAGACTCTCAAATAATACTATGTATGCTTCTACATGAAATAGATGAAATGACGGAAAGAAAATTTATTGAAAGATTTATTTCGAAGAGATTTTTTTTAAAATTAATTTAAAAGGAATTGATGAATTATTATTAGACTATTTAAATATTTCGATTATACTGAAATCAGAATAGACATCTACAATCTATAGAAGAGTTTTTAATCCATCAGCAATTTAGCACATTTTTAAAAGGAAATTATTCTTAGAGCTGAAAGAATTGTAATATTCAAATAAACAATTACATGAATATTACAATTCTTTCTAAAAACGAAACGCATTTGTGATAGTTTCGAAAATAATTCTTAACATACTGTACCGTAATTGCATTTGATGTTATTTGATTTAATTGGCTGTAACAAAGAGAGAGAGAGAGATTCAAACGATAAAGAAAAGAATAACGTGAACACGATCTTGAGGATTGACCGTAACAAACTTTTATTCTATATGTTTTATTTTGCCATAGGTCTTGGACTTGCAACTCTTTTCATAGCCCTCGCGCTGAGGACAGTCGCTTGTCTTCTGGCCGCTTTTGCTGCGGGATTCACGCTCAAGGAACAGATCTTTGTCACTTTTGCAGGACTACCAAAGGCAACCGTGCAAGTGAGTTTATCCCCTTCATCACTTGGCTTTAAAGTGGTTCTGTACCACTAGCGTCTCGGTAACACAACATCATAAATGCACCGGCCTCAAATTGCGCCAAATATTTGCCACATTTGGCGAACTAGCATACGGTGACCACAACATCATAAGTACACCGTCTGAAACAGGCTGGTTGGTGTATTTAAATGCACCCGAGTGAAACACGGACGAAACCCCTATGGTAAACACTAGCGTTTTTCAAAACATCACAAGTGCACCAGTCTGAAAAAAAGGCCGGTACATTTAGGATCATGCCACCTGCTATGATTTCGTTTTAAAATGACATTTTTTGTAATGTTTTATTACTTTAATTTTTCTTGTCTTAAAATCGGTAATATCGATCAAAACAACATAGATACACCGGTCTGAAAAAGTCATATGAAAATATCTAGTCAACACTAACACATTTTTAATTAGAAATCACACATAAATGAATCTGTGGCAAACAGTTTTGTTTCAAAATTTAATTTTTCTTATTTTAATTTGTCTTAAAATCGGTAATTTCTAAAAGATTTTTTTTTACTGGAAATTTATTTTATACTTATGATTATAGAAAACTATGCAAATTATGTAACTTAGTCCAAGAAAAATATTTTAATGAAATTGTTTTATTATCAAGCAGCATTTTATATAAAAAGGACATGTTTGTTGTAGCATAAATATTTGAACATAGTATGTACTGCAACAATTTTTTTCATAGTTCACATACAGTCGAATAGCGAAGGGTGGGGGATGTCATAAGCCTGAAGCATTATTTTCAGAAATTTTTGGGCCTTAAAAAGACCTTTTTTGCTCATTAAAAGAAAAAACACCTTCCATCTTAACAACACAAAGCTACTGTAAAGACGCCACTGGTAAAGACCTGTTTAAACGGTAAACCTAATTTTCTTATCTCCTGCGCTCGCCAAATCTTTAAAGCTTCCAGAACAACTGCGCAGGCTCTGTATAGCTGGTGCATTCATGATGTTGTGTGACCCAGACGCTAGTGTTCTGTACCTGCGAGATTGGATTCCTAGCGTTCAATGTTAACTTATGGGAAAAATAAAATTCCCTCTGGGCGGCTCGCATTGAAAGTAGTTTTTAAAACAGTTATACCACGTGATAAAAGTGCGGATTCTCTAAGATGCATTCCCCTTTCTTTAAATTCATGTCTGTTAAATGATCTTAATTCCGCTTGAAAAAGAGTATATCAACACTTCTCGAAAATGATCTAAACTTAAATATATTTTCTCAATTTTTTATTTATTTATTTTAAGAAAGCTAACATACTAGAGACTTAGGTGTTCTTTCACGTGGTACAATTCTTTTTAAAAAATTCTCTCAATACGAGCCGCCCAGAAATAGTTTTATTTTCGTCCCACGTTAACACTGAGCACGAAGGATGCACTAAGGCAGGTACATACCCACCTTAAATTTGAGAGACTTCCTGACATATTTTATGTCAGAGGCAGTGGCGTCTCGTGATTTTAAACGCTGCAGCTCTAGAAACTTACAGATATATGACATAAATGTGTGTTTAATAAAATTTTTAAAAAATAAATAAAAGCGAAAAAAATTTTTATCTCTAAATTTATGCTTTGGTACATTTTACCTAAACATAAAATTCATTCTTTTTGTACTTTGCTAACGAAAAGGTCAAGGGCTTTTTTTTGATATATCTCTGCGACTGTTGGTACGTTTTTTCTCAGTTGAAATCATTGCAAGTAAAGACCCACCATTAAAAAGATTAATAAAAGAATTCCAATCACCATTTGAGAAGTTTTATTAGTGGTCTGCATCAGAAAATTTTATATTAAACGTATAATAAAGTAGATTGCAAAACCTTCAAAATTTATAGTGCTTCTTTCAAATATCTTTGCTCTCTTTAACATCGAAAAGCAGCGTTCAGGATCTGATATAAATCTAATAAAAACTATGAAAGTTTTTTAATCTGTCTAATTGTTCAAATAATTAAAGAGAAGCAAACAAGATAAGCACAATAAACACGCTACAAACTGAGCAAAGCAACAGCTTGACGCACAGTAGTGTCGCTTTGTGAATCTCGGTCGTAAATGTTTGCCAAGATATGTAGGCAATGTGTTAAACACAGTGCTACAAGTCCAACTTAACATACAGTGAGCTGGCGCTGTTTAGTGACGCCGACACGTGTGCAAAGATCAAGATGTATTTTTGATTTTTGATGATAAAATAATCTATTTCAAGCAAATATAAAGTAATAAATATATTTTTATATCGATAAAAATAGGGGTGCTGAAGTTCCTCAGTGCCTATACATGAGAAGACCCTCATTAAAGATTTCCGACTGGTGACCGCGAAAGATTTTTTTTTTTTTTTTTTTTTTTTTAAGTAAACCATAGCTCTGTACCGATTTTTTATGAAATTCATTAAAAATCAGTACAGAATTTTACATGCGAATTCTTTATTGCTTTGATTAACGGAGTTGGTGGTGGACATCCGTTCATTGGTTGATGAAGGTGACCACTCACAATACTCTCCTTAAATTATGCTTTTTTTAATTTTAATTTTGATTACTTATTAATTTTAGTTCATCTTTAGGTAATTTTTTCCATCTTACCATTTGTCAATAAACAATTTTTCAAATAAACTGACACTATTAAGTGATTGTCTTCAAAATTTAATCATTTTGAGTATAATAGCTTTTTTTTAGTTTTCGCTCTTTTATGCAACTGTAAAATAATTAGTGTTAGAAGATCTTTAATTATTTTGCTTAAACTTTAACACAGCTATTTTCTTATTTCAATTTCCTATTTTTATGTTAATTGTTACTTTTAAAATGTTCAAATAGTGATTAGCCCTAGAAATGTATTTTATAACACATTTCTTGTTGATTTAATCAATTAAAATGACTAAACCTTTGTTTCTAATCAAACTATGCATATTATTTCCCACTCGTACCTCTGTTCTACTTGCAGAGTTTCATAGCAATACGTCATTTGTGAAAGTGCAGCCCTTACAAGATGGAAACCCTTATTTTTAAGGGTACAGAAACAAGTGTACTCAATTTTAAAAAAAGGGGGGGAATGGAAGCGACCGCAGGTCAGCAGATTAAGGCGCTGTTTTTTCTTAGTGACTGCTGCTTCCAGTAAAGGTTTCTAAAACGGGTTGAAATATTTGTCCGAATTCTGAATCTTGTTACTACATTCATATTTAACGGACAGTATTAAAAAAGTTGCTCTTTATCGATATTTAGATTAACCCCTTGGCATACAACGACGAGTTGAGGGTCGCCATTCGTTTCATGTGTCGCTATAGACTTTGGCGAGTCTACCTCTTCAAGAACTGCTTTCGGTAGTCGTCGTGCAATATATTATTAGATTACTCACTTTCTTCACTCGTGCATCAATTCTGGTTCATTTGTTACAGATGCCCATCCTCCTACCTTGTCAGCAACATCAATAACAAGGTTGCATCCACAAATCAGTAAATCATAAAGAAGCTAATTGAAAGCAGTATTCAGTATAGCAGTGATATCTACGGCGAATGCCACACAGTATAATATTTGAGACTGATAGACTTCAATATTAATACAAATAAGAGAAATGGCAATTAAATATTTTATAATTATTCAAAATTTCAAGATAAAATGTTCTCCTTCTCAGCTTGTTCATAAATGTTGAATCAAATTATAGAGACATTTTTAAGACACATCAAATTCCGTTTTATTTGTATGGCAAGTGGTTAACGATTTAAACAACGTTCTTTAAATGTTGAGATGTATCCTTAGGATTTTCAATGATTTACAGACTTATGGAAAGCAACATGAATTTAAATTTAATGGAGTATAACGTTTAAAAAATTATCAGGGACTTTAAGATACCAATTTTAGACAATCTTAACACCATTCAATCGGTTTAGAACAAAGATTAAAAAAGTAATTTATTCTCTTCAATAAACTTACACTCAAGAGCCAATACATTATGACCACCTGTCAATAACGAATTGGCTCACCTTTAGCGAGCAACACAGCTTCAACCCGCCTTGACATGGATGCCACAAGTCCTTGGTAGATGGCCGGAGACAGATTGCACCAGATGTTTAAGCAACGGTTACGCAAATCCGAGATATTGCGAATTGGTGGTCTTTGAACTCTGAGCTGCCGTCACATGACATCCCAAATGTGTTCTATCGGATTGAGATCAGGTCAGTTAAGCGGCCAGGACATTAAATGGAATTCAACATCATGTTCCTGGAACCACACCAACACAATTTTAGACTTGTGACACGGGGCGTTGTCCTGTTGGAACATTCCATTTCCAGCTGGAAAAACAGAGGCCATGTAAGGGTGCAAATGGTCTGCAATGATGTTCAGATACCCTGTAGTATTCATAGTCTGCTCTATCACAACCACGGGCCCCAGAGACGCCCAAGAGAACGTTCCCCAAAGCGTAATACCGCCACCACCGGCCTGTGTATGACCTACTGTACATTGAGGAAGCAACTGTTAGCCTGGAAGACGGCGTATCTTGACACGCCATCGGCGTTATGAATGTCAAACCGTGATTCATCGGACCAGGCAACTCTCTCCCACTGATCCATGGACCAGTCGCGATGTTCCCGGGCCCAGCGTAAGCGCAGTTGGCGATGACGCTTTGTCAGCAATGGCACACGAGTTCGACGTTTGCTGCGTAGCGCCATATCCAACAGTGTCCGCTGAACAGTGTGCTCCGATACTATTCTACTTGGCCCTGCATTGTATTGGGTTGTCAGCTGAGCCATTGTCTAGCTCCGGTTTTGCTTCACCATGCGAGACAATCTCCGACGACCTTTTTCTCTGATAGCGTGTGGACGTCCAACACCATGTCGTCTACTGCTGGTTTCACCGTCATTCATCCACTTTGTATTAACAACTGTAAATCGCAAACAACCCACGAGTCGTGCAGTTTCGGAAATACTTGTTTCGAGTCGTTACAATCTGCCCTCTATCAAAATAGCTTAGATCCGCAGCCTTTCCCACCACACACAGAAGTAATTGAAAGAATGATTCTTCAGACTCTCTCGAGCCGTAGTTAAATGCCACTTCCGCTTCATCCCGACGAGTTCATTGCAAAATGTAGGGGTGGTCATAATGTTTTGGCTCTGGAGTGTATTATTTGCTTTTATTACTAATAATTTTGTTCCCATTATAAAGTACGCCCCTTTTGTCATTTGTGTTTGTCTCACATCGGTCCAATCTCTTGCAGGCTGCTATAGGACCTGTAGCTTTAGACCACGTGAAGAAACTCGGCATGGGACCTGAATATGAACAGTACGGAATTGAAGTAAGGAATATTTTTCTCACTGACAAACTTTATCCTTACCTAGACGCGCCATACAATTTAGATAAACATGTACTTCAAATAGCCTCAATTCTTGATACAGGTTTCAGTATTTTCTGTCATATATCTGCTAATCCTTAGAGTTTTTTAATATTCCTATTGTAATACTTTCCCTAATCGGAAAAGTAACAAAGTTCATTTAGCTCTCACAATAATCAGCTTTCAATTTTATACAAATTTATTGACACTATTTTGGATTAGGATTAAACTTCAATTAAATGTCGAGTAGTTATGCTGTAATTAATCATCAGCTATTTCTTCAAGTATGACAAGAAATAAAATAATCTCAGCAGAAAAAATAATAATAATAACAATAAAATAATGCCTTAATTCTGAATGGATCAAGTTCCCTCTCCCTTTTCATATGTACCGCTTTGAAGTACGCTATTACTGATTAGTGAAAAGTCGATTTTCTTTCTTTTTTAGATTTTGACAGTGGCAGTGTTATCCATTCTAATAACTGCTCCCCTTGGGGCAACAGCCATATCATTACTAGCACCACGATTACTTGGAGACAGTAACAGCAACTTGAAAGAAAAGGCTGCGATGGCAGACAGCAAACCCAGTATACTTGATAGCACCAGTACAATATTGACCGTATACAGCAACACAAATACTACCAAAATGCCAAGCATTAGCTCGGACTTCGGTGATTACGTGGTGAAGCTCTGAACTCTTAAAAAGAATATGTACATTTGAGTCCATCCGGTTCTATCCAGTCGAATTTGTGTAATAAAAGACAGCAGTTTCTTTTTAAGCTTTGTATCTCACTAAATTCAAAGAAATGCACACTCGTAGATCTTCTCAATGTAGTTACTTGTTAAGCGTCATTCTCTTTCTTGAACAGAGTAAAATGCCAAGAAGCAGTGCAAGAGTATTTAGAGTCTTCAAATAGTTCTCAATTAACACTATGAAAGGTATTATCATCAAACATATTTATTATCTGATAGAAACGGAGAACATAAGTCCAAATGGATGAAAAAAAAACATATTTTCTCAATATAGTTGTCAGCATCGTAGCAGTGGCTTAAAATCGAGTAATTGCTTAAGTAGTGCAAAGTGATCTCTTAGCTTCGTGAATCATTAGATAGAACAGTGGTCGCCAAACTTGATGACATTCGAATAGAGTTGTCCCTTAAGCTCATCAGACAATCTATTTCTGTATGTATGTCTTATAAATTTCATCCTGGTAAAAAAAAAAAAAACCTTTGACAAGTGTATAGAGCTGAACATTGCCTTTATTTTTAGACTAACCGTTACCAATATGGATAATTTTCTTTGAAAACAAACGACCAAATATTTTTAGAGCTTGAAAAACTTGATTTTGAAGATAAATCATCACTACAGATTGCCAGACCTAAACTTGACACTGCGATCGATCGAAAATATTTTTTTCTAGCTACAAGTAGCTCGCAATCAACGGTTTGGCGACCTCTGAGTAGAGTACCATCTAAACATTACCAGAAAAAAAAATATAGAGAAAAAACATATTAAGCTGTCATTCCACTATATCAAAACTCTTGTAATCTTAACTATAAAACAATCCACTAGCGCAGTCTTTCTTCACCTAAAATACACCGCAGACCAGTAAAATACAAAATATTCTTTTTTAAAGTGGGTCTGCCCATCATATTGGATTCCTCGTGACCAACGCCAACCTATAGGAAAAATGAAATTGGCTCTTTCTGGCTGGCATTTTGAGAATTCTGTTTAGCCTTCAAGTACGAAAAAATTTGGTAGCCTCAAATTTACAGCAACCTGTTTTAACTATGTCTAATGGCATGTAGGGTTTTAAACAGTCATTGATAAAATGTAACATGCAATCAGGAGAACGGAGCTTGGTAATACTTAAGAGCAGGAGGTCAAATCTTTAATTTTTTACAATGGTGTGGGAATGTTGCTATGTACTGCGTAATTTTATCACCTTCTACAAATATAGCTTTAACAACTTAAAATAAAAATGATCACTCATTGAGGGGAAGGATCTTCTAGTAATCAAAAATATGTTTCATGTTAAACCTCCATAAAATTACAAAGATCTATAGCATACTTTGGCCACAGAATTTTTTTTTAATTTTTAAGGAGGCCACAATTTAATTATTACTGTTTTTAACTTCAGATTTTAAATTTTACACCAAATGCTTTATATGTGGTAATATTACTAAAAGTGAATAACATTTGCATTAATATTAAAAGAGATTTATTAAATAAAAAAAAAATTTTTCTAGTTCTTCACCAGTAATCAATGTTAAGTGCATGTGCAATGCTAATTCAAATAAATAGAAATTTGCTTTTAAGTTGCTCTTTTAAAAGCACTTTATGGACTGCCGAATCAAAATGTAAATCATCACTCAAGATAGTGAATATTCATTTTATTAAATTTCGAGAGTCCCTCTTAGATGCCAACTACTATTTTCAAAAATCTATCTTGAAACCCTATTTGAAAAACATTCATCAATCTTATGAATATCATCACTTATCAGTTTAAGCTATCCCCAAAAGTGCAACTGTCTTATTTCCTTCTTTGGTCCTATGAAACTCTTAAAACAGCCACTTTACGATCCAATAGGTTCCATTATATATATTCTATTTCCATGTCAGCTAAAGAAAAAGTGAGTTTTCTTTCTTTCAGTAATGTTCTATTACACATTTTAACTGTTTCCCTGATAAATATAGTCTTATATACTCTCTGCAAATGAGATCCAACATTGCCTTTGTAACCACTAACTTGGCCCTATCTGGTAACTAGGAACATGTCCACCCATTTAACCCATTAAAAAATGAACAATTTTTGCAGAAATTATTGGTAACTAACACAATCTATTTTAAATGCCTAGTACTCTAACAAAATATCACATTTAAACAACTGGATATTAAATAATGTCTTAATTAGTGATGAGCTGTCATTTTAAACATCACAGAATGTCATAAAAAAAAACCTTAATAAAAGATTTATTTGCTATTACAATAGAAGTCAGTGCTGTAAGGGGAAGATTTAAAATAGAAAAAGCAATTCGGCATGAATTCAGCTGTTGTACCTTCTGAATAAGTAAATACATGTGCACACCTTGAAAAATCATAAAATGGCAATTCAAATGACAAAATTATAAATAATACTTATACTTGAAACTTTACAGAAATTTTCATAGGATTGCCATTTCCCTTTATTGAAAAGGTACAATCATTTCAAGAAAACAAAATTTCTACAAATTATTGACTCTCCTCATATAGTGATGTGTGTTAATGAGTTATTTTGAACAGCTTTATATGAAGCCTCTAAGTTGTATTTCAACCCCTAACCTGTTTTAATACTATTCAATATTTTATCTTTCACTGTTTTAATTACAGTGGTATTTAAAAAGCTCAAAGTAAATAAGAAAATATAAAAAAATTTAAAAAGTGATATTACGTTAAGAACAGGGTGCACAAAAATCTATCTTGTAATAAATCAAATAAAAGGTAACAGGTTAATTTTTGATACTGAGGTACTAAAAGTGAATAGGTACCACACTTCTAACAGAGGAATGTCCTAATCTTTTTTATGAATATTTTCAATTTGTAAATATTGTTTTCATTCGGGGTTTTGGCAATGATAATTTATGAGTTTGTATGATTGTACTTATGAACATAAATATGCATTGTCATTAAATCAAGAGAACAAAGTCAACTATTTAACAAAATGATAAAGTTTTATTTAATAGTATCTTTAGCGAAAAGATTCACAATCAACACATCATAATTTCTCTCATAAAAAGGCATGTCACTGCACCACAGAAGATGACTAAATTGCAGTCACAAAGGCTGAGAGTTATTGCAAATATACATTTGATGTGAATACATACACATCAGAAAATATGCAGCAAAACATTGGGAGCACCAACCTGTTCCTGATGGGGACAAAGTCAATTACACAGATATACTCTCAATGGTGACTGCATATTTCATGCAACATGGAATGATGGATAATTTTCTCAAATTTGCAAGTGAATGTGTGTATATATTTATATATATTATATATATTTATATGTATACATAAATATGAAAACAATATATTACTCTACTTAAAATATATTTAACAGAAACATGTACAATGACAAATGATGAGATGCAATTTCACCAGCACCTATACACATGTCACTGGTGCATAGACATCAGATCACTCTTGAAAAATAAATCACAACTTTGCCTTTTACTCACAAGTCACATGTGTAAACTGGGATACATATCTTAAGGTACAGAAAAAGGGAAATTTTGACATTTCAATACAACAGTCCTTTTATATTTTAAATGCATTTTGAGAAATGAGTTTATAAGTAATATTAAATGGAAACAAAGTTTCATAGACCATGCTTGCAATCTCTAATTCGAGGTAAGAAAATTACACTGTACAAATAAGGTACAAACACAGTAAAGTTTAGAGCAAATACTCTTACAAAAATATGAAGTGAATGTTTTAGTCTGATAAAAAGTTCTCACACGTAAACTACCTTTGATTTTTCATTAACTAGCCTATATACTACTCCCTTCTTTATCATTTGTCAAAAACAATGACATAAATATTATTCACAATGCACTGGTTTAAGCTCTACTGTTCCAGAATATCTCTACACGTACAGACAGGAAGACCATAACTATTTAGGAAAGGGAGATATTATGCAAACTTAAAACAGGGAGTGGATTTTAAGTTTAATATTAAATACTGGGAAAGATACTTATCTAAATGGTAAAATAAAATCTAAAGTTACTTGAACATTAGTAAAATTATAAAGAAATTTGAAAATTGAATATTAAAGCAACTCTGAATAAAAATTTTATTTTAACATGCACGTAGAGCATAAGCATTTTCTTTCAAATTATCACCCTATTTATTCTTTTACTGCTTAGTGCTACAATAATATAAAATTTGATCCCTTTAAATGCTTTGTCTACAAATTTGCTTAAGGCCATTTCAAGAGTCTCACTTTGATCATATGTCAGATTTCAGAAAAGTTATTGGTAATACTGTTACTTAGCCATTCATACTTAGTTTACAATGCAAATGTGCAAACTGTAACAAAAAATTTACTTTAATAGTTAATTATGTTCACTCTAAATTTGGTTTAACATCAAGAAATATAATTTTAACAAAATATGTATATTTTTATGGGAAACTACTATATTAAAAATTTAATCCATTTCTTTTACTATACATTGTGTCCTACTTCATAACAAAATAATGATAAAAATAAAAGATATTTGTCACAGTAAATTTTTTTTGTATAAATCAAAGAAGAGACATAAAAATGTTTTTTCCAGACAATTTCTATAAGATACTAAGTTAACAAGGTAATATGTTTTACATTGAAGTCAAATAATTTGAATACCCCAAAAAGTTTTAGAGCCTTGAAGTATTACATGATTCTGGCACTTCATTTAATGAACTGTACTCAGAAAAGGTTAATAGTACAATAAATTCAATAGTAACAGCAGTATTAGAGTGAGTATTTGCCCTCAAAAGTTTGCACATGCTCAATATAGCTCCTCACACACTAGGAGAAAACAAATGTAATTGTAAAATACATATTAAAAATTAAAGAAAAAGATTCATATTCGGTATACATTAAATTTATAAAAACAAAGTAAATCAACTGTCAAAGTCATTTATATTAGATAAAACCATCATCACAGATTTTTGAAATTTAAAAAATATGAAACAATTTGCTTTTCAAATTTTTATGAGACATCTTTTCCTATGTAAGAAAATAATAGCTTTAAATATATATATATACTATCTGAAAATAAAGATTCAATCCAAAATACAATTAAGGTAATTTTAAATGCTTAATTTTAAATTTTACCATTTATTGATGTTACATTTTTTAAAATATAAAATTACATAAATAATACTATAAAATATAAATTTCAAGAACCATGAAGTTAAAATCTTTGAGTCTTTCTTTTTTTAATCTGAAATAATCTCTCTCAATAGTATATCATAAAAAATAAAAAATTACAATGAAGTTTAGCAATTAAATTAAAATTGAATTAGAATGTAAAATAATTATGCTGCCTTAAAATATAACTGGAAAATATTTCTGCTAGGAATATACTTTTTTCCTGTATAGTCAGCTAAATTTAGTTGTAATCTTGAAGAAAAGTTACATTTATAGAACTAATAAAACTGAATAAAAAACAACTTGATTTGGCATTTCCTGCCAATTTATCTTGGTTTACAAATTACAACATATCAACTAATACTTTTGATTTAAAAAGAAATATGGGACATGTACATTTAAATTTCATCATATGCTTGAAAATATATAAGAATATAATTAAATTATAGTTCATGTTTAATATTTTATACTGGTTACAAAAACAAATGTAACTAGATAGTGACTAGAAAAGATATACATTTTTATGAATATAGACTATTAGTTTCATTTCTTTTTACACCATCTCCTTTTGGGTAGTCTTGCCAAGAAGAAAATACATCATACATACTTTATCATGTTTTCTGAATTACCTACCCATTACAAATACAAATTTTCTATAAAATATGACATCATCTGTAGTCAAAATCTAGAATTGGAGAGTCGTGAGTAATTAAAAGCTATATGAAAAAGTAAAAAGTAAATTCTAATTGAAACTTACAAAAAAATAAATTTCATATTTACTATACTGTATGCTTAAAAACTCTTTTTCACAGATATAATTTTTCAAAAAATCCAAAGTGTTATTTTTTTAATACGATCTTAAGGACTGAAAAAAAAAATCATTTAAAAATGCTACAATTATTAGCGATTTTTATCGTTTATTTATTTAAGTACTATGCAGTATTGCAATTGCAGTTTTTATTTTAAATAAAAATGTCATAAAATTAAGGGTCCCAAAATTAATTTCAAACTTTGTCTAATTTATTTGTGTTTTTATTCTTTAATTTTAGTTAAATAAAACCCTAGGTGAAAAAACAATTACTACATGAAATACCTAATTATGGCAGCAAAGAATGTGACTGATAAAATTATTATTCATTGCCAAAAACATATTAAAGAACAATATGACCAGACACTATTTAAAGACTAGAGTAAACAACTGACCTAGATTAAAAATTTTAAAGAGATACTTAACAAAATTTAAGTTTTTACTGCTTTGCTTTTTTATTTTAATTTTTTTATTTAACTTTTTTTGAGTACATAAATATATTTTGAAGAAATAAATTTTTAAAATTGCTGTAGCATTTAAATACAAACGCAGGGTACATTTAGCCCTGCTACCCGTTTTCCTTTTGATCCTAGTTACACTTTCAAACAAACAAAAAAAAAATAATCTGGGGGGAGTTTGTTTTTTTTTTTGGGGGGGGAGGGGGTTCTTTTGAAAAGAACTGAATTATATTTTATGAAATTAAATGCCTCGTTTTTAGTTAGTGCACCTTTTTTTAAATCCATGTTGACATTTCTCAAGGCTGAATCCCCCACCCTTTTAAAGACATAGTAACCCTTTTACATTTAGCACCCTATCTTCTTTTTTTGTCTAGATTAAATCACATTCAGAATAAGCAGTCATTCTTTGAACAATTAAAGTTTAAATCTAATTCTGGTTTCTTATGTAACAATAACTTGAAAGTGCTTTCATATTGTTTGTTATAATTATAAAATTGAAAAGTTAACATAACAAATGATGAAATTAAAATCTTAATTGTCTATAATATTAGAGATTTCACTAAATTTTATTTCAATGTCATTGCATGTTTTTAAAAATGGATAGCGGTTAATTAAATAAGTATTACAAGTCTCTTTCTACACATCTGCATTAGTAGAAAGATGACATAAAAATGTAATAAAACTATGAAGCATAAACTTCAAAAGAAAGAAATTCCAATTTTAGAGATTTCAAAAGTAATTCCTTTTTTTTTTTTTTTGGTCCTATTAAAAAAAAAAAAAATTTATTTGCTTTTTCATTGTATTTTTTTTTTTTTTACAAGGGAAGGTATTTTGGATTACACTGCTTACTTTTAGAATGAGAAATTGCAAAGAAGATATTTTTAAATCCTGAGTAGCTTGTCATTTAAAATTAAAAAAAAAAAAAAATTATCTTTAAAGTCCTTTTGTTTGCTATGTTTTTTTTAAACTCATATCCTCTCATTTTATTTATTTAATACAGATTTTATTTGCAAAATAATCAACTCTTATGCACTTAAATGAATTTTGAAAAAGTTTTTATGCATGACATGATTTTCTCCCTATAAGACTATAATCTACAAGATTGTTAATAAGGAAAAAAATAAGCACCAAAACAACATAATTAGCATGTACTATATCTACCCCCTCCCACTTATAAAATATTCTCATAAGTACTATAAATATATTTAAAATTGATGATCATAGCTGAAATTTATAACAAATAATATTAATGCAAACAGCATATGTAATTTTGAATCAAAGTTGTTAATTATTTTTCCATTTCAGTTTTACATAACACCAACATGTTAAAATCTTTTCCGACATACACACTTTTAAATTTTACTTTACACAATACTTTTTTATAGTGAAGTATTAAAAAATCAAAGTACTTTTATAGTGCACAGGATTTGAAAAGTACAAAATTGGTTGGAAAAAAAATTTTTTTACTGAGTTTTACATTAATTCAAGCTAAAAAATTCACAAATATCTTTTTTCAACAAATATAAAACAATAAAAACTTCCATATGGGAATTCATGAAAATATGAAATTCTTTTCCAAATAAGCAAAACATGGTAAATTATCCTATCAACAAATACAACTGTGAGATGAATATTAGTTACAGTTAGCATTATGCAATTTCTTTATGTGAATTAATTTTTCATTAAAGATACATTTATAAGCTACTGGCTGTGAATCCTACAGCACATATCCTTACAAAATTTCCAGTTCAAAATTTTTAGGTTTTTTCTTTTTTGAAAATAGGGATGAAACTTTCTGTAAACTCTTAATAAATTCATATTTACATGAACACATAGGCAAGAAATTATCATAGATCTCTTACTTGAGGCACTCACCAATACTCATTAAATAACTGTCATTATCATATTTTCTCAGTTTGTAAATTCAACAACAGTAAATAGATTTTAAGGGTTTGAATTTCTTAGAAAACAATCTATCATTTCGTTCTGAAAACATATAGATCACAGTTCCTAACAATGACTGGCTTTGCAACAATAAAGAAATATATTCAGTCGCTACTCAGTTGTACAGTAAAAACAATATCAAATTTAAAAGCACAGCTTATAAGATTATAAAAAGACAGATGGAGGGAAATTCTGTTTTAAGAACACTTTGACCATCCAGGAGTGCTTCTTTTAAAGAGGAAATTATCTACAATGTTTAATAGAACAAAACAATTAGGACTAATGAAATTTATAATAACATGAATTAATACGAAAACTTCAATACCTAGATAGTTTCATTTTCCACCTTGATAAAAAACAATTCAAATTTAATTACCCACTTCAATTATTTATTATGCAATCAGGTATTTAAAATATATACATAATTCTCAGATTTTTCCTTTTAGATACTGAAGCAAAACTCACACAGTCAGCACTGAAAAAATTATACATGAAGAAAATTTTATATTTCTTTCTTCTTTACAATTAAATCATACAGCAAAATTCTCTTTAAATATCTGAACAAGTACTGACACTGAAAGTTTTGCTTTAATACTGTTAAATCCAGGATGGTATAAGCCCTTTTAATTTATGTGCAGGAAAAAGAATAATGAGTTAACTAATATATTCCTTCATCTGAATGAAATTAACAGAATAGATTGGTTAATAAAAACAGTCTCACAAAATGTACAATAGGAACTTATTACACTATGTGGTTCTCTAAACATTAAAGGATCTTTAAATAATCACTTCTTTTAACTCCTCTCAAAAGAATATTTATGATATGTGAAGTGTTGCAATTATAAGAGCACTTTGCCTCAAACACAAACGAGGGCAAAATAAAGAAAATTTATTTTTCATTGGTTAGAGGATGATTTTCACATACTCAAAGGACTATTCACACTCAGAGGAATGAAATCTCAACTATGTACAAAGTCAACAAGCTTCACATACATACACACATGCAAATTTAGGCATCAGTAGTCTTGTGCAAAACACATTTCAGGCACTTTAGAAATAATATATTACAAGATTCTTTCATATAAAATGGGAGCATTAACTCACCAGCTATTCAGAGCTTTGAAAGACTTAGCAACAAATAGGTCCCAGCACAACACAACTTGAAAAATTTTCAAACAATAGTCAGTCCTCACTTTTAACATTAATTCACACATATGCCTAATGTTTTTAGAACTTATTTCTGTTTGTTACTTTTGTGTATACATTTTTATTCCAGAAAACATAACAAAATATGAATTAGTAATCAGAAGTGTTAGGAAATAAAATAAGTAAAAAATCATACATTGCTGTTTAACTATTAAATTGTACAGAAAAAATAAATAAATAAATCCTTTCACTTCAAAGAGATCAATAGAGTTCTAATGAAGCTCACAAAATATGAATGTATGACAAAATTTATTTACAAAGTTTAGCATCAACAACCAGAAACCACATTTAATCGTTTGACTTTTCTCGATGATTGTCGGGTTGCAGCCACTTCTGCTATGACTACACAATCATCATCACTTTGAGAAGAAGCAATGGCCTTCTTACGCTTATAGGAACGTGTTGTTGGCCGATGAGGCACATTTTTTGCAGTACGACCTTTACCCCACTCCAGATTCTCTTGGAGGGGCTTTGTTACATCAGGAAGAGTCGATAGATAATCTGTAACACGTTCTTCTGAGTAGTCAAACACAGAATGCTTGTCTTTAGAGGTGTTAATTTTATGGGTACACCCATCTTTTTCTGAAGAAGAAAAACATGAGTAGGAAGTCCTGCTTGATGAAATATCACTGCTGAGAGAAGAACTACTGCCAGCATCAGTGGAACTTTGTTTCTGTTTGCGACGCTGAGCCAAAGGGGCAGCAGAAACATCTTGTAACCGAAAGCCATCCCGAGTTGCTTTGTGGAATGCATGGAGAGTGACATTGAGAGCAGTTTCAGCGGCACGAGGAGATGACAGAGAACAGAGGACATCAGGTGTCATCAGAGGTGTACTAGAATAGGCACCATGGTGAGATCTCTGCAGCCATGGATGATGTCGCAGCTGTTGCATGGTAAGTCGCTCATGAGAATTCACTGTAAGAAGTCCCTGTATCACTTCTTTGGCTTCAACTGATACAATGTCCCACTGAGGTCCACAGAAGGTGAATTCACCTTCCTTAATTCGTTGCATAATGACAGCAGCACTAGCTTCTCGACTGTAAGTTTGAAAAGGTGTTTTCCCAGATAACATAGTATACTAAAAGAAAAACATTTCCCCTTCAAATTAACATGTTAAATAATTTATGATAAAATAAGTGGTAATATATAAAATTAGAAAAAACTAATATAAAAATTGTTAATAATAAAATAGAATTCTAACAGATTTACCAGTTTACAATAAACTTTAGAGAAATTAAATGATAAATTTAAGAGTATCATATCTATACTTGAAAGGTACATTTGTCCTTGGAATACTAGTATATCCTTCGACATTTCTTGTCTTCAATGCATAACAATATGCATAATGATATATAACTATATTCTAATATAACCTTTGTCTTCAGTGTATCTGAGCTAATATACACTGAGAGACAAAAAATCTATGCATTTTTGTACTAATATGCCTATAACCTTAAAAATTGTCCAGTATTATTTCAAGCATTTTCTATAAAAATGTTCTTTTATTTTATAAGCCCAAGTTTTAAATTTTATAAAATCTTTAAAACACATACTATTTTTGCTTATAACACTCTACTGTAAATTTTTTATTAGTTCTAAGAGAAATCAGAGCTGAGTGAAATTTAATTCTAAACCTAAATTACTCTCCCTTCCCCTAGGCCTGGAAAGTGCAAGAAAAGTGAACTCAGAATTTAGGCACTGAAAATATTATTCAAAGCTGATTTTAGTTGTAATTTCTTATTATCCAATACTATAATATTTTACAAATTATATTTGTTACCAGGGTTGGTCATTTCGCTGGCAAAAAGGTTTTTCTGCCAGGACAGTGGCAATACTGGTAATAACTGGTAAAAACCGGCAAAAATCAAAATTTGTAAAAATAAATTTAGTGATACAGGTTATATGAAAAAGAATCATAACAAATAAAATAAAATGCTTTCTTAGTAAAAATAAACAAAAAATATATTCTTATTTTTTTATTTTATTTTTGCACTACTCTTATCTCTCTCTCTGCTAAAAGATTTTCATGCACCTGCACATCCTCCACAAACCAGTTCAAACAAGAACCCACCTGCTCTATCCTGAGTTATGCAAGTGCTGATCCTCCTTCAAGTGTAATTTTTTGTTTTATAAAAAAAACATAAAATTTTAATAAGAATTTTAAAACTCCACTTATTTGAGCATAATATATTAATATATTTTTAAACACTATTGCTTATATTTTGCATTTCTGAAATATTGCATTACATTAATTGATTAGGTTGATATTTTAAAACTGGAAGTGTTTGTTTATAACTTCTAAACATTTTGTAATATTGTTAATTTATTGCAACATAAAAAAAAATCAGACTAACAATTTGATTTTTTTTCAATTAAAGATTTTTTTTAATGATGAAATTTATAATTTTGCAGAAGTTAAAATGAGAATAAGTGATCATCTTAATGTATTGTAATCTAGTCTGTGACTTAATTTAAGATAGGTAAAAGAACATAAATGCCCATTAATGTGTCAAAAATCTGTTTTTGCTGGAAAAACCTATTTTTGCCGGGGTAGTTTTTATCAGTTTTTTCCACACATGGCAAAAACTTGCCAACCCTGTTTGTTACTATTTACATTTGAAAAGTAGGAACATGAATCAAAACACATATTGCATATTGCTAAAAAAATAAAAAGTAATATTGCAGAAATAGATTTATAATCTTTTTAAAACAACATATTTAGTAATAACATTCTTTTGTTTTTAAATGTACCACTGAAAAGAACAGCAGTTCTTTTCTGTATTTGTGAATTTTGATCCATACATACATATTTATTTAATGGAGGATTCTGTTTTACCAATATAAGGTCTAAGGTAAGGAATATATTTTCTTTGCAAAAAAGAGTTCGCAAGGATTACTTTAAATCCTAAACTGCAAATGTCAAAAACAAATAGGCACCATTTTACAAACACAAGAATATATATAATACAACTTTCTCAATTAAGATTAATACTTAGTTAAGATTTATGTACTTTAAAACATTTTTTATTGTTTTTTAAAGTTTTGTCAGTGTATGTGTTTTTTACAGCCAATTTGGTTAATATGGGCTAAAAACACATAAAACATTCTTTGTTGTACCTGTTTCAATTTCATTTATAATTTCAGGTTATTAAGTAATTAGATTTTTGAATATTTTTTTTAGCATTAATAGGATTTTTACTGTCATACTTGCTACATGCTAAACTTTTAGTTAACGAAAACTGAATATGAATTTTCATTTCATTGAAAGTCATTTGTTTTCATGCTTGGGCCATTTTTGAAATTTGCTTACATTTGCTGTCCCAAAGGAAAATCAAAAAAATGAAGCATACATCAGTGTTTAAAGCTTAATTTGAGTAATGTATTACATAAAGAAAAAAAAAATGATCTTACTAAATATTTCTCTCACTGAAGATAATTTTTTTTATATATAAATATTTAAATAATGTAAAATGCCCCTTTTAAGTGGAAGGTCAAATTCTTTCCAGTAACATGGTAATTGACTTGACAAGGAATTTGACAATCAAATCAAAACATTATAAAATTGACTGATGGACATGATTTGTAACTTATCTAACAATAGAAATGTTTTCACTAACTAGTAACCAATATTTAAAGATAATAGTGTAAAAAAATACTTTAGCATTAAAAATATGGATTTATGCTTCCATTTTTCTCTCTTTTTCTCTCAGACAGCAATTGTAAACAAATTTTGAAAATGAAAATTTTAATATATATATATATATATATATATATATATATATAAAAATGAATTTGTGTCTGTCTGTCTGTACTCAATAGACTCAAAAACCATGCATCCAATCACCGTGAAAATTCGGGAAATGTTTAGGTATATCCCTGGGAAGGTTTTTGTAAATTTTTAGCGTTCAAAATCCATTCCTTCCCCCATTTTCGAGCATTTCAAGTCATTATTCCAAACATTATTTTCCTCGGTTAAAAGCAAACGATTAAATTTTTAATTTATTGCGTGATAACTAAGTGAAAGAAGCATTATTTCTAGCAATGTGACGTCACCCCAAGTAATTGTTTTAAACGCAGTTTTCCTCTGTTAAAAGTAGAAGATTAAAATTTTTAATTTATTACATAATACATAGGTGAAATTGATATTTTTCGATCACTATGACGTCATTCCTTTAAATATTTCATTTATTAATTTCTTATTTTATAATCGTCTGCGTAGTATCAATTCGATTTGATCTGGAAATTGAGATATAAAGTGATTCACTTTCATTTCTATGTGACGCAAATTATAGCATTTTTATTATATGAGAACTAATTTTAAATTTAATTCTTCATTAATTTTTAAGTAGCAATGAAATGTTTTCTAAAACATTCTAACAACAAAAAAGTACAAATTTCAGTGACTCTCATGGTCAAATAAAAACCTGTCATTTTATATAGTTATCTTCATATTCATATATTTGACAATATGAATGTGTGTTTCTGTTTCATACTAAACTATGTGGTTTGTCATAAATTGCCTTAAGTTTAGAAAACATTTATTACTACGAACAAAATTAGCACTTTTGCTGTCAAAACCTCTGCTCCCTATTCTATCATGTAATTTGGCAAGGTATATTAACGTTGCTAATCAACGTACAGTAGTAATACAGTTTAGGGTTAAACTTATATTTTACTATACAGTTTTGAGCAAATTTAATATAAGACAGAAATTTGATGCAGATTTAATCGTTAGCATGTAAACATATATTTTGTTATTTTTATTTATAGATATTAAGAACAGTTTTCATTTTTATGTTTTTTTAAACAAATCTACCCGATAAGTCACAGAGTAACTTCTTTGGACAGAAATCCTTGATACCGCCAAATGAACATATTCCACATTAATACATCTTGAATTCCCAGATAAAAATCTGACTGTGAGATCCAGGTAATGTTATTTCGCCCATTCGTGTTCCGATATACCAATTAGTTCGAAAGATATTAACGAAAAACCAAACAAAATGGCAGTTTAATTTTGCGACACAAACTTTCCATTGTTGAGTTGGCGTCTAAATATGGCAGTGTTATTAATTGTTGGCATTAGTATCGCCAGATACTTGGTATACGGGAAACACAAAATCGTATCTACGCTATTTAAATTCAAGTAAGTATATAAATATATGATGGCATTTATATATATAAGACTATTTTCTTATCTGCTAAACGCTAAACTCACTTTTGTTTATGAAATCACCTTTTTTTCTATTTTATTTTCTTGGCAAGATTTTTATTTTCAGTAATTAAAAATTGCCATGTTCTATCAAATTTGTTTTTATTTCGCAGTTGTCATCTATTAAATAAAAACTAACATATGGTTATAGGTTTTGTTATCTAAAATTCAACTACACTAGAGAAAAAAAATTGGCAAGTGATATAAAGGGAACAAATAAGTTTTCATTTTAGAAATGGCAACTATGAAATGTTGAGATATTGTAACCACTTTTGATTAAAGTTTAAAATGAGATTTCAAATAATATAATTGTTCTCGGTATTTTAGCCTTATATACTTATTTCGTTTTATCAATATTAGTTTGGTATATTTCTTTCATTTTGAATTCAATTGCGCCATTTTTATTTATCCAATTTCAAGACTTCACTCTATACTTCACCTAATCTTAAATAACCTTGGCAGAATTACTTAAGCAGGAAGGGTTGGCAGAATTACTTAAAGAAGTCATTTCGGTCAATCGCGTTCAGATATTCTAATTAGTTCAAAATATATTATTTTAAAACCAACAAAAACATTGTTTTAATTATATAGTACAGTCATTTTAACTGTTGAGTTGGCGTGACAAATAATGACCATATTTTCATTGTTGTCGTCGTTTTCGCCAGAGATTTGGTAATAGAATTGACATTAATGAAAAACAACTATCGCCTATCCTGCCAAACCGTTGTTTGTGTGGAAAATTTGAACTGTGGCTCATTTTGGTATTTTTGTTAGTGATTTATTATATTCTTGAAGAATTTTTCAAGACCTTACCATTAAAATTCGAGTGTAAATAAATGCATTCATAAACATAAATACATTTGGATGCATTACTTCGCCTAATCTGCTGAATGCTTAAAGTCTTTCCACCATTAAAATACTGTAATTACAATCAGTTAAAAGTATATTAATTAATATATGTACTGAGTGGTGCCATTTATTGCCTATAGTTACAACTATTTGTCATACGCAATAACTTTTTCTCTTTGAAATATTCCAGTATCAAAATCATTTTATTTTTAATAGCTAAATTTTTTACTTCATCAAAATATGTAAATCTTTATTTTACTTTCTCAATATTTTTTAACAAATTAGTATTTTTTCTGTTATATGTTGGTGTGATTTTTATTTTCAATAATTACAAATTCACCATGTTCTATCAAATTTGTTTTTATTTCACAATTGCCTTTTTTTTAAGAAAAAGTTATCATCATAGGTTTTGTTGTTTAAAATTTAATTTTTATGTATATAAAACATTAGTACTAAAAGGTATCCAATCTCAGAAATGAATTATCCCATTCAGAAGAGTACATATATATTACTCTCCACAGCATTTTGAAATTAGACTCCAACTTTAAAAAAAAAGTCGTGGAATTGGGAATTATTATGCAGTGGCCCACGGGGTACACAATGCACTTACTAGACATTCAGTTATAAACTGTTATAATCGTCAACAATCTGAAATTTACGAGATTTGTTCAGCATTTCTATTAATACGTCTTATTATCTTTAATAGTGGTTCTAAACCTTTCACCGAAATATTTTAAGACCCAGACCGAAGGCTGGGTGCGAAGCAGCTAGTTAAGCTATAAAATTTAATAATTTTCAAACCTCTGACAAGAAAATGAAACATTTATAGATAAAACACTAAATAAACAATAAAATAAAAAATAAATACTATTTAAAAACAGGATAAAAAAATTGGTATAAATTAAAATAAAAGTTATAGTAAATATATGAACATAATAGTCAAAACAACTCACAAGAATGACTCCAAGGCTCCACAAATCACATGCTTCACTGTAGCCATCTCCTGTACCAGAACTTATGAAAGTTTGTTTGAGAACCTCTGGAGCAGCATACTGAAGAGTAAAACATGGAGAATTCATTCGCTGGTTATCTGTCGGCATGAGACGAGCAAATCCAAAATCTACTATTTTCACTAAAGAAACATCAGAAGAGTCTTCAAATAAAAGATTCTAAAGAAAGAAATAAAAATTACTACCATTTTGTATTTTAAAAATAAAAAGTTCAAAAGCAAACTGATAGGATAACATTTATGAAGGTTTATTTATTTTGTTTCCTTCTTATGTATCACACTGATGCATAATTTTATTTTTCTTATGTTAGTTTTCTTTATATAAAGGATATTACATATTTTGATAAAATTTTTAATATGAAAAAAAGCATTTTAAATAGCTCGCTTAAAGTATTTGTTGATGCACAATAAATAGTAAAACTAGCTTGTTTGGAGCAAATTTATTTATTTATTTATTTTTAACATGAGGGTTGATTAGACAGGAAGCTAAAACTTAAAAATTTAAATGGCTACAATAATTTATGGCAACAGTCTCCAGGACCAAAAGTAAGCTCCCTATCTGATTAGCTGTTATATAACATTCTATAGCATTAAATATGGAAATTCTTAACTCATCAATCCTTAATATAGAGGAAATAAATTTTCCCCCTCCAATTTCTAACAGAAAACCTGATGAATAAAAATTAAAGATTTCATATTAATTATGAAATTTTAACTTCCAAGTAATGTAAAATTTAACAGATAATGGTCCAATTAGAAATTAGTTTTTACACATTATTTTTAAACTCATGTACTAAATTTACTCAAGTAACATTAGCCCCAGTTTTTCCCCCCAAATTCACAATGCTGCGTATGTCATTCTGAAAATAAAAGGGTCCTTTGATGATTTAATAGTGTATGTTTCTCAAAAGTCACTCTAAAGCTAATGAAACTATATTTATTCATTTCCTTTTAATCCTTCCTCTTTTCTCTTCTAATAAATGTTATAAAATCATAACAGACTTCTATTTTACATGTTTTACTCAATTTTCTACAAGGAATAATGTGAAAAAGCTATGCAAACATAATACAGCAGCTTCCTCCAATCAAGATATCTAAAATTTGGAATGGCCCCAAATACAAACATTTTCTTAACTGTCAGACTTTATAAAAAAAATTAATTATAAATTATACTGTATGATTTAAAACAGTATTTCCTTATTTATTTTATCTACACATAATATATATTAATTATATAAACTTTGTAATAACTTGCAATTTTTTAATCTAGCTTGATAAACTTTGTACTTAATGGTTTTTGAAGGCAAAGCTTTTTATACTTTATTCATTTCAAAAGTCAATTTTCCACCCCCAAATCAGTTGCAAAACTAGAAACAAAAAATATGGAGGTTTTGTCCAAGGAAGCATTCAAGCATGAGCTTGATAGGAGCCTATTGGTCAAACTAATCACTAGGGATTGCAGGTCCAAACCCCAAATAATTTCATATCTTTGTTCTCTTTTTTAAGATTGCAAAATTAACATATACCGATTAGTGCTGCAAATTAACTTGGATGTAAATGTACAAAAGTTCAAGGAGGGTATGGGTAGACAGGAAAAGTTTATAAGCCTTAACAAGGAAAAATAATTACAAAGAATCTAAAATTTGGAGAAGTCTGAAATTTAGAATTGCTAAAATCTGCAGAAATCTGGATTTTAGGTTCTCTATTGTATAGGAAATGTCATTACCCCACCACTAGTAAAATTTCCAAAGAAATTGCATTTTCCAAGAACCTTGGGTGACTTCAAGACTTTCTTAACTAAAGGCAAAAGATTCATAGGCAAAAAGGGGAAATTAAGAGATTAAAAGACCTATATAAATAAATACATGTTGTTAAAAAAAATATGAAACTTTATTTATCTCTCAAAAGAGAAAAAATAACTAGCATGCCTGTCTTAAGACATATTTTCTACCTCCAAATGTGAGTGCTTGATGCAAGTTAAAATAAAAACAATATTTTCTGAATAAATTATAATACAAGTGTTAAATTTATGCAAACTTTTTTATTAATTTCTTCCTGATAAACAGCTATATTCAAACCTTGTGATATACAGTTCATCCTCTCTCAAAATAGTAGTTACATATGTTTACCTACACACATCTCATAATGTACTTTGATAATATACAGCAAAGAGTAGAATTTGACAAAGAATCTATTTTTTTAATATATTAAAGAGATTATAATTATCTAACTTTATTTTAGACTTATGCTTCTAATTATTCCTTCCAAAAATGACTTATATTTACAATGTCTGGGTCTAATATAACTGAATGAGTTACACAGACTTACTTCAGGCTTAAGATCTCGATGTACAACTCCATGTGCATGCATGAAATGAACAGCAGATGTTAACTGATGAAAGATGTTAATAGCTTCCTTTTCAGTGAATTTGTCTTTTTTACGTATACGTTCTAGAAGTTCGCCACCTTTCAGCAACTCTAACACAATGTAGGTATGAGCCTAGAAAATTAAGTTAAAAAATAAGTAACAAAGGAACACAATTTTTAAAAATAAATAATTGTCATATGTATACATGCATACCTCATCTTGATACACTTCTATAAGTTTAACAATATTAGGATGACCCTGACAGGCCTTCAAAAGTTGAATTTCACGGGAACTATCAATACGTCTACTAACAATTTTCACAGCATATTCAATTCCAGTTTTTTTATGAATGCATTTCCTGCAAAAGTAAACATAAAAACATATGTATTTTGTAGTATAGAATATATAAATAATCTAACCAAAGAATTTAAGAACAAGTAGCATTAAAACACTAAGTCTGTAAGCATAAAAACAATACACAAAGCATCCAAAAAATAAACATGCCTTATGAGATATATATATATATATGTAATCCAGCAAAATTTAAACTGCCAGCTACATAGAAGTTATTAGAATGATTAGCCGCTATTGTTTTTACTCAAAGAGTGAGTCTGTATAAAAATAAATTTTATTTTAAGAGCTCAGAAAACAGCATGTTACTCTAGCAAGAGCAAAGAAGGAAATGATACATTGAAACACATGTGGATTACAGAGTAGGCTCCACAGCGAGACATGGCAATGAATTCTTTACCAGAGAGAGCAGCTTAGTCAGTGTTATTAAAAATTATAACAGGAACTTAGATTAGTGAAAATAGTAAACCATTCACTGGGGATTGCTGGAAAATGTGGCAAATCAGCAGAAAATTTGCATTTTATTTCAGAGATAGCTTTGGGAAATGGATTCAAAGAATTCAAGTTGTGGACACTCATTTTAATTAGATATTTTGTGGCTGGGAAAATAGATTTGAAGGAATAAGAATGGGAAAGAAAAGAATTTTTAAGAGGTATTTTAAGTTTAATAATTTTGATATATTACATATATATTCACAAAATTACAGTACACAAAAATTAATATGAGATGGGAGAATTTTACATAAAAGCAGAAATTTCAAACATAACCAAAAACACTACTTAGCTTGATGAAGTAATGTCTATTTTATTATAAATATTAATCATTTGAGGTTTTATTCTGATAACTTCATCTTACATATGATTATAATCATTCTTATTTCAATTATTTTTTAGCATTGAAATTTTATTTATAAATATTCATCTGATAAAGCAACTAAGAAAGTTTAGTAATATAAGATAAACTAATATCAAGCTCCATTTCAAATTAATAGGGTCGGTCATTTTGCTGGCAAAATGGTATTTTTGCCAGGACAGTGGCAAAATCTGGAAAAAAAAAAAACCGGCAAAAATGGCAAAATCTAGAAAAATTGGCTGGATTTTAAAAATTTACAAAATAATTAATAAATAATAAATAACAAAATAATAAATAATTTTGTACATAATACAATTGAGACTTAAATCAGACTATTAATTAGGTATTTCTTTAGTATTAAATTGACTAATTTAAACAAATTAAAATAATTTTCATTGATGTTAGTAATGAAAATACAATATTCTATTTTTGTAAATAAATTTATATGATGGAGGCATGGGATAAAAAATGTTTTCTTTATTTATCAATTTAATATAGTAATGTCTTTAATTGTATTGTGTATATATACATATATAAGATATATATATTATGTAAGTACTAAAAATGTTTAAACCTACAGTTTGTAGGGGAAATAAGCTAATAATTACATTAAAAACAATATTGCACATAAAAAATTGCAAAATCAATCTTCATTTTATTTATTTTTTTTTTTTTTGTATCTCTAGGTAGAATAACTTTAGATTTAGATTAGTGTTTAAATAACTCATTGAATATTCTACGTTAAAAAAAAAAAACATATGTATTTTTAGATTAGAGTTAAAATTAGTAAAAGTTAAAATAGTTACATCCCCGTAAATAAAAGATACCCATTTTTGCCACTTGGCAAAAAGTGGCAAAGATGTATTTTTGCCAGGACGGTTTTTACCGGTTTTTTCCACCTTTGGCAAAAACGTGCCAACTGTACAAATTAACTTTGCAAATTTATAAGAACAAACTACCTATCTAAAGATTGTTGAAAAAATACAAAAAACACTATTATTTTACTTATTTACATTATTTGCTGCATGAAATTCTTAAACACCAGCTTTGATTCTATAATGATAATTTTTGCAGTAGATACCCAGCATTCTTTAAAGTGTCCCACTATGCCAGATTTGAACTTAACTAGCATTCCTTCTGTTCATTTTCTTTAAATAATTGAATAATTATACTTCATTTTTATACTTGTTGCCTTGAACAGATTAATGTACAAGTCAATATTTGAAGTTATTTAAAAATAGTTAGATTTTTCATTGGGTATAAAATAAATAACAGTACATTGGAAGTAAAGGTCACAAATTTAAAATTTTACAGGCGAGCACAGTAAAGTTATTTTATGGTACTATTAAAAATTCTTTAATAAAAAATCAGACTTAGTTCATTTCATTTCAAGGCTAAGAAGAATAAGAATATTTGACTTGAAAAAAGTATTATGTCCTTAATAGTAAAAATTCATGGTTACATTTTAAAAAACCAAGCAATTCTATGAAATAAAATCTATTAGCAATAATATTAATTAATAAATATAATAAAAATTATACTTTCTTCTAACTAGAAAATTTCGGGAAGAATTTGTGAGACAAACTTTTATAAAAATAGATGTCATTCTGTTGGCAAGAACTTCAAAGTGATAAAATATCACAGTATTTTTAAGAAGATATGGGTTTTGATTTGAAAAAATAAAAAAAAAAACCTGTTTTGACAATCTCTTCATATTTATTTCTTGGAAGCTATCTTAACAAAAATTAACTATTAAAAAAAGATGCTTTTTTTTTTGTTTTGTTTTACCTGTAGGTGACTGCACTGGGACAATATAAGAGTTACTTCCATCTAACTTTCCAAGCAAGATAGGAAATCAACATTTAAAGATTTGAATTCCTTACAATTGTTTAATTTCATATTTTGTAATACAAATTTTGTTGTAGATTGGGCAAACAAATATATTGCCAATTGGATGGTGCTAAGATTTGTAAGTGAAGAATCTTTTTTTTTCTCCCCCATTTAGCTAGTATGTGCTACAGTCTGCTTCCATATATGTGTGTATGTAACCTTTAAGCAGAACTTTATGATTAATAACTTTTATTTTGAAGTAATTTTAAATTTCTTTCCTGTGAAGTAAAGTACATCCATAACAGGTAATAAATGGAACTATTATTTGTTGATGTCAAAATTAAACCCTTACGAAAACAATTAAATCAATACAACTGTTATTAGCAAAACTTTAACTTCATTGCAATGTATAGGAAAAATAAACAACTTTTATAATAACAGACCATCTAGATATATAAACAATGTGGTAAATTGCCTATTTGTTGGTTGTAAGTTGTAATGAAAAATTTTTAAAAGAATAAACAAAATGTAAATAAATTAAAATGTAAATTTCATTCAAGGCTCATTATTTAAGATTTAACTCTTTTAAATTATTTTTTGGAGTTTAAATATACCTTAAAAAGTATTTTAAAAAGACTACAATTGCTAAGTAAACAAGAGATGACTCAAAGAATTCTATATTAAAGATTAAAAATAGTTTAGTCTACCTTATTTTATTTAATAGTTTATCCTGCTTAATAGCTTATTCTTTTGGTGTACCAGAACAAATACATGAAATACTATAAATTCTACTAATCACAGATAAGGTAGATTTCCTTGGTTACTTCATGAAAAAGAAAAGCACAATCTTTAGAGTTTTTACAGAACAAACTGACCTTAAAATAAAAATCAATTCAAAAGTGTTGAAATGCATAAAAATAAGTTATTGCATAATTAAACTTAACACTGTAAAAAGATACTTTTAACTAAAACTAAAATAATTCCATAAAAGTCTGATGTATATGATAAACAGCAAAAGGTTTTTTTTAGATGAATGTCATAGTTTAAAAAATTCCAAATACATACCTGCAAACTGAAAAGCTTCCATCTCCCAAAAAACCTTCTTTGAGGATGAGATCATAATTTTGGAAGAATGAAGAGTTCTGAAGAAAAAAAAAATTAATCTATTTCCGTGCTTAAAGATGGGAAACAGAAACCAATTCAAAATTATCGGAGGGTACCTTAAACTTGGCAGCAAGGAGATGAGATGTGTTGGGTCGACTATCATGGTAGCATCCAAAGATATCTTCACTAATTACATTCTCACTAAACAGAATAGAAGGGGCCACAAAAGAGTAATTCTGAAAAGAATCAAATTTACATTACATACTAGGTGACTAGACATCTTAAAGCCACAGAATTATTTACACAAATAACATACAATAATCTAACAATTGAATATAAAAAAAATTGCAGACAAAACTAAAATTTGGATAAAAAGTATAACACACCTTAAATAATTTTTCATTATTTGGTGGTACAGCTGCTGGAGAATATGCAGGAGTCATTGATGTGAATTCATCAGAAAAATTACTAGTGTCTAACTCACATGTTATTTCTGGTATAATTGGTGCTTTGACTTTCTTTGATGCAAGATCACCCCAATTAAGAGTCTAAATAAGAAAAAGAAAAATTGACATAGAACCAACCAAATTCAGGAAAAACTTATTTAGAAAGTCATTTGATATTAGATATATGCATATATTCACAAAACTTACACAAAATTTCCAATACATTTGTTTAACAACTGATAATTAGAAATACAAAAAGTTTTTTTTCCTATGTCAGTGATTTTATAAATACTATATACTTCAACTGATTTTTAAAAAATATGGAAAAATGTTTCATATTTTTTTTATCAACAAAACAAAAAACTCTTCAAATGTCATTTGGTACTATTAATATCGCTAATCTGTTGAATGATGAACATAAATTGCATTATGAGTGGAAGCAAAGTTTTTACGATACTACAATTTTTATGCTATATAACATTTTAAATGTTTTTCTTCACTATAATTATAAATAAATACTTTTGATATGTATGGAAAAAACAATATTTCTCAGTTTCACACAGTTATTTCCAATGTTTCAAAATTGAAATAACAAATCTCTCCTATTAATACTCTTTAATTTTAGCTAAGATGCAAACAGATTGTAGTTTTATTTATCATACTATCAGTAATAAGTTGACAACAATCACTGAACTTGCATTATAAGTTTTTAGCTTTATTCCAGGTAGACAAATAATAATATACTTTCTGCTTCATAAAACTGATGGGGATACTTCACTAAATAAGAATGTACAGATCAAAATAAAATAAACACCTTTCATCTATGATAAACACACTCAAACCAAAATAATGTAAAACTTAAAAATTCTTTTAAATACTTCAAATTGCAAACCTATTTACATATTTATGCTATGAGAAGGAAAAAGAAAAAGAAGCATAAACTGAATAGTAATAACTTAATACAAAAGATAATTCTTGCAAAAAAGAAGCATATATAGACCCAAAAGAAATTTCAGTTTTACATGCTTTTATTCATTTGTGTGATGAATATATATGTTCAGATATAAAAATTCACAAGCTTAAATAATTATTTAAAAATATTTTTTAGCACAATATATTTCTACACACAATATTTTGTGAAAGTGCAAACATAAAACTTTAATTTATCAATGGTCTACAATTATGTAAAATATTTACTGACTGAAATGTATTAAACATTTATGTTACCCAATTTTAACTAACTCAGTGACTATTTATACAGATTATTACATAATACCTCCAATAAAGTCTTCCAACAGACTCCATAATTGAAACATCAGACTGAATTTTACCTACCAGAAATACACTTCTTTATTAAACTGTAACTTAAGAAAAAGGCGGGAAAGTGTTTCTAATCACCTTGAAAAACTTGTGCCTTTTGAGCTCTTCACTGTCTGTTTTGCCTCCACCCAATCTTTTCTTTGGATCTTTGACAAGCAACCGACGGATAAAATCTTTAACATCTGAAGATAAATGTTCAGGAATAGGAGGAAGATTCTTTAAAATGCGCCTAAAGGAATAAAAAGTATACTGAACATCAAAACATCATGCAACAAAACAAAGTTACTAAAAGCCACACAGAAAGAATAACCAAAAATAAAATTTAGAACTTGCGAAATTAGCAATTGTTGAGTATTAACCCTTACAAGTAATGACATTCTAACTAAAAGGATAGCTGAATCTTCCTCCTTTGATGAGCACATTATTTGTTTGGTTTTCATTAAGGATATGTAATACACATGCAAGGGGAATTATAATCAAATAACAAATCCAGGAAAATAAACTTGTTTAAAATTCTGATCTTGATAACTAAAAATACATATTTAATTTAGTAAAACATACAGAGATAAAAAAAGGAATGCTTTAATTAAAATATATTAGAATAATTTTAAAGTGTCAACCTTCAAATTATCAAACTTTTAAAACTTACTTTTCAAGCATTATGACACCCACACAATACAATAAACATTTAAATCTATCATAAAATCTTTAATAATCTAAATTTAAAACCTGCACTTGGAAAAAAAATAGATTTTCAAAATTAGAGGAAATATTACTTTAGAAAATCAAGAACAGATCAAAACACTAAAGCAAGTACAAAATAAATAAAATTAAAAAAAACCTTCAACAGACACACAAGGAAAATCAATATGCATTTATGCATAAAAGTATTAAAAAAAATTAATTTATTCAAAAAGTAAATAATTCCTAACAACTTACTTTGAGATTTCACTTTGAGTATTTTTTTCACCCTCAACAGTGAAAGGAGATGCCCCTGTCAATAGTTCATAGGTAAGGACACCAACACTCCACCAGTCAACACACTGAAAGAAAGCAAAGACTAAATTTATAACTGAATAAAATAAACATTTCCTCCCAACTTTATTACCAATCTCTTTGAAAAATCAACACCAATCAAAGGAAGTCCTTAAATATGTATATATGTTTCACCACATTAAGTGAGGAAAAAGCTTAAATCAATGTAACTTAAAAAAAATTCTACATTAGGCATTGCCAGCATTGGCCATTAGCCTTCTAACAGTTCAATAAAAAATAGCCTTTGTAAAGTTGTCAGGAGTAAAAGTCATATAAAAGAAAGTGCAACAAAGTTTGTTAAATTTCCTGGGTTTGCCAGTAGAAAGCAGGTTACAGACAGGCATATTTCCACACCAATAAAATATAGTGCAGGTGTTAACAAAAATATTCATGACCTATTACAAGTGTAAAATTTGCAGTGAAAACAAAGCAGGGAAAACTTAATGGGATGGGTGACTTGAGTAAGATATGCCATCTCCTACCAGGAGAAACTTGTTCAAAATACTACTTGGCGAAAAAAAAAAAACTACTTTTTTTTCTTCATCTCATAGCCAAATTGTTGAAAGGACAGAGAGAAAGGTACAATGAAACCTAATGCATCTTATCATTAGGAAATTTCAATAAATGAAATGAAAATATAACAAAATACAGTAATCCTAACAATTAAAAAAAAACTTCTGAAAACCATTTATAATATCAGTTTAACATTTGTCCTTTTATTAATATGTAATAAGTAATATGGGTAGCATACCAATGCTAGAAATATGACATGTTGTAGTTCAGGTTCGGTTTGTCTTGGCTTGGTTCAGAGCACTATGGTCTACTGCTTTGCTACATTAAGACTATGATACCAGAACCTACTGCTTAAAGAAGATTACAAATGGCTACAACTTCTAGCAGTGTTATTTGAACCCATGAACTTAAGTGCCAAAGAGCAACACCTTACCTATTCAACTGTGTTTCAGCTTATAGTAGCTCAGGTTAAATTTTCAGGAGAGAATCATAAAATTTTGTTTCATCAGCAAGCTTTTATGATTATTAAAAAAATGAATTATACTTTAGAATAAGTATTTAAAGTATATACTTGACTCTTATAAGATAGTGATAAGAACCTTGATGTTTATGGTACACAGAAAGAAGCATTCTATAATTGATATTTTATGAGAGAACCGGGTTTCCAAAAAAGTTGGTACAGATGCAAATATTGAATTTTTTAGCATTGTTCTCAAATGGAATAGTGCAAAATAGTTCATTTATCAACATAGTAATCAAAGTAGTCAAAGAATAAATAATACTGATTTATTGTTAATGTTGATTTATTTAAACTTAAAATTATTTTCTATCCCATGGAATTTGTATATTCCTTATTGCTATGTTAACTTATAATGTTTACAATATAAATCACTCTGAATGAATGCAAACACCACAGACTTAACTCTCACTTTACATATTTAATGGGCTTCTTAATGACAAAAGGAACACTTAGGTGAATATAATACACAATAAAAGCATAGGAGTAACTACATCTCAATCTTGAGTCAGGTTTTCTGTGCTAGATTTATAAAATACAACAAAAGCACAACTTTGCACAAGGATAAAAATAAGAAAAAGAAAAAAGCTAACAAAAATAAATGTCCATAAGAAAACAAAGTTTCTTTTGAAGCTTCAAGGAAATTGCAATTCATTTGCCTTTATTTGCTAAAATCCATTAACCCATCTGCATATTTCTAGAATTTTATTCAGGTTTGATTCTAATATTTTTTATATTATTAACTTTAATGTCTCAAATTTCTTTTCCTTAATTAACTATAAATACCAGTTTAGACTTTTTTACATTGGAGTATACATGTTAAAAACAATGGAGCAAAGGTGACAGTGGAAAGTAAAGGAAAAATTAGAAACATTAGTAAATTCTATGTTACATTGATTCACTTTATTAACTTTTTATCTATTACTTTAGTTATTTATAAAAGACCGTGCTAACTGTAGGATTAAAATATTAAAAATTCTCACTTATTAAATAGTTATTTCCGTAGTAATCTTTATTTTCTTCAAATAAGGAAACTAATTTTCTTTCATCAGTTTTTGTCATTTTTTATCATTCTTTAAAAATTTGTTTTCTTTTTATACTGATAAGTAGTATATTTGTCTGGAACTAATTATGACACTTCCACTTCTCATCACTTGGTATTTTTAAGGAAGCCCCACCTATCTTTTCACTTTTTAATTTTCCTCTTACTAGTTAAGCCCTCTTTGTTTAGCTCTGAAAAGGAAGTTCCTTGAAAACTTTAAAATATTTGTTGTTACCCTATTTATTTATATATTGGCACATCAGCAACTTTCTATGGTATATTTGAGGATACATTTTCATTGTGAAAGTTTAATAATTTCAAATATGCTATTTTGCTGAGAGGTTATTCTAAAATTTTCTCTTTTAACTATTTTTTAGTTATTTTCAATTATGAAGTCAAAGGACAAAAGATTTTTTTTATAAAAGAAAGTTGTGTTAGACCATTGCCATCATTTTAAAATAAAACTTTACTGCTTTTTCTTAAAACCACTACAAATATTCATTTTACTCAGAATAAACACAACTAAATAGGTATAATTTTATTCCTCATAAAACTATCAGGCTAATAAATAAAAGTCAAATGTGGCACACATAGTTTTCCAATTAAGATATTTTGCTTTTAATAAAGTAAATATACAATTCAAAAAGTATGTTAATGCACAGAAGCAATATGTCGAGAAATAAAATGCTTATAACAATTCCAAACTCAAAAATTAGACAGTAATAGTTAACATTCCTTTTTATGTCTTAATTACAAACCAAATATGATTCTATTTATTGCCCTTTGCATATTTGCCAAAAATTATAAATATATTTTTTGTTTAACAACAGTAGTAGTAGTAGTAGTAGTAGTAGTAATAATAATAATAATAATAATAATAATAATAATAATAATAATTCAGTTTTGTGTCACATGAATTATTTGGTTATGCACAAGTATCCTTGGTAAACCAAACCCTTTAACCACTTAACAGTTTCTTTTTTTTTCTCTTCTGTCAAAATAATTACAACCTGGCATTGCAAAATAATTTGTTAGAAACTGGAAACAGAGTAGAATTTTTTTTTCGATAAATCAGTCATTTGATTTACCCATATTAACTGGCAGAGAAAAAAAATAATCCTGCCTGAATGGATTTTGGGCAAAACTGTTAAGTGGTTAAGCACATTTCTAGCCTAAAATAACAAAGAGAGACTTAGAAATTTTATTATTTTGATTTTTGTAACAATCACTAAGAGTATGATGGTAGAGGAGGTGAATTTCTTTTCAATGCTTCATTTGGAATAACAAGATAAAAATTATAAAGTATGAAAAAAATATGATGCCCTACAAAAATGTGTAGAAAAATGGCTATTGAAAGTTTACTTACAAAATCATGTCCAGTACTTCCACCCTTTATAACTTCTGGAGCCATGTATTCAATAGTACCACAGAATGAATAAGTTCTTTGTTCCTAAAACGTTATGGAATAGTATATTATATATATGGCATGACTCGTGTGAGGACTCATCATAGTAATCACAACACTCCAATACACTCACATATCTTTATTTTAAAGTGTATGCATAGAAAGACAATGGTTATACTATCGCTTTCATTTTCTTTGTTCTATTAAAAGACTTTGTACTATTAAAAGAGACAACTGCATGGAGATGTCTCCAGTCCAGATCCACTAACCAAAGTGCCTAATTTTGCCTGTGTAATCTCTTCTTTTTTGTAACATAACCTTGCACCTGTATTGTTTTCTTAGTATTCTTTCGCTGACATTCCCCTCTCTCCTCATTGATGTAATATTAATTAGTTCTATGTGTTTTTAGTAATAATTCCCTTAATTATTCCTCAATTTCCAAACCTGATATATCTACATACACACATACATGTGTAAAAGTTAGTTTATATATTCTTTAATAAAAAGTATAAAAGTTAAAGAACACTTACTTTTTCATGAGGAAGAAATTCCTTGCTCAAACCAAAATCAGTCAATACAATATGGCCTTCTGAATCCAGCAATATATTTTCAAGCTTGATATCACGATAAATGATTCCTAACTAATTAAAATACGGAAAGAGGAAATCAGCATTATACATTAAAAGGAAAAGTCAACAAACAGTATCAAAGATAAAATTCAAAACATTTACTAAAGTTCTATTTTGACAAAAAGAAGCTTAAGAAGCCAAAAATAAAAGCACAATATGAGTAATACTCATTATATGTTGGTTAGGAGGTAGATTAGGAGAAAAAAAAATGAAATTACAAGCTTTTTCTAACTCACTGTCTCAACTATATATATATATATATATATATATATATATATATATATATATATATATATATATGGCCAGTTTTGAACTATTTTTCTCCTATATTCAAAATAGTATATCGTCACCCTCTATCAATATAAATTCCAAATAAGCTGCATGCATACAAGCTTACTATTATGTTTATATAAGTGCTTCATATAATTGTCTACAAATCAAAAAAGTTATAAAGAAATTCATCATATTATATTACAAGTGTATTAAGTGTATTAAAACATTATCAAACATAAGTAAAAAAAAAAATACACCCACAAACTGTACTTTCTTTTTTGCCAGTTTAATAATAATATCTAATATTTAATTTTCATGTAATTTAAGCTATTAATATAATTAATATATAATATTAAGCTAATCTTATCTATAAAGTTAAGGGGGATGGTAAAATTTGGTATCAAAATATAATACAACATAACTCACATTTTACTTGTAAATACAAATTTATTTTAATATTTTTAATAGATGTTCCTGAGATTTTTTTTAAGAAAATATTCTTTAAGACTTTATTGCAAATCAATATATTTTTTTAATAGCAAAATATGTGAAGAAGTATTTATTAAATACTAACCAAAGTGTGTAACAACAGTTATTTACACAAAAAGTGAGATAGAAAAAAAAGGTAGACTTTCTCACTAAATAATTTTAATAACATCCTCTTTTTAAAAAACATCCTAAGTTAGCATATTTTAATATTATATACTCTATCAACCACTCTCTAAATTTGGTTACCTGTACGCATGCACACTCTGCATACCTACTTGCCACAGCCCTGCTTATGTGTGTATATCTATTTATTTACTTATATATATTGTCAGCTAAGTCTAACAGTTTAATGTATGACAAAGAAGCATTACTAATAGGCAAATTACCTGATGCAAATGCTCTAGTGCTAATATTATTTCTCCAACATATATCCGTACTTCATCCTCAGTAAAGTGATCACGTTGATACAGATGAGTAAATAATTCACCTCCACTTACATAGTCTAAAAAAAAAAAAAAAATACATTAACAAAACTTTAATAAAAATACTATTTTAGTTATATTAATAAAAATATAATTATAATACTTATAAAACTAAATTACTAAAAAGATGAAACTTTATATTAGTAAAAATATTAAAAAACTGGCATTTTAAAGAGTATAATAAATTCAATTATTCCTATTTAATATTTCTTTGGGAAAATCCAACAGTCCTAAGTTATGAAGATATAAAGTGTATTTTAAATAAGTTTTTAAAAACAGATAATTATTTTAACAAGCCTTTAACCCTTTCGCGCCTACTGTCCCGTATACGTGCCAGTAAGAAATGCACTCACTTCCCGGCGGACACACTGGTGTGCCAGAGCGTTTTCTCGTTCACTCCCAACCGTCACATATTTGTGCCAGTGCTCTGGAACTTTTTAAAAACTAACTTTTGACACAAGATAACATTGTATGTCCATATGGTTTTAGATACATGTAGATTTGACCTTGTACTCAATATGAGAGTAGTATGATACACCTACACGTGGTTTTTCATTATATAAACATCAGGGAAAAGGAATGACATGTTTTATGACGGCTCTTTAAATTCGCACTTACTGTTTGTTTATGTAAGCAGGGGAGTTTTATTTTTGCTAAAGTGTTATGTATTTTAGTTTGTAGTCCAATTTTTAGTGGAGAATTAGATCTGACAGACTTGATCTTTTTTTTCTCTTTTTATTGTTAGATTTTCAAAGAGTCGAAAGTGTTTAACTGAGCTTGAAATAGCTGAAATGATGCAAAATATTTCAGATTTTGATTCTGAAACAGATTAGGATAGTAATAATAGTGACACTATAATATATTCTGATAGTTCTTTCTGTTCATAATAGATCTAGGGATTCTAATGATGAAGAGGACATTTTTGACAAAATTGACGACGATGCTTCGTTTTTTCCCATTCCCAGAAAAATCCTCCAAAACAGCAAATGAGTAGCTAAGAGTGTAAGGACAGTAATGTAGGATTGTATGTAGATCTCTGTTTTTGCAATTTTCCATGCAAAAAAATAATTTTAAATAAGATAGTATTCAGTTTTGTAACGTTAAAAGTCATTAAATAGTAAATAAAGAATGAAAACAAGGTGTAAAATATATATTTAAATAAGAAATAGCTTATGTAAATAAAGTATCTATAATCATATAATATAAATCACATTCCTTTTAAATACTTTAAGCAGCATTATTAAATAAAGCGTTGCTACTTCGTTAATTTCATAAATTTAGGCTTAGTAGCAAAAAACCCATCGCCCCACGATACTCACTCGTGAAAATGACTGCCGGCCTCAGAGAAAAGCGCGCTTTTGCACTTCCCATCATGAAAGGGTTAATTTATGGTTTAATTATTCAGCTACCAGCAAGTAATAATGACTCAGGGGAGAAAAATCCATTCCATACGAATTTTAAGCTATAATGTTTAAATAAAATGTTTATTTAAAGTTCAATAAGCTGAAGTATATAAATTTTCCCCCCTTTACTGAAGGTGACAATTACTTTATTAAATACAAATGTCAGCATGTCAGAAAATAAGTACGAATCCTCTGTTTATTAAATAAATTTTATTAAATAAAATTTTCTAGGTTATTTTAACAGATAAGAAAAAAAAAAAAAAAAAAAAAAAAACTGTACTGTTCTAAACAGATAAAAATACTCAGCTTCTTTCTTTCAAACAAATTTTTGCCAAGTTCTAAAAGAAAAGTTGCTTGTTTCAATCCCATGTTTACTCATACTACCACCAAAGATAAAAAGGTTACTAAAAGCTGGATTTTCTTCTGACCTGTGCAGGTGTGTGATTGGCATTCTATGTACAAGTACAATAATAGATAACAAATTCACAAGTATGTGTTAATATATACATGTTCATGAATACATATGCTTTTATGATTATTAAATAACTGCTTTTACAATTATGTTTATGTAACATACAGTCAGAGGGTATAATTTTGCATATAGTATAAATAAATAAACATACAATTGATTTTTAATTTACTTTTAAATTTTAATTTTAAAAAATTAAGAATTTAAGAATTTTACATAGTATAAGTTTTGTGCCACACATGCAATGTTTTGCACAAAATAATGCTATACCGTTTTTAATGCTGTACTGTTATTTGTAGGACAAAAAAGTTCCATGTCTACAGCATAGGTATTGTCTGAGGTATCAGCACAATCTCAAAATTTTCAAATTGACATTTATCACTATTTCATAAGCATACAGATAAAATTGTCTACACAAAATATAGGTGCATTTTCCCAAACATCCCTATTTATATATATATATATATACATATATATACATATATATACATATATATATATATATATATATATATATATAT
>CM063510.1:36960483-37107983 GCA_032207245.1 Pardosa pseudoannulata | reverse complement strand
TATAGTTTCAACAAGGCTTATACAATTATATCTGTCTAAGAACTGAAAAAAGCAAACTTTATGCATTACATAGAATGAATTATATATTGATTATGCCCTTAAGTGACTAAGTGAGCTAAAAATCACTAGGTAAATACTATTTTGGTATCAACTTTTTTTTTTAACTATTACTTATTGATTTATTGTCGCAAAATATGATGCAATAAGTATAATCTTTAAATGATACACTATTTAAGGGAAGTTAAATCTTCTATTGTTTTTATAAATACATTGCTTTAAAATTTATTTTTCTATTATATTATATTATTTATTTTATTCTTTTGCAGATATTTTATACACATGGTAGACAATATGTAAGAAATACTTGCACACTACAATTTTCTGAAACATACTTCAGATTTATTGTAAAATATTTAAATTTTTTATCCAGCTCAAAGTATAAGACAAGTTTTTGCATCGATTTCTCACAACTAGTTTTAATTATATTCAATGAGTACATACTACTGAAGTTCTGGAGAAAATATTGTCATATCTCCAAGATTAAATAGTCTGATTTTCTCAGTAAATTTACTGTTTTACTAGATGTAACTGACAATAATTATCCAGAAATAAAGAAATTAAATAGAAAAAAACTTTTTTAAAGCTTTGTATAATATTAAATAAAATGTAAATCCTTTCAGCCAGGACAGTCAAAAATGCTTACAGCAAGATAATTTTGAAGAACTGTTTGTCCATGTTTGTTGACAATCCTCTATTACTACTAAAGCTTAATCTGAAATAAGGCTGGTTCAATAGATAAGTATAACAATTTCAACTTCTATATTTAAAAATGTGTTACATTCAAAGTACCATAGAGGAGTTACATGAAATACAAGCAAATAAAAAACAATTTTTTATGTGAAAATGGGTCTAACAGGTTGATTTAATATGACTATCAGTGATATTACTTCATACCAATTTCAGTTATGCGTATTTAGACCATCAACAACTTTTATTATATAACTCAAGATATTTATACATTGTTAGAATTGTGTTACAGTTATAACTTATCTCTTAAGGTTATAACTTAAATCACTAAGATGTAAAAGCATGTCATTCATTTTAAAAGCTATAAATCAAATTTTGATAATAAAATTCGAAATTATACAGTAATATTTGATGAATAGTTTGATAAAAACTGTCAATGAAAAATTTTGACTGAAAGACAAAACAGTTTTTGGAGTAGTAATGATTTTTACTGAAAACTACTGAAAATTCATTTTAAGGATGTTAAATTTTCAAGAAACAAATATTTAGTCTATAGCTATACTTGAGAATTTTATTAAACATTTCTTATACCTAGATAAAAGTGCCTTTCATATAACAAACTTAAGAACCTCGAAAAATAAACACTCTCCAGATGACTTTGAGAATTTTGCTATTAGATTTTTTAAAAACTTTTTTTAAAAAGATAGAAAATGATTATGAAATACTAACATATAATTTCATGTAAATATTAATTCTATTAAAACTGCACCTAATTAAGCACTAGCTTCATGATTAATGTCCAAAATACTAATAAAAATTATCTTGACAATTTACATATAAATAGACAGCATAACAAAGTTATATGCTTCTGATCCAGCAAATCATAAAACTGGTCTAATTTTGCTCAAAATAATCATAAAGAAATTAAGAATTTAAAATTTAATATTAGCATGAATCTACCTTTTGACATCTCAGGTTGCGATGTAAGTAAACGTTAAAACGAGCAGTTCAACGCGAACAACAAACGCACGTGGTATGGTCATATGGCGGTCGAAAACTATTGACACGTGCGCGCGCACATCTGTTTTTTTTTTTTTTTTTTCGATCATACAACTTTGTGCATATTAATACTTTGTATTAACTCATGTTCTTCGTTAATATACACAGAGAATCATGATCATTCGAAATAAAAATACGCCATTTTAGGTTTAATATACATCTATAGCCCGGCCAAAATGGAAATTATTATTTTTTTATTATTATTTCAATGTTTTCGACACCTAGATTATAAGCATTTTTATTTCCCAATAAATTTAATACAGACTCGTACATTCCAGTCTGACACATTTTGATGTTTAATAAATTCATAAAAATTCCTTATTACTTCATATTTCTTCGTAATTTAAAACTGGCGGCGTCGGACGATGGCTGAATAGGTAAGGCTCTTCAGTAACGAAGTTCGTTGGTCCGAATTACGACATGGATGTTCGTAGCCGTTCGGAATCGCTTTAAGCAGCAAGTCCTGGTCTTGTCAGACTTTGTGTCGTAAAAATTATACCGTAGCGCATCAAATCAAGCCAAGCCAAACCAACTGGTGGCCTGCGAAAGCTTTTGGAAAAAAAATTCTTAGCTGTTACAATGTGGCCTTTAAGCCCTTACAAGTTGGAAATACTTGATTTAAAAGATAACAAATTTCATAAAAAAGTATAACACAACAATATCACAAACGTTGAAAAAATCCCATTTATTTATTTATCTATTTATTATTATTAAAATTTTATTTTTTTAAATAAAAAATATGAAATTTATTTGGTTTGTCGTACAAAAAGGTTTATAATGTGGCTTCGAGCACTTTGGAAACTCGATTTAAAAGATGGCAAATTTCATTAAAGGTACAATAACCATACATCACAAATGTTTGAAAAAACCGTTTATTTATTATTAATAATACTGTAATTAAAATTTAATTTTTTTCAAATCCAAAATTTAAAATTTATTCAGTTTGTCATACCAAAAAGGATTACAATGTGGCCTTGAACTCTTATATGTTGGAAAACCCTGATTTAAAAGATGGCAAATTCCATTCAGCAATATAAAACAGCCATATATCACAAAATTTTTAAAAAAAACCCGCTTTATTAATTTTTAAAATCAGAAATCTGAAATTTAATCGTTTATACCAATCTCTTGTTTTTTTTTTTTTTTTTTTTTCCGTTTTTCATTTAAAAAAAAAAAAAAAAAAAAAAATCTGAGAATTTTCAAACTGGAACATTTATGCTATCAGAATTTGTGCAATAAAATTTAAATATATATTTAAGTAGATTTTAAACAAGTATTCAGGTTTTTTGAGTATACTTTTTAATTTTGATTTCTATGCAAATACCGTATAATTGGTCATTGTTAATAAAATCGCAGAATTGTATGTTATTGTTATCCTTGTTACAGTTATTTATCACTAATATTGTTACAACTACCTTATTATGCAACTGCAGATAAAAGTTGTTCATGTCATTTAAAAAATATTGTACTGACTTTATAATACAAGTTAATAATTACAATTAATATAAACATTTATCTTGTTTGAATTTTTTTAAATTTGAGTATAATTACATGCATTTTATTACATAAAATAGTCAAAAAAATTTACAGATATATAAAATTTGCCATAAAGTTTTTACAGATACGAAAAGACACTGAATGTTTTGCTGAATGAAAAGAATTTTTTTTTTTTATTTAAGAATTTAAAGGAATAGTAACACAAAATAAATGTTAGAGGCCGAAAATTTAGTCAATCTGAAATTATGGGAGAATTCTAAACAAATAATGATAAACTTTTATTTAGCTTCAGTTTTGTTGCTCTGTCAACCAAAATGTAGTCAAAAGCTCAATATGAAGTTTGGTTAATTCAGATTAACTAATACTGATATATACACACATATGTACAAGTATACATACACAAACTCTCACAGATTTTATACCCATCTGGCATGGGGGAGAGAAAAAAAAAAAAAAAAAAAAAAAAAAAAAAAAAGCACTGACACGGCATTATAGCAATCTACATTTAGTTATTTCATTCTATATTATTTTATTCATGTCGTTTTAGTGCAATGCACTACTTAAGCAAACTTTAAGAATACACTTATTCTGTTTATAATGTAATGTTTTTTCTGTTTATTTTATTATAATGTAAACCTACAGGATATAATAAAAAAATTTAAAAAATTATTCTATGAACGGGGTTCATATTCAATTGGCAGGATAAAAAAAAAAGAACCTATGGACACATCATAATTATGGAGACTTAGTTATTACGATCCTGTATTGGTTTTATCTAAACAATTTTTGAGCAATCCATCGACAGATGCATTATTACCAAAGAAAACATTCTAAATACACTTATTGAATTTTCAAATTTTACTGTTTATGCATATTAGAATATGAACCGACAATATAAAATAAAAGAAAACTTAAGATTTACATTGTGAGGTTGGTTACCCATTAACATTACATCAAAATAAAGATTGCAATAATATAATCGAATAAAAACATACATTTGCAATAAATAGATATTATAGAAAATGTAACTTATTATCAGATGGTTTCAGTATTATTATTATAAAAATGTGCGATAATAATTATGCGCAAGGGAGAAAAGGGCAATAAAGAGACATTTTCGCGTAATTTTATATAAAAAAAAAGCAATTTTAAAGATTTTTTTCATACGAAAACTATCGGTGACAATAGTACTGATTTGTAGACAGAAATCCAAAATTTGATTTGGTTTGGTTTGGAGCGATACGGCCTACTGTTTTGCATACGAAGGCTAATGAGACCGGGACCTACTGCTTAAAGCCGATTCCGAACGGCTACGAACATCCATGCCATAGTGGGATTTGAACCCACGAACTCTGGTACCGACGATCAGCGTCCTAACCAATTGGCCAGCGTTCGGCGAAATCCAAAATCTGAGAAAGTTACATTGCTCTGAAAACGTGAACGAAGAAGCAATGAAACAATGAATTAACGAAGATTCGAACGGCGTATGGCCAAAAGAAACAAGGTATTACGAAGAATATCAAGAAAGTGATGAAAAAATAAATGTAATAATCCATTAAAAATTAAGTAACGGTGACGCTTTAATGCTCACTGATAACTCGAAACAAGAATAGAAATAGTAAAATTTGTCGAAGAGAAAATGGAATACGGAAACAGAATTCTATCATTTAATTCTTCACAAAACTGTGAGGTAAATTACATTTCTATTTTTTGTATTGTACTAACTGTAAATCAAAACATTAAATTTTGTTTTTTTCTTTTTCCTTTGTATTAAATTATTATTATTCTATTGCGCACTAATTTTACATTTGCTAGGATTTTTTGAAAAATAATTTCCATTAAAATTGACAGAAATTCGATTATATGAGACGAGGCTTATTTGGACAATTCATGTTATAACAGAGTCTACTGTATAAACATTTTATAAATCTTATAATTTTTATTAAAATTTTTTTCTAAACATATCTTTAAGAAACTATACAAAACTGCAAATTGTACAAAAAAATATTTCGTCATACTTAGACCCTGTTAACGGCTACCAGGGCCTGAATTTGATGACAACTTTTAAGCACAGTTTTGTACATTTAAATAACTTATTAGAGATATAATTTTTATAATTATTGTCAAAATAGTTAAAAAATTTACGTTTGAAGGTAAGAGTAATCCATGTACTGAGAATTCTGAATTGTACTGCTTAATTCTGAAAAAAAAACCCTCTTTGCTAAAAGTGTCCCCACCACCCACATGGTTCGCTCGACAGCCGCAGTTCTCAAACTGGGTGCTGCGATAGTAACCAAGAAAAATTGTGAATATTATAAAGGGAAAAAAAAAGGCATAAAGACAGTTAAAATTTTAAGGTCTTCTTTCACCACTACACTACTATCGAAACGTACTAAGAGTTGTGCTTGTTGCAACGAAAAAAGTTTGAGAACCGCTGCTGTACATTACCCATACATAGGTCGAAAATAATTCAATCACAATCATTAAATCAACTTCTCAATGATTGCTTCAAATCCTATCGATAACACATACACGATATATGATTATTACTAGATTAGTTATAATATTTTATAAGGTATCTGCCATATTTAAAAAAAAAAATCATGAATTTATGAATATCCGATGAATTTTTTTTTCTTTTATATTTTTTGGGCGTGAATTGTTCTTGAACTTAATAGAAAGTATGCCTAATAGCGTTAACTATTGCTATTTGTTCAAAAAGAGATCCGATGAAATATTGACCTCAGGTATCAGTTCATATGCCAATGGTCTCTATGTGTATGTATATTAACAAACTTGAGGTTTGGTTTGGTTTGGAGTGCTACGATCTACTTTTTGCAACACGAGGGCTAATGAGACCGGGACCTACAGCTTAAAGCCGATTCTGAAAGGCTACGAACATCCATGCCACTTTAGGATTCGAAACCATGAACTGCGATACCGAAGGCCAGCACTCTAGCCAATCGGCTATAGTTCGGCTTAACAAACTTGAGAAAAACATCACAAAATAATCTAAAAAATGTTTATTACGTTAATAAATATAGTCTTGTTTTATAACCTATTTGAATGCATTTTTATACTGAATATTTTAATAATAGATTAGAAGATCAGAGTAACTTGATAGAGGTCGGAAAAAAAAATCGTAAAAAAAAAATTGTACTTCGAAATGCTGGCAGCGTCGATAATCGATAGTATTTGGATGACCTTCCCTCTTAACAATAGCGCATGAAAGCTGCTATACATAATCCCTTTTATTTATCTTTTCCTGAATCTTAAGGGCTCTTACCCAAAAATTGTTGATCTAATCATCTTTCCCTGGTCAAAATGCCACATTTCACGATGATTTAGAAAAGTCTTTTCACTGAAAATAGCGACATCGTCAAATGTTATAAGAGGTCATAAAATTATTTTGGAACATGAACTTTAAAGTCAGATTTTAGAGAAATATTACAATCTTTTTTTTATACAGTTAAACCAAAGTATACACCAAAGTAAAACTCATACTCTATTCTTTTTTTTTTTTTGTCCAATTTTAGATTTTAAATAAAAATCGAGACAACTTTTTTTACTTCCTGGTCTAAAGTAAAAAGAAGTACTGTAATCGCAATAAATTTCAGAAAGCAAATTTCAATTGAAATATTTATTTTGACCATGACTGACTAAATTTTGAGCATAAGTGTTACGTCGGTATGAACGTACAACAGAACTTTAATTATGAAACTTTAAGTACCTATTTTGACCATTCTTGAACTAGTTTCTCTTGATGCCTGTACGCACGAATGCATCTCGCATAACTAAAAAACTATTAGCCATAGAAAGTTAAAACTTTTTTCAAGGGACTGTTACAGTATCTAGTTGTGCACCTCCTTTTTTCGGTTGCATTCCGAACTCTATATAACGAAAAATTCCCATATAATGAGTAATTACGCTATAGGGCTTAACTGAAAAATGATTATCCGTAGAACGTCGAAATGTTATATTTACAAATTACAATTTAAGCATAATGTTATATCTATGCATATATTAAGAAAAATTTAAATATAGCGTATATTAACGCCTTGGGCCAGAATTCACGATTAGCCATAGAATTTTGAAATTTTGATTTTGGGAGTTCTTTCATGTCTAATTGTGAACCTCGTCTCTGATTACAATCTACGCTCGGTGAGCACGTAAATGCCTTACACCCTTTTGGATAGGCTCGGTCCAAGTGTTAAAAAAACTACGAAATATAAAGAAAACTTTCAATTAAACTGATATTAACGTTGTGAAGCTCAACTGAAAACTATTAGCCGAAAATGCGTTTAGCACTATTATAATACCTAGTTGCAATCCGCATTCTATATAATGATAAATCTAATTATAACGGCTATTATCAGTGCCTATCTGTAACAATGCATTGCATTTAGTAACTTGATAGTCATTATCTACTATTGACTATTATTATTATAGTCATTATTGACTATTATCAGTAACTATCTGTAACAATGATATGCATTTGGAACGATGCTTTTTAAACAGTTTAAACTTTAAAGTTCATTTTTATAGAGCAAAAATTTACCGATTCTGGAGAATAATTTTAAATTTATATTGTTTATTACTGCTTGGTACTGAGTAAAGGATGATGTATTGTAATCACGAATTATTTTGGTTTAGAACGAAATATCTAGGTAACGTAATGTCTCAACATAATGAAAATTAATGTTTTGGGTGTCCGCAAGAGAGTAGTACTTAAGTTATACTCAGACAACATACTTCGAGAAACGAAACTTTGAATTTTGAGGAGTGGGGAAATGATAACTATAATAATGCATCATACAAAATAATTATCAGAAAAAGACTATAATTGACGCACAAAGAATTCATATGTACACACCCGATATTTTAATCATACACAATATTTAAACAACATTGTTTGAATCATTTATTAATGTTTTGTATTTTGTTTTGTCGTTTATCCTCAAACTCAATGTCTTACATTTTGTACTGTTATGTTTTATGCTCAGTGTGCTATGTTTTGTTTTGTAGTATAATTTAGTTGCATTTTTGTGGCAACACTTTTTTGTAGTTTTAAAAAAGGAGAACAATTTGAGAGTGATGGCCGCACGTTGCTGTTGGCATTATGATTATTAAAATAAGTTTAAAGACAAATGTTAGTGTCTACGTTTTGTGTTTGTGTTATTGGTCCGAGTCGACAAACATAGCTTTATTTAAATGAATATGGAAAAAAACAGCGTGAAAATAAAACTTGTAAATAAAGGAATAAATGTCTAACGGAGTCTAAAGAATGCTCATGTGGGCCGTAAAAATATACATTTTTATAGAAGCGTGTTTTTTAGCAGTACCATACACAAACGAAAAAAGTATAAAAATAAGTAATGTTATAACAAAATAACTCAATGCTTTCTTTCTGAAACTTGTATCTCTTTTCTACCACCATTCTTCTTACATCAGCAAGTATTTTGCCCTCAGTTATTAAACACAAGATTGAATGAGGTGAATAATTCTGAATCTGATAGGAGACTTTATTTCCATTCAGGATTGTAAACAACTCCTCACACTTCCAAACATCGAAATAATTTCCTACACGAATTTTTGAGTGTTTTCAAACTTAGTTGGCAAATATTTGTAAAATTATGACACCCTTACTAAATTTTTTCTTCAAATTTGTATTGTTCTGTTTCTCTATTACCTCTTTTTCCATATTATGAACTGAATCGATGTTTATCGAGATTACCAACTGGCTTCGATAAAAACATGCTAAATAGAATGACCTAAAATAGACGAGTATCTAACTCTAAATAATTAAACATTTTAACAAAATTAAAAAATTTTCAGGCACAGACCAACCAGACAAAATAACAAAGAACTTAAATACATTTTTTTTCTTCGAAAGTGAAACATACCCAGAAATATAATACAAGAGTAACAATATTTTATTTTAAAATACGAGCACTAACTGAAATATTATGATCTATAGCCCGAACAAACATTTATACTGCTTACCCGTATATATATTTTGTATTGATACAAATTACTATACAACTCTTCATCCTTTTTTGCATCCTTTTGGGAACAATAGGTTTCGAGTTTATTTTATAGATAACTTTCAGGATTTTCAAGCTACGTTTTTAGGACTTTCACAAAGGTTGCTGTATACTGTTAGATAAAAAATTAGGAATTTTCTACTTTGATTGCATTCACGGATGCGCATTGTACATGTTTTAGACCTGATCACCTTTTATCCAATATTCAGTTATTTAGTTCTGATTATAGGGTACTGTGTACAACGTCGTTTCTCATGCTTCCTGAAAATAGTATTTTTTTATATTAAGAATTCTGCAAAATTATAAAGACTTGGCGAAATTTAAGATTGTTTATATAAAAACCTCAATTTCTCCTGTATTTCTTTCAGTATGCGAGCTATCCTCATAAAAATAAACACTGATTATTAAAAGAAGCCATCTGATCATCTGCTAAATTAACAACGCTTTTCAAACATTCATTTTACAGGGTTATCGAAAACATTAAATTTTTTTTTTTTTTTTTTTTTTTTTTTGACGATTTTCTATAAAGTTTCAGGGATACATCTTGGCGGAAATATATGACATTTACTATGGTTTTTACACGCAAAGTTTTCAGGATAATTCCTCATGTATTTTCCTAGATATTCGACAAAACGTCTAAAATCGCAAGAAACCTGTCTCCTAATTTCCTCTCCAAGCGTTTTTTCTTTAAAAACCTCAAATTGAATAAAAAAACTAGTTTTACTCAAATTTACTGTATTTAAGTAAAAAATAAAATCATAGAGAAGCTCAAAATAAAAAGAAATAGACTACACATTGACGTATTAAAATCAAGTTTAACAAATTTTAACACTTGTTTTCTTATCAAATTTCCTAGTCGCTGATATTCAAACTGAAAGGTCTATGCATTTAATTTTACATTCAATACCATTTTCAATAACGATTTTATAACTAAGAATGATAAATGTACAGGCATCTTTAAGTGCTCTCATACCTCCTCGTCATTAGGGCATTCGAGAATTATGCCTATTATAAAGTATAAGTTTCTAAATACTTAATAAAATTATGCATAAATTTGATATGTTTAAGACTTGTTCTATCTGTTATAAAATTATCCCTTTTATAATATATTACAATAAAAAATAAAGAAAAACAGGTTCGGTTTGTTTTAGAGCGCTACGGTGTATTGTTTTGCTACACAAGGGCTAATCAGATTGGGTTCCACTGATTAAAGTCGATTCCGAACGGCTACGAACATCTATGAAAGCAATGGGATACGAATACACGAACACCAGTACCGAAAAGCAACTCATTCGGCTATCGCTCGGCGATAGAAAAGTGAAAACATCACTATTATGAATAATGTTACATCAATGAATTACTAGAATGAATTAATATCATTCAGGTAATAAAACAAGTTATTTTAAAGACTAATTTCCTATAACTTCATTCAGTTCTAGAGTTTGAATTTTTTTATATCAAAAATGTTTCTGCCTTAACTCATTCATTTTATAGAATGCAGTATTCAGGTCACTGTGTTAAGAGCTGCTGGTTAATAGCTATAAATTAAGTTATCGCGTGGACTGTAATGCAACATGTAAATTTCTTTTTCAAAATTTTAATGATTTAATTATTCTACATTTTAATTAAAACAAAATAAAACGAATTATTTCATGATTTTATAAGAGTTAAAACATGTCTCAAACATTCCCCAAATTTTTGTATATTTTTATTGAATGGTTCAAGATTTATGGTCAATCGAGACACACTTTTTTTAGAGTGCACGAACACTATTTTAGAAGGTATGAGACCCTTTACAGTAGTTCTTATGAAGACGTATTCATAGCAAAACCTAAATGTCCCGGTAGTCCAGTTTAATCCCAGATCTACAATCAACTCCGAGTCAATGTCATTCACTTGCGTAAACAAACAAATTAGAAGGGAGAGCAAGAGCGAAAAACAGCTTTCACACGTAACTAGCTAGCTGCGAAAGCGCGACAGAATACGATCGGTTCCACCCGATTCTTCCACGCAGAGGATCCGACCCACTTTTGGAAAGCAAAAGGAGGCCACGCACACAAACATACACACGTACCACACAACAGCGAATCGCTCGCTGGTCTAATTCGCTCAGCCCTTATGTAATATTGGCATCCCTGCGGTTTACTTTCAATTTCGACATAATTTCTGGGCCGAACTTGAGCCACTTCTGTGGTGAGCTCATAATTTAAAAGATTGTCGAGAAAACATTCTGTACTTAAAAAACGATAGTCGATCGCATCCACGAAAGTCATTTTTGAGAACAAGCGATTATTTTTAACGATGGCTGAAAATACTGTTCAACACATACAATAAAAGATAAAACTGCGATAAAATAAATTAAAATTCCTACTACGGTATGACATAATAAACGAGTTTAATTTGATATCAATCCTGTATAAAGAATCACATGTTTAATTACATTTAGAAACATGGTTAACTTTTGTTTCTACAGTGAGAAATCAACAGTGTAAATAATTTAAAAAAAAATTATTATACATGCAGCCTTTTGATGATATTGCAATACATGAAAATTCGAAATAAATTTTCATTTAACTACTTGGGGGGGGGACCCCAAAAAACAGAATGAGTAGAACGAAACGGGAATTCCGAAATAAGTTATTTCTCTTCAAGCACGTAAATCTTTTCCAATAAAGAATTAAATGTTCATCGTCTGTAATAGCTTGTGTACTTTGTATCGCAAATTTTCCCCCTGTCTTTTGACAACCTGAAGAAAAGAATAACAAAATTGAATTTCCGAATAATATAAATACGCCAGTGAATTGAGTGTACAAGGTAGTAGCATATTTTTAAGACTTCAATTGAAGCGAGAGAAACGACATGTTACAGGAGACACTGATGTTATTACAATAGAAAGATATTAAAAAGGAAAAGAAAAAAGGTAACTGCCTATAATTCTATTTTGAGTAAAATCTTTGAAAATTATTCTATTTTATTGAGCTTTTAAATTACTAAATATGCTTTATTTTAATTTATGCGATAACTTAGGAGTAAAAGGCAATTTTATAGCTCACGAGTAATTTTATAAAATCTCAATTGGCATTTAAAGAAAAAAAGAAAAGTATTTCTTGTTTAAATGAGTTTTACGGAAATTCAGGCGAGACAATTCGAGGGTAATATACTATGTGAAACAAGGTCGAAAAAACCTCTATTTCCAGTTCTCATTTCAGATAGCTCCAAACAAGGAAAATGCGGGTAACAGTACAGATCTGACCTGAGCGAAGGTTACGGTAAATGCATGAAAAGCCTATGTCCGCCTCCTGGGAGGACACAGAGATGCGGTTAATATGCAACTCTCGTTTTCAATGAGCAGACAATGGGGATTTTATTCTTGTGAATTCCACTGCACAACACGATGAAAGAACCAAAATAACAAACATTTTCTCGACAAATCAACGATAGAAAATGTTAAAACACTTAAATGAGACATTTCGAAATATTTTACGAAAATAAATCTAAATACTGCAGACTGAAAAATAATAAATAAAATTTCATTGAACAATTTTTTTTTTAAGTCGGAATAGAAAATTCCATCTCATCTTTCAACATGATTCGTCTTTCCACAATACAGTAGTTAATGTCAAAAACTTCCATGAAGTGGGCTTCAGTTTGAATATTGAAGATTTGAGATATGTATGCGACTTCGTCAAGTGTTATCTTATATTACTTTAAGGTAAAAGGCACACAGAAATAAAGATAATCTATTTTGCATACCATTTTAATTCCAAGATTTCTTTTGCCCTTTTGGCGTAACATATATACCCATTTATAATTTAAACCAATAACAAAATACTATCTGTAGGCATGAATTGTATTTCTACGGGGGGATTCTTAAAACAATCGATTCTTAAGGATAAAAAGCAACTGAATAAAAATTGAAGTTGTAAGAAAGGACAGGAAATATTGAACTGACATGCTAACTATACGAAACAGTGTGAATAATTTAATTCGACTTTTAATAAATAATTAGACTCGAATCCAGACTAACTAAAGCTAATGACGTGAGAGCAAATTAAAATTACAATCGTGCAAAACAACACTGGTATAATACTGTCTGATAAATTAGTAAAATGTTTTCATGTTACATCATTATAGATAAATAACTTCATAACAAAATGGAAATATTAATTTTATATTAACATCAATACCATTTCTTTAACAAATCCAAAAATATATACAGGTATATAAAACTACTAATCTTACACAAAAACGAAAGGCAGATGAAATTCCTTTAATTTCAAGAATAAGAAAAAGGAGGGGGATAGCAATGTTTCAGGTATTAAAATATTTTAAATTATTGTAATAACTTCCTATCGAATAAAATATTTAATTTCTATGAGTTTACAGCACGCGAAAATAAACGGTTCACAAAAAGCAGACTTTAAAACGACTCCTTCACACACGAAAAATTATAACTTGGATCGAAAAAAATGAAATTCCATTAAACGACTTCAGAGTCACTCGATTTTATCATTAGTTCATTGACTAAATCCAAGAATACATCGCAAGCTTAAAGGAAATCTGCTAAAATGTCTTCAAGAAAAGGTCACCGAACTCGAAACGGTAGAACCATCTTTCCTCACTGAACCTGCACTCATTCGAACATAACCGATTTGGAATGTTTGAATTAAGACAAAATCGAGAAATCAATTCGATTTTTAGTCATCTGAATGTAACGCACATTTGGACAGACATTCCTAAATACTCGTGCCAACTTATTCAAATTATAATAAGTTTCTATACCATTTTGAAAGTAAAGCTAATTTCAATACATAAATTGTACAATTAGCCTCAATTTGAATTTACGTAAATAAATATAAAACCTAATATGTTACAAGTATGGACAATTTAATAGTACCTAATACACAAGTTAAAAGATATGAGTATATTTTAAAGCATACATATTTTATTAAATAAAAACTACAACTTAACCCTTAAAACTAAAGCCGAAAAAAAAAAAAAGATTGAAATAATCTATTGCAGACTGTTTATAAAACTGAGTATTCCGAGAAATGACATTCAGAAGAGCAGCATCACGCAATAGCTGGAAATACCCCTATCCACCCTTACTTCGAATTAACGAGAATACCCTGATTCATAATTTAATAATCCGGAGAAACAATCTTCAAAACTGCTGCTTTCGAAAGAAACAATAGAAAATGTAAAAAATGTAGTACACCTACAGGAAGAAATTAAAAAATTTCCATACACACATTTTATATATATATATATATATATATATATATTCTGAAGTGTGCTTCCTAAAAAACTTGAGATGAATCAATCTTGATCGATCGAAATAAAACGGTAGTATGTCTGAAGGGGTGAGGAGGGACTACATTTTCAGAGAACGGGGAATCATAATTCCCCGTAAGCAAGCCAGTTGAGTTTCGCAGCAGACGAGATTTCTTTCGATTCTGGGGAAACGAAAGAGAAAAGGAACAAGCGATATGAAACGAAACGATTAGCCAGCTGGATTTTCCAAGAACTCCAGCAATCTACGCCATTCGCGCTACACACTGGCGATCGCTATTCGAATACTTTCGGATAAACAACTTACGCAATATGTAGGCTCGATGTCCATAGCATTGATTCTACTGAAAATAGGTAGAGGAAGATTGTTATTTTTATTTATTATTTTTTTTACTTTCCCTTTAAAGTCTAAGAGTTCTAAACAAGTTTTAGTAAGGAAAAGAACAAGGAAATATGATATACAGATAAGCCATCAATAAAAGAATATGTGTGTGAATGGTTGAGTATACTGCAATTAGAGAAACTCTAAAACATATTTCCAGTTACACATGCTTATGCATATACAGATAAATTAAGTATTCCTAAGATCAAAACCTTCTAACAAAGAAATTAACTTTTGATTAGAACGAAACATTACGATCGATATTTTAATCCGTAACTAATTATATCGAACATACATCTTTAAAAGCAAAACTCAACAAATACGAAAATATACATTCCAAAAACGGGATCGAACACTTAGAATCTATTCCTATCATTAGTACCTTAACAATATGGTTATAATATAAAGATAGTTTTTCACGAAAGAAAAATAGGATATTATTACAAAGCTAATTTATACTATTATTTGAACGTTGTTACCGATTACAACTAAAGAAAAAGTTAACGCCAAGCAGCACAAATAAATATCAATTGCTAGATAGGCCAAATAATTTCCTATCAGTTTTTCAAGTTATATGCGGCCATTTTTTCCCCCTCTCTCAAACTGTTCAACGAAACGAATACAAGGAACAATTATAAGTAGCTTCTCATAATCTTACAATTTTTTTAACTTATTTCTGAAATAGACTAAGGTATTACTCCTGCTTTTTAAATATTTACCACAACCTGCCAACGATCCATGATACCTAACTGTTATATATTTTCACTTAAAGCCAATTACGTTAAATTAAAAATATATCAATATTAGCTTTTAATGTTCATGGAACTTTAAAAGTAATAATCAGCACTGCTCAGAAAAAAAAATATTTTTAGAGAAAGAAGAAAAGGACAATTATTGTAAGGAAATTTCTGCAATTATTTTTCTTTTAAATAAAATGTTTTTAGGGACTTAAGTTAATTTAAGTGCACGTACAACGTTAAAAAAATAACTAAAAATCACTTGTTATTTTGTATTCGCTAGGCATAAATTGAACAGCTGGATTTTAAACAGGGTCTTCTAAAGTCTTAAAATTTTTATTCACTTTTCTTCGTTTAAGATTCAGAGTGAAAATAAAAAAATAAGAAGCTTTTTTGGTACAAGTCAATAGGTTCTTTTTTTACTGTGAAATGCACAAACGTATCTAGGATCCTAATTTGGATGCTGTTTATAACCCAGTGATTTTTTTTTCTTTTCTTCACCTGATAATTTCAAAAATTTCTGAAATCCTTTTATAAAATCAAGCGATTTATGCACGTGTTTATACAAGAAAGAACATACATACCAATCATATATATTTAATATCCGTCGCCATGTACAAAATTTAAAGAAAGAAATGAACATTGTAACGAAAAAAAAAATTTGCTACTATTAATGATAACACAATAGGAATTATTCTAAATAAATACCGTTAAATAATTAGTTAGCATATCCTTTGTATCTATAATCTGAAAACTGTCTGGCATTAATTTTATTTAAATTTTCTACAATTCGTGAAGTACGAACAACTTTGCTAGGAAAATTTCTTTACCTTACTTGTACGTCCAAAATAAGGCCACTTCCCAACAGAATTAAGATCCACTAATTGTGGAAGGATTTCAATAGTTTTTTTGCGTCATATTACCTCATTATGTTGGCTAGGTAGTTGTCATGTTTATGAATCCTTATAAAGCACTCTTTAATAAGTTATCTCGCAATAAATTAAAATCAACATATTGTTGAGCCTTACTGTAATACCTTTAATAAACACCTATCTACGTACTTCATTAAATGACATACAACCCCGAATCGTGCATGTGTATTTCCATGTTTGGCAATTGATATTAATATATTCATTACAAGACAAGCACAGAAGAACCTCAATTATCCGATTTAATTGGGACGGATTTGATTTGGAGTGCTACGGTCTACTTTTTGCAACACGAGGGCTAATGAGACCGGGACCTACAGCTTTAAGCCGATTCCGAACGGCTACGAACATCCATGCCACTGCGGGATTCGAACCCACGAACTCTGGTACCGAAGGCCAGCACCTTAACCAATCGGCCATCGTTCGGCGGATAGTACCTCGGAAAACTCGGTTAATAGCGTATTTGTGTATGTGTGTGTGATTTTTTTTAACTATACAAGTTAAAGATGCATATTCAAATATAATACAAATCTCAAGAAAACATCTTATTTATATTTAATATACAATGAACTAAATAAATAACTGATGCCGTTTACACGGCTCATTTAGGGGAGGGAAAGACGTTATTTTGGACTAAAATTTAAAAACACAAATATCTAGCCTATTAACTTAAATTAGTTTGCAAAGCTAGTTCTTTTTTCAAGTAATGGAATCATTTTAATTTACCTCTATATTTACATGTATTTATAGCTGTAAGTGCTATACTTTATTGAAAATGTGTAACTATGAGATATACCATTATAATTATTAGATATTTAGGGAAAAAAATGGCTCGGTTAACAGAAACCTTGGTTAATCGAAGTTATATTATATTCAGTATTCGCCAACAAGTATTTTCTTTTCTTTAGAACCGATATTAAATTTTCTTTCACTAATAAAATTACCCCTCCCCACAAAAGAATTCTGCTAGTTTACTGGCGTAAGTCCTGGAGAAAGTTTTTCTCTGATTATTTCACCGACTATAGGTTTTTTCTCTTTTTTTTCTTCTCCCGGTATCGAATTTTACTAATATTTATTTACATTATGAAAGATATTTCCAATAGTTTAAGATGTGATTATAGTATCTGATGTCGAAGCAATACCAGCAGTTATATTACATACTCTTAAGAAAAAATTCATGGATTATTTAATGTACTTTTTTTTAAATTTAATGTTTCATTAACTTCAGACGGTAGTTGGTGCCATGTTGAACCTATATCACTTTTCTTCTTTATTACATGAAGCAAAAAATGTTACTTTTCTAGAGTTCATAGCCAAAAGATGGCCCATTGGTTAGGGTGCTGGCCTTCGGCACTAGAGTTCGTGGGTTCGAATCCCACAGTGGCATGGATGTTTGTAGCCGTTCGGAATCTGCTTTAAGCTGCAGTTCCCTGTCCCATTAGCCCTCTTGTTGCAAAAAGTAGACCGCAGCACTATAAACCAAACCAAATTTAGAGTTCATACTCTACAACGGTTAAATTGTTACCCGTTTCTCTTAATGAACAATAAAGGAGAGATATGATATTTTCTCTCAATCCTTCCTTGGAGCTCTGACAACTGAAATTGTCAAAATAACTACTCCCCAGTTCATATTACATATCTTAAATTCAGGACCTGTGTTTACAAAAAATTTTGCAAAATGTTACTTTTAATAATGCTTAAGAAAAGAACCCTTAGCAAAAGTATGCAAACACTTTTTTGGCATAATAAAATGGAATTTTTTTTTCAATGGGTATTGTTATCTGTTAGGGAAAAATAACATGCGTTTATTATGTAAATTATATAACAGTTAAAACCAATTTTAATATCATTGCTTTCGGTACTTATTTATACATAAAATAATAATTTACGAGTATAAATACTTTTTGTGTTCAATGTACATATATTTTTAAATGAAATGAAGAATATCAGGTTGTTTACATCCATAAACTTTAATTAAAAATATATGCTTTTATTAAAAACAAATTGCTATGAAAATAAAAAACTTCCTAAAGATTAGGAAAATAAGTCATAAAAAGTCCATAACTGTTTAGAAACCCACACGTGTATGTGTATGTATATGTAGGTATGTGTAATATTAGTGTATGTGTGTATAGGGCCGATTCTGGGTTGCTAGACTACGTGCAAGGTAGTATTTAGTCGCAACCTGTTTCTGAGTGCAAGACAGTATTTGGCTGCTACATGCATGCACGTACTAGTCCCGGTCCTGTATATATACATACATACATATATATATATATATATATATATATATATATATATATATATATATATATATATATATATATATTTGCAGGCATTAAATACTATGACAGCAATCTAAAATCTTTATTTTGCTAATTTGATTTAGGTCGGGTACCAGACATAATGGATTCGTCCAGCCCCTTATTAACATATGGAGAAAATGGTTCTACTTCAGGTCAATTTGCATTGAAATATTTCTGATAACTTTTTCTACATGATAGACCAGAAAATTCTCGAGGAGTATGCACGAATCTTTTTTAAAATTTAAGTTGGAAAAGTGCCATTATTTACGTTTAAAGAAATCTATATGAAAAACTTTCACAAATAATTTAAATAGAAATATATCTTCCTACTAAAAAGAGAGAGAGACAAAGAGAGTTGCACATAATTTTGACGAATTTTCCGTTCAACCATGCAGGGAAATTTGTTTTAAAAAATCTTTCACTGACCCCCCCCCCAAAAAAAAAAAATAAATAAATAAATAAAAATAAAAACACCATTTTTTTTTCTTATAAGTTAGCATGAAGCTAGAAGAATCCAATAGGAGTAATATCCAACTACCTTAAGTCATTTCTATTTAGAGGGAGAAACTAAAATTGAAATTTTCTTCCTTTATCCTTCCTTTGGGAAGTAAGTAGAAAAGGTTTACCTTCTAAAATAAAAGCAAAATAAAAATATTATATAAGGAAAAGCTACGAATTTTTCGTTATATAATATAAAGGATTCTGTTCTTATTTACTGTATACTTATGTGTCTCTCTAAAACCATTCCTAAGTCCAGAATCCGAAACTAAACGTTTACATACGGCTTCATCCGGGTAACATGCGGAATTAGGAGTTATTTATATATTACAATATTTCGACATTGAACAACTTCAATTAAAGGTATCTCGTGGCATACCAGCACTATATGCCAGTTCGAAATGGACATACAAGACACTGGTTAAAAATAAACCATAATATTTGCAAACATTGAAAATAAACTGGAATTTCTTTCACCTTTCTTCCTTGACTATTTATTTTCCCTCATTTTACGCATGACAGATTCATACGGAACTCGCGAAAGAGAAATGTACAGCGACCCGCTTCAAGTCTTTTCCCTCAATTCGAGACACTAGTAAACATTCTTTCAAAAAAAGAAAAAAAATTGCTCTGTTGATAAAAAAACATGCACATAAAAACATTAATTTTAAATACAATAGCACTTGCTTCTTATAGCATTCGCTACAACTAAGCCGCAGATATTTGTCGGCGATTTTATTTTAGGAGCCCCTAGAGAGGTCGCCAATATTATTCCTTTAAAACAATGTAAACAAAGTAGGTCCATGTAATTTAAAAGCAGGGACTATCAGAGGTTCGTTTGGAAACTGGATGACATTGCGCCCACGAACTGATTTTACGTGCCCCCACTGCCATTAATGAACAGAGTGGATTTATGGCCGGATTGAGCTACGAACTCGCAACTCCCTGGTTATGAAATCAATATCTTTGTTGATTGAGCTACCACGACTCTCACACACATAAAGGGGATGGTTTTGAAATGTGAATGGGAACCTAAATAATTGAGCGTATGGAAATAGAACAGGAAGAATAATTAATAGAAATGGAGGTACGATCTTTTATTAACATATGAGTTAGAAATGATTGAAGTAATTTTGCTTGGTGTATTAACGTATTTCTTGGTTATAGATACATAATTTTACAATAAAATCACTCGCAATATTAAATTAAGGGGAAAGTTATATTTGTTCCCCCTTCCTTACACGCATACAAAAAGGAGGGACTCTGGTTCAACACCATTTAGAATTATTTCATTTAATTAAAAAAAAAAAAAAAAAAAAAAAAGCAGCCTAGAAAAGAAAAAAAAGATTGTGGCCCACGGGTCAGTTTGATCATATTTATTTACCAGTATTCCGAATTCAAATTTCTCGTGCCTGCTTAAAATACTAACAGCTGTGGGACTAACAATAACAGAACTCTAACATGTAGAAAGACAGCAGAAGCCGAGACGCAGAGTTCAACTTCGAGGTAGACGATCACAGTCGCGGCCACAGCCAAATAGAAGGTCATCAAGTTTATCTTTAGATGCTTCTTGCTTAAAATATGACCTCGAATGTAGCATAACAAAAGAAAAAAGGAGTATAGTTAAGATATTAAAGTTGTCTGCTTAGTAGGTGAAAATACTTTCACAAGGTGCTAAATGAAAGTAATGTATACAGACTCAAAAATTTGCACATACGATACTTAGCAACAACCTAATTATCACCGATTCATGAATAATGAGGAATTCGACTACACATCTCAGGGTTACTGCCAAGGCCTCGATTTGTATTTACTTTTATAGAGATATTTCCAAAACAAAATGTTAAAAAAAATATTATATTTCTACTTTATTTTTTAGCTATGTAGGCACCTTAAATCTAATTAAAATATACCTAAAATTTAATGACAGTATTTCTTTGATATTCATAAAGAATTTAAAAATGTATTCCTCAGATCATTTCTGAAGCTTTACTCTTAAAACTACGTAACATTATATCTACCTATAAAAAAGTATTTTATAAAAATAATTTACTTTTATTTTGTTATTTTTGTTCTCTGCCTATAATCTGGCAAATAAAACTTATATAAGTCATAACAAGACATTTAGTAGCCTACCAATCAGCTACCAAAATTTTTTAAGGTAAATGATTTTCAATTACTTTCTTTATTTTAACTAAAGCTTAAAAGGACAAATATTTTCAAATAACTACAAGAATATTCTTTAAAATTATTAGTTAGCTATTTCATATATCCTTATTAATCTAAATATCAAACTTTTTTTAAAACCATATTTGTTATTGAAAACTATAATTGTAATCACAACCGTAAAACTTTTGAATTTCATTCCAGCAATTTCTGTGAAAGTAATAAAAAGATCATTTTATTTTTCTCAATGAGAATGTTCACCACTAGTTTACATCTCCCCTCTCCATTTTTTTTCTTATAATTTAAACTAATCTGTTCTGAGTCCTCACTGTATGTACAAAAGAGATTCTGATCAGAAACCTTAAACTTGCAATTATATTTATTACTTCTGTAGTATAGTTCCCCTTTTACATATCTCCTATAAACGAATCTTAACAAATGTGGCATAGAAAGAAAATAACCCAATCTAAATATATTTTAGCGAAAAATAACATCTATTTTAAATATCAATTGTATTTGGTATTTCATTTATATCAAACGTCAATTTCAAATTAGGTTTCAATATTTTATAAATATATAGTTTTTAAAGAATTTTTCATTCACACAGATGTAGGGGCCCTTCTAACAAATACTATACAGATATAAAATACATAAAAAAAAAATAATTAAAAATATATGAAATGAAAAAAATTGTTAATGAAAAATTAGTAGTATTTTTAATTAGTAAGTACGTAACAACTGAGATTACAGAGAAATAGTAATGAAACAATTGCATAAACTAATGTCCTGATATTCTCTGGTTGTAATAACCTTTTTGGAATATAGTCAACATCCATTATATCTAACTAGTCACATTCTATAAAAAGTCTTTTATAAAAATTAATTACTTTTATTATGTTATATTTGTTTTTTGCCTATGATCTGGACATAAAAATTTTTATAGGTATCATCATAAGACATTTAGTAGTCTATAAATCAGCCTCCAAAATTTACTTTTATTTTAACAATAATTTACCTCTCTTTAAGATCTCAAAAATTCAATCAAATAATTAAACAACATATATAAAAATTTCATGATAATACCCTCTTTTCCTTTTATTTACCTAAATTGCTACTGTAGATAATAAAAATTTAAAAAATGCCTTTGCTTGCATTTACAGCATTTAATTTACTATTACTATTAAAACTGATACTTGACAGAATAATTTTTTCACATTTTAGACATTTAATATACACTCATTATCACAAACATAATTATTGCATGGAACTACAATTTGTAAATGCTGGAGAAATTTAATAAACAGAAAATTTAATATAATCTGCCTAACTTCAAAATAGCTGACCCAAATAAAGAAGAAAAAATTCTGAGCTTTAATACATTTTCATCCATCACCGTTATTACCATCAATCTTTCATATGCACACAGATATGCATGTTTAGTGCTGAATACTTAAAAATTGTCATCGCTCAGTGTTTCCCTTAATTCCTCATTTTCGTTCTCTTTTAGTGAGTTTTAGAAGTATATGACATTATGTGAATGTGTGACTATAAAATTGCTATTATATACAAGAAAATTCTCAAACAAGTGGCACCATTCAGAATATGTTTTTGAAAATTCTTTTAAATAACCATATCATTGCAATCCAGTTAACTGCGACTGTTACGAAGCACTATCATGCCTGTCTTATGCTGTGTCAAAAATACATAAAAGTGTGATTACACTGCAGTATTTTATTATAATTTTCACACTAGTGATTGTTTTATTTTTTCTCAAATAATGGGAAAATTATAGTAACATATACCACCATGATCGCCCTTCCACACATTTTTGACAGAATATATGAGAAGATTGATAGTGCTTCGCTGCACTCAAACGGTTAAAATAAATCTATTTTTTAATACAATAAATGTAGCATTTTGGTGTACTTATAATGAACTATAAATGAGGTAATTAAATTTTAAATAATTTTAAATTCAATTACTTAGATTTGGACTGAAAAAATGAGACTGCTTTTAAGAATTCAGAATCGGCAATCACTGTTAAATGAGTATAACCAAAGCATAAAAATTTATTTTCCTAACACACCAGTACAATAATTATGTGTAATAGGTCAGACAATTTCATTACTTTCATTACTTTAGTGCTTGTATATTTGACTGTATATAACAAAAGCTAAATATAAAAATGCTTTTAATGTTTTAAAACACAGACTACGTTAAACAATTTTGTTAATCAATATGGTTTGGTTTGTCGTCAAAGTCAGTTTTTGTGATACAAGGTTTTGTAGCAGACCACAGTCTACTGCAAAAAATTTACACTTAATGACTAATTTCAAGGAGAAGCAAGAATCAACAATCAGCAAAAAAAGGGCAAAACAATATCAAAAGTTACAGAGTATTAGGGTGGGGAAGAGATAATCATAAGGGAAATGAGGGGCATAAAAGATGGGATAAAGTACATTTTTTCAAGAAATTTGTTTGACAAGATACAAATATTTCAAGAGTTAAAGATTCTAAGAAACAGTTTTATAGTATCACATGCCCTCTAAAATCCTGGGCCTAAGTACTTTGGTATTGGTATTGACCTAAAAACGGCAGCCTACTTCATCATTATAAGCTAAGACTACATAGAACTACTATACAAAAGATTTTTAAGTTTCCAACCAACATAAATATATTAATATTAATACTAAAGGTTCTAAAAGTATACATAGTATACTAAAAGTTCTTTAATATTACATCTGTATAATATTGATGATAAACATAGCACAATTAATTTGTATATTAATAATATAGTAAACAATGAAAACTGTGCAGAGTAGCACAAGGTATGGATGGATTAGCACACATGAGGGTTCAAAAGATTTTGAAAAAATTGTATTTTAAAATAACTAGATCATGTGTGTGTGTGTGTGTGTGTGTGTGTGTGTGCGTGTGTATATACATATATATATATATATATATATATATATATATATATATAACAAAGCCGTAGGCAGAGGGAGGGATTTGGGGGACTGGTCCCCCCCCCCCGAAATTTTGAAAGACCATTTTGTAGATAGATAATGTCCCACATTTGTGTGTGTGTGTGCTATTTGCCTAGCTGTTCATGAACATAAACAGTTATTCTCTTTAACCCACTGAATGGACGCGTCGACAGGGGTTCGATACCGAATTCCTGTTCGAAAACGGACTTGTCGACCCCTTCTCATTCGCACTTGTATAACTCGTATCGCACACTTTTGAGGAAAAAAAAATATTGCAAAGCGATAATAAATGAAAGAAACTAATTTTGAGTAATGGAACTCCTTTACCTTGCAGGGATAATAATTTAAAAGTAGCCTGACAACTTTTAAACCGGCAACTCTAGTATGGTATGGTAAGTTCCGTCTGGAATTTACGAAAAGGGTGACTGTTTTGAAAGGGAAAAAGGTGGGGAGGGTGGCCGGTGGATGGGTTAAAAAAAAAAAAAAAACTGCTCAGATCATAAAAGTCTTCCTGAGCTGCTGGCTGGAAATACAGTACTGTATTTCTGACACTGTATTCTGGAAATAGTGTTTTCCCTTTCATTAATTGAAGTATCATTTACAAATAAAGATGTCTTTCTCCCTTGGTCCCTCTCCGAAAATAATTTCTGGCTACAGCCCTGATATATACATATATATATATATACATGGTTCGACAAAACCTGGGCACCATGACGCCCAGGCAACTAAAAAAATGCCCCTGGCGACCCATGTTTCATTCTGCAGTGAATGCGTTTAAGTCATTAAGTTGAAGAAAGGACTTGTGCCATCGGCTCCTAAGATTTTACAACTTTTGTGAGTCTCTGTATATATATATATATGTGTGTGTGTGTGTGTATATATATATATGCAAGTTTTGTAAAATACCATCTAAGGTGGAAAAAAAGAAAAAAAAAAACTTTCTCATTTACTTAAAGCATATATCTAGTGAAATAAATAATTATGTTAAACTTTCAAAAGATAATTTTGAAATCACTTCCTTCAGTCCAATAGTTGAATTTATTGAAGAACTTAAACATTGGTGAACTACAAATTGAGTACATTGATACGTATAAAATTAAAGATGTATATATGTATGCATATATATATATATATAGCTTAAATAAATTCCAACAATACTAGGTGTTTGCTTTCCCCTTTTTACTTACTTTTAAAATTAATAAGAAAATATAATTTATATCTATAATGTTCATATGTCAAGCTAACAATATTTTATATTAATCCCATTTCATACTTCATAAAATTGCACACATATTACACAAACAATCCTGCATAAAATTTTAAAAAATTATAATTTCTTCATAAGAAATTATGTTACAATTCATAAGAAATTATGTTACAATAAGTGTTACTATTAAGTAAAACTTGCTCAAGATACATGCATAAAATGCATATTATCTTAAATTTGGAATATACAGTTTTAGCATCTATCCTGACAGTAAAATAATAATCATAACAATCCTTTTCTTTCATGGAAAAAAGCCATATATGTACATAAACAACCAATAAAATGTCATACACTTTATATCTGATTATATAGCTAAACATATGTAAATACAAAGGATGAGTTCATCTAAATGCAATCTATAGTACAAACTTTTTAAACTTTCTCTTAGATGACACACTATACTTAAAACTGTAAATATATACTTAATAAAATCTGAAACTTTTACTTTTTAATCTTTATGTGAAAACATTTATCTATCAAGACTATTTATAAATAAACTTTTATTAAAGCCTTCGTAAGGTACATTTACATCTTTCTGCAACAGAACAAAATCAGAGATTACTATATAATTTTGATTGCCTTTTAACATAAACAGAATATATATGGACTTTATACCCTTATACCAGTAAGAGTATTCAAACTTTGGTATAAAGTTCAAATTTAATTTTATATTGTATGCCACTAATAGTTAAGGGATTCTATGAATGCTCTACATTAGGGTGTGAAATTTTTACTTGCCAGCTCACTATTGGTGACCAAGTATTAAGACTGGTGAATAAATTATGGCTTTTAAAAAGTTGTGTGAAATTTACCTTTATACAAGCAAATTATGATGCTTCAATTCAGTAATGAGAGGAAACGTTTTGATATCTAGCAATGGTATTTACCTTCCATTTGGAACAAATAAAGTATGAAACTTTACTTAGCATGACTTTTACATGGTATATGTCAGTTCCTGAAGCCAATGAATTCATATAGAAACCTTATTTTCATTTATTTTTTTTAATCAATATTTGGATTTTTAATTTCTATATTCTTTTATGATTGCAGCCACCAAAAAATTCTTTATATCTATTGCTCATATTTTTCATGAATGTAAATTAGTGGTGAGCAAAAATTTTAGTCTGGCTAGTACCTTATTGCCCTACTCTACATTGAAGGTAATAATTATGCAATACATGCAATTATATTATTAATAACAATAGAAATTAATCTATTTCATACTTAAAACACCAAATTCTCATTCTAAATTAAAAGTATTGTTTCATACAAGAAAAAAAATTATATGTATATTAAGAAAATTTAAAAATTTTACTAAAAATCTTTGTTAATATTTATATTTTTTCATAAATATACAAACCATTAGTTTTAAAAAGATTAATCGATCTTTTAAAATTATATTGAGCTGCTCATAAGATGGCCTTATTATTCCATCTTCCAGCATAAGAAAATATAAAAGGAAACAACAAAAATGTTTTGAGCTTATTCTTAAGTGGACAGCGGATAAAATTAACCATTCAGCAATTGACCACAATGTAATAACTTCTTCAATTTTTATAAAAAATCAGCAAAACATATAAATTTATGTTAATTTGTGAATTTAAAATTATTTTCTCTATTATATTTAAAATCGTTGAATGATTCTATTTTAGATGGCTAATAATCTGATAAAATTCAAAGAAAATTATATATATATATATAGAGAGAGAGAGAAAAACTTTTGTACTTCATACAGAAATTACTTTATGAATTTGTTTTAACAATTCTTACAAAATGATTATATAATTTAGGTCTATAATCATATTTATTTATTTAGTATTATTAAAAACAAGCCAAAATTTATAATTTGTTTCCTGGAGAATTAAATAAAATGAAATTCAGATATTTTTAATAAATTTGTTTGTAATTTTTTTTTTATTGGAAGAATTAAAAGAAGTTCAATAAAATACAATAAAAAATATTACAATGGATATCAGGCTTTCCCATGCTAAACTTAGTCATCAAAAAAACTATATTTAATGCATACAGTTTTAACTTATGAAGATGCTTCTACCTCAGCACAACCTATACAATACTAGTACAAAAATAATCATAATATTTGACAAGCAATCATTCTTCCATTACTGATTCTTATCATGTTTTCCCTTCATAATTTTGCTGCTTCTTTTTAATATATTAAAAGCTTTATGTTCAGCTAAAACAGTATTTCTTTGAATTTCATAAAATATAATAAAAACTTTCTTTGATGAAAAGATTTAAATTTTTTTTTACATGAATAAATTTATTTACTCATCAAGCTACTAGCAAATGTAAATGTAACATCTTTCTGCACGTTTACTAAATTTTTCTAAACTTAGTACAGTAAATAATAAAACAAAATAAGGTAAATTTTAAATATTCATCATTAAAGAAAACAAAAATATTCTAATTAATTTTTATTCATAAACAGATCAAAAATCTCGTTTAAGAATTTTTTTAATTGCAGACACGCACATGTTCAGCACGTTGTTACAATGCACATTTCAAGAAAAGAATTAAATCGCATTTGAGTGCAAATTATCTTATTAGTTCATTATAAAAAAGAAAGGTTAGTGAAACATTATGAAAATTCACGCTTGATGCACAATTTCTAAAGGGAAAAAACTGTACGAAATAGAAAAAAAATGCTATTATAGATAAATGCACAAATTTTAAGAATACGAAACAATTATGCACAAAAAAATATTTAAGAAGTATCAGCTAAAGATCAATGCCTTTAAATAATCTAACTTTAATGTAAACACTGAAATTTTAAATTATCAACTTTTCTCCCACATGAAATTTCCCCAGAACGCAACAACATTCACTTCCTGTTAATGATTATACAGCGATTTCCAAATAGTGTTTTCCAAGAGACGGGGCTGACATTTACAAAATAACGAAATGATAGCAGCAGTATTTTAATCAACAAAATTCTAAAAATATCCTAATCCAAATGGGTTTTCTTTGAATAAAGCTTTTAGTTGTGACAACAATGACCTCCTTTTATTGTAACACGCAGTTATACTGCAAGGAAAACACGTTTAAAAAAAGGGGAAATATTCTTACCTGGCTGGACCATAGCGTATCCAGAGAGTTTTCTAATATCAACTTTTCATATGTCAGTATTTAAATAGATTTATCATGGATAGTTTACTTGATGATGAAATATCGAAATGTAAAATTATTCTTATTGATATTTGCCACGTAAAACTTCAAAGTCACAAAATATCACTCCTCTTGAAGACAGAAGTATATATTACGTAAGATCCGACAGCGTCATCTTTTTTCAGCTTAGAAGATACTCTTATTTTGAAACACAACACATTTACAAGAAATTATCCAAACTTTTAATTTAGTCGAGTTTCGTCAACACTGTACTCTAAAGCACACGGCACGATTACGAGAGTCAGCTGGTTGCAAGAAACGAGGAGGCTACGAGAGGGAGGTGGGGGGAAACACACTAGGGTTGGTAGAAAAGTCCAGCATGCCAAAATGTTGGCGCCAATTTCGCCAAAGAACAACGCCAAAGAAATTCCAACGGAGATAATGGTAGAATGAGAGATAATTTTTCAACAAACGTTATATCACGCACTTATGAAATGGATCAACGGAGCATGCACCTGTCTTTAACAAACAAATTTTAACTATTTCACAGGTTTAGATTTATTACACACAGCAAAATAAAATTTCAGCTACATAAATAACCTATTTCTTTTCATAACATTTTCAGTAAACTAGAAAAAACAACGCAGTTCAGTTTTGTAATTTATTAATAAAGTATAATATTTCGTATTACAGCCAGCCAATCACGGCAAGCTGATTCCGGAGCACAATCTGCGATACCAAAATCATATTTACTTTCTTACAATATCCCCATAGTAACCGTCTCATATTTTCTCTATTAAGGTCCCTATAGTTACCATGTATATGTTCGAACAGGTAGAATGATGCTTCTCGGTACCAGTATTTGGGGATTCGAATGTTGCTACTGGCATGGATGTATATAGATGTTCAGAAATGAATTTAAGCTGTAGACCTCGCATATGGAATAAAAAAGGGAGAGAAAGTAAATAGGGGAGGGGAGATTAATATCCCCTCAAAGCTACCAGAAAACACAAAATTTTTACTGAGGAAGAATTAACAAAAACTGACCTATATAACTTTAAAACAGTCGCGTTCAAGCTGATAGTATGCTAATAACAAAATTTTTGGGTAACTATTCTGAGTACAAAAGTTAGAAATCACCTTAAATTTTTGAGCTAGTCCGCTTTCATATTTTATTACCAACCTCCCCTCAAAACCCATTTATTTGGGACATTTATTACTGCTTGGGAGTCTTCCTGTTTCACCTGTCTATCAGATGAGATTATTAGCTCAACCTGTTAATAAGGCAACCGTGGACTGCCAACTTTTATTATTTTTAATCGATTTGTGTGAAAAACAACTTGAACATTTTTGCTTTCGACTAACTGTAACTGAAATATTGTTTTCCCATAGTAGATCGTTTTGTGTTTTAAGATATTTTGATGCCATTTCTAAGAGGGCGGTATTTTACGTTTGTATGTTTCTTAATTTATTTTATATAATTAATAAAGTTACTGAATATCACAATGAATCTTTCTTTACGGATTCATGAAAAGAAATTGTGTTATTATTAATGAACAGAAAGCATTAATGTATCTGAAATGTTATCGCAACCGAGAACGTTCTATTCTTAATTTATTAAGATAGATGAAAAATAGATGATTAGAATTTTAGTTTTACTTTATGCACTTGAAATATCGTTATGGTTATCGTTATGGTGCAATATTAGATGCTGTAATATGGAACTAGAAATATAATTATACAAAGCTGGTAACAACGGAATATTTTTGTAGCTGTTAAATATTAATTTTTAATAAAGCTATTGAAAAATAACATTATTAAAAACTGTTCCAAGCACATTAATTTTATACGTAATACAGGCTTTTTTCTTTCTTTTTAAACACAGCCAAACCCCGATATAGCTCTTTTGTCTGTTCCGATGCTAGACTGGCGTTATATTATTTCTAATTAAACCCCTATATCTATTGTTAAAAATGGAATGAAGACAAAGTCATCTCTTTATACCGCAGACACTAAAAAATTAGATATCTACATATATTACACAAACATATAAGCCACATAACTTAATTTTCATTATCATTTTTCGAAATAGGAATATTTTTAAATATTTGTGTGCTTGATTTTGTTTCCTTGAAGTAATTATTTCACAGTAGCGTAGCTAGGGCAAGGGCAAGGGGTGACACTTGTCCAAGGGCGCATCATCCAAGGGCGCCAATCGATGTTACTATTTTACAGAAGCAATGCGATTCTAAAGCGTAATCAGAAACTGCATATGATGCGAACATAGAAATAACACTGCAACATTACTAAATGGGAAAAAAAGCAATAGAAATAAAGAACAGAAATAGAAATTAAAAATTAGACTACAATAAAATTAATCATTTAATTCAAATACAAAACTAAACGTGAATTTAAAGGAAGATACTTTTTTTTCCTTTGGTTTGGAGCACTACTGTCCATTGTTTTGCTACACGAAGTCTCATGCGACCGGGACTTACTGCTTAAAACCGATTCCGAACATCCATGCTATCAACGGGATTCGAACCCGTGAAACTCTGGTACCAAAGAGCAACGTTTTACCTTTTGACCATCGTTCGGTGCTATGAAGATAAGAGTGCAATTTTAACGACTTATTAAACATTTTTTATTGAAAGCTTAGAATTAATTTAAACAGAAGCTATTATATTTTGCGACAAATTAGAAAGGGAGTACAACCGAATTTAGATGACAGATATACTAATTTCATATGACATTGTAACTGTGGAAACGGAAACTATTACACTAATGAAAGGGATTTTCCCCTTTATTCCGGAGTTGGAATTCGAGAGAAGTAGAAGAGCAGAGCTCGGGAGTTGGAGATCCAAGTTTGGGGACCAAAGGCAAGAGTTGGGTCCAAGAGAGACTCCGAAAAATTAACGAGGAAGACATCTCGCAGCGAACAGAAGTGTTCCAGTGCAGCCGTCTATCAAAATCACCCCAAATTATTTAGAAGGCCCCAGACCAGTGGTGGGACTGAAGTCAGCATTGCCATCCCACAAATCGAGAGTACACACAAAGAGGTCTACATTCTTTCACAAACTCTAAGTCTGAAAAGCTCCAGACCAGAGTACCACCCTGGTACATCTCTGCAGATGCACATCCCTTGCAGATCCAAAATGTACTTATTATTAATGAATTTGGAATTAGGTCCTCTCTCTTCTTTTTTACGTAAATGTTAGTATATGATTTAATGTTGAATTTTGGATAAGGTAGCACATAATAGAAATTTCTTTTCTGTCCCCGGCGATGACATCAACTTGTAAATTTTCTTAAAATTACGTTTTTAGGTTTTCTGGTCTAATTTTATGTTTATTGCTGTTTTTTTAGTGAAGTACTGTTTTCTGTACTTTTCGGCTATATTTTATTATTTCCAATTTTTTGGGTATCGCTACTTTACTCTCGTTTATTTTATACTTTGGGTAATGTTTTATCTCGTTTTATGTTTATAAAAATTTAAAAAAAAAAAAACTGAAAAAATGCTTAATAAAAATTTTAAAATTTTATAAAATACAAAAATATATCTTCTTGTTAGTGCTGTCACTTTTTGTTTATTTTTATTAATTGCTGTACCAAGTTGCTACTGTTATAGTCCCTGTAAAATTTTATTGTGTTATTTTTTATTATTTCTGAGCTTCATGTTGTTGAATCCATGCATTGCTGTTAACCATACCTACTAGTCATAGTCAAGGTTCCAGTCTAATTATCCCCTAATTAGACAACGCGTTGGTTACTCATAATTTTTTATGAGAACGTCCTCACCTCCTCTCTTCCTTGTGAGCTGGAGTGTATCACATATTTGTTTGGTTTACTTTCTGCCTAGAGGCCTAAATTTATGTTTTGATCTGCTTACGTTCGGAGGTTAAAGTGAAGACCTTCCACTTCGCTAGGTACTCCGTTAATTACCTTGAGAAAATTTCGAAAAGCAAATTTTATGAAGTTTTAATCAAGTTTTTGTATATAGACATATAAATAGTATAATAATATATTTGCTTATTTTTATTTAAAACTATCAACTTTGTTATGTGTTCATTTAAGTGTATAATATTTGTCTTAGCAACTATTAATTAGCTTATTAGTTTTTAAAAGTTATGTCTGTAGTCTCTCAAAACCTTTGGTTGAATTTAAAACTTAAATAGTCTACACAACGCAAAAGAAATAAAATTTAGTCTTAGACTAACTAAATAATAACCACTATAAATTGATCACAAGTAAATACCTAAATTTAACGAGAGCTACACGACACATATAAATTATTTTGTATTTATAGAGACTTCTAATTTATACGACTTTCAAGAGACCTAAGAAAAAGTCGTAAAAGTGAGAGAGTCGTACAAGTAAAAGAACACCCATTTTAACAAACTAAGTTTCTGGAATTCCGTTAAAGCTACAGTAGGGCTCTGTGTCACATCAATATCATACGTTAAACTAACACAAAATTATTTAACCCTTTAAAGGTCACCTACATAAACTCTTTGGAATTTAATGAAAATAGTTTATAAATATTACCTATGAATTTTATACATGCAAAATGTATTAAAATTTTTCTTTATAATCCTTAGAGGAGTTTCCATTAGAGGATACCGTAGGAGGGATTGATGGGGGTATTAACTGACGAATCCATTCCCTTGTACAGCGTGAACATTATACTTTTTAAAATTTTAATTGTATTGGAAGAACAATTCTTAAAAAGTAAAATAGATAGCTTAACAATTTATAAGTGTTGTTGGATTTGGTTTGGTTTGGAGTGCTACGGTCTACTTTTTGCAACACGAGGGCTAATGAGACCGGGACCTACAGCTTAAAGCCGATTCCGAACGGCTACGAACATCCATGCCACTGTGGGATTCAAACCCACGAACTCCGGTACCGAAGGCCAGCACCCTAACCAATTTGCCATCGTTCGGCAAGTGTTGTTGGAATAGATATTTTTGTTTGGGGAGTTAAAAAAAATCAAGTTACTAACTTACCAGGTACAGCAAGTTTAAATACATATATTTAAAAAAATTATCTAAATGTAGTACTATCATTTATTTAAGTTTTAAATGTCAAAAACATAAAAAAAATCTCAAAAAAAAAATAGAAAAAAAAAAAGTTTAACAGAAGGTTTTGCTGCGAAATCACTGTCCGTTAAAGGGTTAAAATTAATTTGAAGCTATTAAAAGTATAATACACTATTATTAAAAATGTAATGAACTTTTTACACATATACACATTTAAGAGGACACGCCTTTAAGCAACTTTAAGTGGAAGATTTTTTTTCCTATTTTTCACTTTATCATATCTTTAATTATTATAGTCAATCCGTGGGATTTTCAGCACTTGTTCTCTATTTTTATTCAATTAGTTTTGATGATTTTACATTATTTCTAAAAAAAAAAATAAAATAAAAACTTTTAATATAAAGTAAAAAGTGAGAGCTTGTTTCAAAAATTTAAAATTTCTCACTCTTACATCGGTTTTTTTTTTTTTTTTTTTTTTTTTAATAATTATTAGGTATAATTCTTCACTTATTTAAATTTAAAAAAAAAAAATCATGAATATTACACCAAAGGATCAAATTTTTAAAAAAGCTAGAAGAATGTTTAAAAATTCCATTTCGAATACTATAAATACTAAATGAAATAAACAACAACGGAAAAAGCAGGTAGAGTTTCATTGTAGGTCTATAGTGTATTTACTGGGAAAATTTGAAATCAATATGTGCAATATTTTTTTATTTACATTGTGCACAAGTTGAAAATACACCATTTTGAGTAAAGGGCATTTATTTTCTAGTTTTCTTAAAAGCTATGATATTTGGTTTAGCTTAGAGCGTTACGGTCTACTGTTTAGCTCACGAGGACTAATGAGGCCGGGACCTACAGCTTAAAGCCGATTTCGAACACTACGAGCAACCATACCAACAGCGGGATTCCAATCCGTAAACTCCGGTACCAAAAAGCACCACTCTACCATTCAGTCATCGTACGGAAAAGCTACGATCTGTAATGCAATGATTGTATAAGCTATGGTATTAAATACAATGATTGTATAACTTTACAAATCCTAATTCGAATATTTGAATGGGGTTTGTTTCAAAAAGTTTTGAGAAATGTTCAGAGATTTTAAAAGGGAAAAAAAAAAAAAAAAAAAATCGAATTTTTGAAGGTTTAAAGGTGATGTGTCTCTTTAAATATATGCGCATCATCAATTAAAAAGAACCGTAAAAAATTAATCTGAAATTTTCTCTTCTTTTTCACTATTTAACAAGTACAGTTATATACTTCTTTATGTTAGCCCATTTACTCTCATGAACAGATAGAAAAAAGAAATGATTATCGATAACTGTCAGAACCTGTAAAATACTCAAATTCCAATGCTCAACCCATAAAAGCATTGTGCAAGTAAACGAGGCGTATAACTGAAATTCGTACAACTGAGAGAATTTTAACTTAATTACGATCTCGTCGGAGAGATGCATTACTGAGAGAATTGCAAACGTGAGAAGATACTGTACTTTTACATCCTTCTTGGTAAATTAAATGTTGTCTTTTTTTTTTTTTTTCTTGAAATAATATAAAAGTTTGGTTTCGGGTACTAGTTGACCGTTATTTATGCAATACGAGGGATATTAAAATATGTGTCTACTGCTTAAGGCCGATTCCGAACGACTGCGAACATCCATGCCAGTAACAGGATTGGAACCCGCTAAGTCAGATACCTAAGGGGCAACGGCTTACTCATTCAGCCAAAATAATATTTTTGGTTTGTTGTGCGGTACCAAAAATATCCTAAAAAAAGTACTTTAAATTGCTTACTATAATTACAAAACTACAAAACCATACAAATCGCAATACTATTTAAATGTATGTATATAATAACATTAGATCATTTTCCTTAGTTGTGTTTTAATAGCATCTTTACATCACCAACTGTAATTGAATGTTATTTATTTCTATATAAAACAATTACGAATGTTTACAGATGATCATAAATATTTTTTAAAATAATTTAATCACGAAAAAATAAGAACAGTCAAAGCTGCAGTTATTGGTGTTGTCAATGTTTGTAAAACAATCTTTAAATTTCGTTATGCTTCCTGATAACACAATCATTGCTCAATAAAACCCGTTCGTTAATGGTTATCTATTTTAGTGTCCAACATTTGTACAGAAGGTCTCAAGGTTTTTGAGTATGTGTTATTCGATATCAATAAAATCAGAAAAAAAATTGTATGATTGAGATGATTATGCAGGTGTTTTTATTTTTTGCAATACATAGCTGGTTGTCTTCGACTCAATGGTTTAATTTCATTAAAATATCTTTTTGATTTTGGCAACACACCCATTTTTACTGTCAATTTTAAGCATTATTATTTTTTATAAAGTTGTTCTTTTATTAGTTTATTATACGAACAAGAAGTATAGGAGTGATACAAATATTTTCCGTAAATATTATTAAATCTTTAAGTTATGATACCTATATAGTTTCAACGTCTCAAAATAAAGTACTTAGTCGTCGTGTTAATAGTCATTAGAGAAGATCCAAATCTATTTTAAAATAAGAAGCTCTCCAGCAGAAAAAAGGTAAGAATTTAATTTACTTTTTGGTTCAAACAATTACTTGAGTTCCTTTTTTAAGTGCTTAGTTAGGTGGAGTGACACTAGTAAACAAAATCTTGAAATGTAAGTAGGGGATTTAGGATCATTGCCTTCTTGAACACAGAGTACATAGGCAATTCTCAATTTCAATGCAATATTGCATAAATTATTCGGCAATACGTTACTACATTATATACCATACAATCTATTTCAGCCTCTCAAGGCAAGCATATCGGAATCGTTACATAACTACCATGTTTAAATTATTTTTATCAAAAGTCCACCATCTAAACCGGAAATATCACCATCTAAACCGAAAATATTAAATTTCTTTTCATTACACAATACATTTAATTTACCTCAAACTCCGATAATCTGCTTTGTTAAGACTTTTCTACTTATTTGTTCTGCTGATAATTCCCTCCCCGAGGGATATCTCCCTCGAATATTGACATCGTGATATGTCGAAGAGAGTTAGATGTAACTGAAGTAAGAAATCGATGATGAAGCGTTATCATCAGCCCATTCTCGAGCACTAAGGGGTTTTATTTTAATGACTGTTTCATAGTGAAGGATTTCTAACTGTACAACATGGCGCCCCGATGAGCCGAAAAATATTGCATTAATATAATTAATTAGACAAGTGATTCACCTGGATTCCCTTAGGAGAAGCACACGAGAAAATATGTTGGACTACAGCACAGATTATAAATTAAATCGAATATTAAATTTTGGAAGAAAATAAAGATTAAAATGGTTTGCTTAGGAGCACTATGGTCTGCTTTTTTTTTCTTTGATATACGACGGCTAATGAGACCGGGACCTCCTGCTTGATGCCGATTTCAAACGATTTTTTAATTTTTTATACAATTTTTTTTAAATGTTCAGTGTTTTGATATTGTCAAATGCTGTATAACTTTTTGGGTAGTGACCTGAGATTAATGGATCGATTGAATTCCAATAATTGCCATAAGGATTAACATTTTTTTTTAATAACGCGTGGGGCACTTGTCTGTTAATCATTCGCCCACACAACGCCGCGGATTTTGTTGGATTTTCTCCATTTTATTATGGGAGCGTCACACAGACGACCAACACCACACCTTACAACACAAAGTGGGTCCAACAATCAGACAAGTGATTCCCAAAGTGTACACTACCGCGTCTTATAAAGATCAAGACTAATGCATTTAGTTTAATGAAATAAAAAACGAAAATTAAAATTGATAAATAATTAAATTTTTGGAGAAGTTTGATTTTTATTTCACCATGTTAAAAACGAAATTCGCCGGCTCTAGAACGTTCTTGTTAACACGAATAAATTATGGAAGAGAGAACTCCTCAATTTCTGTAGCTCTAAAAATTGGTAAAACAAATAACCTAAAGCCAACTTGCTGTCAAATAAGTCGATTTTTTTTATAAAAATCTAAGAACAATCGGATTATTATAAAATACGCAACTGCATAGTTAGGAACTGCAAAATGTGGCAAAAAAAAAAAAAAAAAAAAAAAAGTGAAATGTTTCAAAACTTTCAAAAGGAATATCGTTTATTCGGTAAACCACCGATTTTCCCAAACTATCTCGTTAGGAATCGGCTTTAAGGAGTAGGTCTCGGTCTCAATAGCCTTCATGTAGCAAAAAAGTATACTGTGGCACTACAAACCAAAACCAAAATGATCTAGTATCAGTAACAACACTTGAACAAGCAAAAACAGATAATTTATTCATTGAAATTTCTTGTTTCTGCAATATTCATCAGAGTGATCACAAAAAGAGAAGTGGTTCGAAAAAGCTGAACCTAACAAATCCCCTAAATTAATTTAATTCCCTTAAAATTCTCGTCTTCTCTGACTGTACCAGATACAAGATGCGTATAGCCTTTGACATATTTGGGCAATCCTGGAAAAATTCTGCGGATGAAATATGAACAAACATTGCTGGATCAATTCAATAATAACGTGCCTTAAAAAATAATAAATAAATAGAAAAAAAGTAGAAAAACTATTAATTTTTCTGAGTTAAAACTTTTGCCTGCCCTTACTCCCTTCTTAGCTTTGCTCATTTTAATTGGTTTAAAGATATAAGCCCTGGTTAGTACCAATCACTAGGAGACGCGGTAGCTCAATCGGTAAAAGATCCGCCGTGTTCATTAATGGCGGCTGAGGTACTCAAAATAGGTTCATAGTCACAATGTCCTCCAAGTTCCCAAATGATTCCTCTGTGGGGGTCGTCTACTTAACCCCTGCTTCTAAATGTTGTGGACACATTTGAGTAAAGTAGTTCAGGGTGGGGGTATCAAACGAAAGGCGCATCCCTGCACTTTAATTCGAGTATCCTCTCGCTCACGTGCTTGGCTGGTCCAAGAGGCATTAGCAACAACAACTGTCGTTAGGAATTCCATTAAAGTGTGACTTGAGTCGATTTTGTAAATCGGTTGATAGTTGACAGCCAGTGATGACAACCTCCGTGCTTGATATAAACAGATTTAAATTACTTAATATAGTATATTGTTAGATATATACTATTTCTCGTTTACTGTCTCTGATAAATCGTGTTTTGATACTTTTTCGTGTCTGTGATGATGGAGGCAGGGTGATTTTGAACAGTAATAAACGTGAAAATAAAGATACTGAAAGTACGATCTTAATCAGTGGCAAGACAGCGAGAAAACGAAAATGTCGTAAATATAACAGCTATTTAGAGTAGCGATTCTCAACCTTTTTAACGCAGCAACCCATTGAATAATAAGTATGAATTAAATATTATTTTCCAGCCACCCATCACATCCAAAGAAATAACAACAGTACCTTTCACTATTACTAATGAAGAATTTGCACATGTGGGGGATTCGAACAATTTAGTATTTTTCTGATAATTCCAGACTCGTAGATTCCAAAAATGTTCTCAAAAATGTAAAAAAACTGGGTGCATCATTTAAAAAATTATATTTAAAGTTAAGCGAAAATCACGTGACACCAAAACGCTCCGTGATTGTTTGTGACGTCATCGTTCACGTTGTCCAATATTTTCTTATTGCTTGTAAACGCGCACTATTTTCCGATTTTGTTTTTGCAAGTTCCTGACATTTTCTAGCTATCAAAATTTATTTTTATTTAAACCTGAAGGTTTAATTTATCGATCTCGATAGCTTAATTATCTCAATTTGTTATAAATATCTCTTCTACCTGGATTTACCAAAGGACAGTCGGACAACCTCCCAAAATTGACATGATGTCAATGTTTTCGTTCTTGGGAAAAAAAACCAGGATTTTATGGGAGCAGAAATACGGGGAATTAAAACCCAAAGATATGTAATATCATTTATATATTTATCCAATTTTACTTAACATGTATGAATATTTTATTCATGCTAATCACAGCTCTTCTGTTTGTAGATATAGACAAATAAATATACATATATCATATACACACATTTGTAGTAGCATCGCTTTTCATAAATAGAGATAGATGTAATATATTAAAATAAAAATTAGAGGAGGTATTTATTGTGAGACCGGAACCTTTAGCCTTCGTGGTGCAAAAAGTAGACCGTAGCGCTCTAAAACCAAAACAAAACAAAACCAATTCTTAAGTCAACCCCTTAAGTATTTTAAATTTGATGAAAAGAAATTTAAAATCTTTAAAAGGATTTACTTAATTATTTATGCTTTTTTCAAGAACAATACAATTTTATTGCCTTTAATATTAATGTTAAATTACAAAATGTATAAAGTTTCTGAAATTAAATTTAATTTTTAAAGTAATATCATTATAAGTATTTTAAAAATATTATATACTTTTTTCAAATTAGTCCCCAATTTAATCGAAAAATATCACTGTGAATTGATACACTTAATAAAGTATGCATCACTGAAGAAAATATTTATAATACCTTGAAAATACATAACCTTCCCCTCCTCCGAGTTATTTATTAGACAATTGTATGCTTTAGACTTTTATATGTTTTACGATATTTATATGCTTTATCAAACATTTATAGTAGTTAAACTCTGTGATAACACTCGAAAATTAGCAGTTTTAAAAGTTAAATAGCACTGGTTAATCAACAGTTATTTTAAAGGTATAGATGTATTTTTATGTACTTTAATTTTTCTAAACTAGTAATATTTAAACAAAAGCAAGCATTTACTTATCGATGAATGGTCTTCACAAACCCATAGAGATAATTTATATGATAATTTGGGGTTTAATTTCTCATCCCTTTTCATCGCATTTGTCCAGATTTTGCGTGTATGTGGATCTTTGGAAACGCTGAAAAATATCTTCTCATTGCAATTAGTTGCTGTATTTTTACAGAGGGGCACAATACAATATTTATAATATGTTTTTTTAATGCCTGACATAATAAAAAAGATTCTATTATATGTGATACTTTATACAGAAACAAATTTAAAAGTCGCCTTTTAACATGTAAACAACATAGGCGATCGGTGTTTTCATGAACTATGACGTCACAAACTCGGCGGAGGAAAAGTATCGTTTTTGAGAGACGTTAAAGAGTCCGCTATAAAACCCATTAGAAATCACTCATTAGGCCCCCAAATGAAAGAAAAATAGCTACTGTCCTGCTGCCTTTTTTGTCTTCTATCGTTTAAAATTAAAATTAGAAAACGTTAAATTCCTCATTAAATTTTGACTGCAATTATACATGAAAAAAATTACTTAATATTTTATAATCACATTGCACCAATTTTGTACAATAACAAAAATACCGACAATATATACAAAAAAAAAATATATATTCTACTATTCCTATTTTTACTAACTAAACACAGATATCATATTTTATCATTCGAAAACAATTTGCTTTGTGAGGAAAAACAAATGCAACCATCACATTAATTTCTATTCTTCCCATGTGTATTTATCGTAAGTCAAATATTTTACATGGTTTTTCTCATCAAATGATTTCATTATTGTTCATACTATTTCGTGACCCCCCCCCCCTGTATTACCACCGCGACTCCCAAGAAAAAGGATGATTTAAAGTATGATTTTATGAAAGTATTATATGATTGTGTATAAAAGTTTTGGCACCAGCGTGTATGTTTTTAAGCAAATGGAAGCATCATTTATAAACTAATTCCCAATACATTCTAATAAATTTTGTGGTTTTATCGCTCAGTATTTTGAAAAAACTGAAGTTAGAGGGTAAAAATTTTTTCAAGGCTACATCAATATAAATAATGTTTTATTTATATATTGCATATTACAAGATGGCTTATAGAATTGCGAAATGTAAGAAACCCCATGCCATAGCAGAAGAACTTATCCTACCGGCTCCTTGAGCTATGATGAACATCTTCAGTAGCAGTTTGTTAGGGTCGCTTTAGCTTGGAGCCGTATATAAATTCAATCAGGGTGACAGTCAGGAAATGAACTTACATTTACATGTGAGCGAAACAATATTTATGTTTGGTGAGTCTGGTGGGAGACTATTTTCAAAAGTGCTTTCGTCAAATAACACATTTAGTCGTAGGACAGAATATATGGAAGACATGATATCAACATGATATCAATTGATCGTTGATGATCAATTAACTGAAAAAAAAATCAAAGAATTATAATTTTGATTGCAACTAGATGAGATGAGTTATTTCTCTATTCATATCAACAGTAATTCTCATCTAGAGTGTTTGGCCCTGACAGATCAGATCCTACCTTTCTGGGTGATTGTCATTTTATATGTTTTGTACATGAAACACTGTGGATTCTTATGTAAAATAGTAACTGCGCCAGAGAAGGTTCAGAGCATCAAAATCATTAATACGTTTATGTTTGAAAATAATTCATATTAGACTTAGTGTTTTGATGTCTGTGCTGATAGAACACGTTCCAGACCTGGCTGTTATGGATGGTTGTAGGTACTGGTTGGTTATAGGTATAATCCACTGTATTATTTATGGGGAAGCGCTTGCATAACAGCATTAGAGTCCAGCTCTGAATTAGGGATTAGAATGCTTAATAAATATAGTTGAAGCCCAGTGGCGTTTGGGTAGCGCTTCGCGCTTCCAAGACACAGACGGGTCCGAGGTTCGATCCTCGGGCTGGGCAAGGTTGATTCAGCCTTTCATCCCTGCTATGTGTAGACAAATTGAAGACTAAGCATGCTTGGGAACTAAACACTGTGGTTCTGTATAATGTTGACCACTTAACGTATGCTTCGCACCCCCAAGGCCCTTAGTCTCGAAAACAGAGATTGGCACAGTAGGCCATGATCGCCAATTGGGCTGTTGCTCCGAGGAGAGAAGAGAATAAATATAATCAATACATAGTTGTTTTTGATTAAAAAGAATGTGTCCATTGAAAGCAAAGTTTAAAATAAAATTGTGATGATATGAGATTTGAACACTCGTCATTGTTCTATTACAGTAGTGCACGGTGGCTCTCTCGTGGTGTAGTTTTATCACGTACTTTTGAATTACGGCAGAGAATTTTTTTTCTTGACCCTCTGATATAGAACACGTATATGTACGAAATCACTCAATGTTACTTCTGTCGATAAAACCATAAGTGCATTATAGCTTATAAATTGTGACTCTGAATTGCAAATATTGTACATTTATACTTTTACATGAAAACTTCAAGATCAATTTATCACAGGTTAGGTTTTTTTTTTTTTTTTTTTTTTTTAAATATTAAACAGCTCATACATGTTTTCTCTCTTAGACCTCGACAGTTGAAGGATTTAAGAAGGACACAAAGATACATAGTTTATCAATACAGATTTATTTATTTTAAGCAACGCATGCGACATTTTTTAAAAAGCTGAATTCCTTGAATCTCTCTCCAAAGAGAAAAACTTTCATCTTTTGAAAGTAATGGAGAAAAATGTAGCTTTTATTTCTATCCGTTTTTACAAAAAAAAAAAGAATCGTAATAAGTTGTTTTGTGGCAACGGTTTGAAAGTGATATTTAATTGCATGCAACTGACAGAATTTTGGATATCAATATAAGATTAATACTTTTTAAGTGATAAAGATCAGATTTTAATTTTGTTTTCACCGTCGTATTTGTGCGAGGCATAATTTTCGGTACTTGCAGCAAGCAAGTTTTTTTCTAATTCAGCTGGCAATACAGACACAGATCTTTATGACAAACATGGCTGCGAAAATGCCCTCGTAATTTAGAAGCAGTGACCAAACAGAAGACCCCCAGGCTTAGCCTACCACCCCAGATATCTAGTTGGAGAACTTAAAGGACATTGTGACCACGAACATATTTTATGTTCCTCAATCACCCTTAACGAACACGTCGGTCTTAGGCCGGCTGGAGCCCCGAACCCGCATCCATTCAGTTAAAAGATTGCTGCCTTTGCCAACTGAGCTACCGTAATTTTACGATTTTGCATGTTATCCTTGTGCAGGGTCCATACTAATCTTCGCTACAATTTTAGCATAGAAATAGCAAGTACAAACACAGAAAAGGAAACGACAGTGGTAGTATCTAGTTTGATTTCGCGATTTCCGAAAAAGTGAAGTAATGTGCAGGCTCAGCTCTCCCTTTAATTATTACTTTTGTATTGAAAAAATTAATAATAAATGAATGAACGAATTTGATCAGTAAGGTAAGTACACGAATGTTATTTATTTTCTCTCATTTGTGATTGGTCATATATTTATTTAAGTTAAAGCACCGTAGGAGAATTTTTTAGCAGGTCCTCGATTTCTGGAGGCCCATAAATCCCAACTTTACACATATTTCTAATACAATTATAATTACTTTCAAACTTTCAATCAATAGTTAAACTTGATAGTATATTTGCATATTTCCATTAACAACCAAAGCTTGGCTAGTCCAAGTGGCATTAACAATAAAAACAACAACGAATACATTGACAGAAAATTACCGTTTGCCACTGTATGAATACATTGACAAGTACATTGATTGACATTTATTCAATAGTTTTAAAGATGACTTGGAACAGTTTTTAAACTGTTTAGAGCAGTGGTCTGCAAACTTATTAGTCAAAGAGCCAAATATGAATATTACAACAATTAAAAAAAATTTGGGGAGCCAAATCTGCTTGTTTAGTAAACTTTTATTACACTAAATAAGTAGTACACTAAATAAAACTAAATTTCATACTTAATAAATATTTATTAATAATATTTATTATTGGTAGATAATACAAAAGTATTCACACTGCAACTGCTGGTCTGTAATGTCAATTTGTACCCCCCCCCACACTACATTAGAAAAAGTATGCGCGCCCTTTGTATCACCGGAGTACGCCTACAACATACGAACTATTTCAACCGGTAGCTTGTACATGGTTTGTGTTTACACTTAAGAAAATTAATAAAATTAAACTCGATGTTCGTTAAGCATTTTTACAACAATATAAAATTTTAATTACCTATCTATCTTTTAACTTAAACAAAAAATTATACATGTTCTCGATTTATGGAAGAATTTTAATTTATGAAAATACGATGTAATTTTTTTTCTTACCAAGTTTTTTTTAAATGAAAATATTATTGAGCCTTCCGTGAATATTTGTACCAGAGCCGCACTTAAGGAGCCAAAGAACCACATGCGTATCTAGAGCCGCACTTTGACGACCACTGGTTTAGAGTAAAAGAACAAGCGACAAATTGAAAGCATGCAAAAAAGCATTCGATGAAAACAAATTTTTCCACACGTGAAAATTCGGTAGAACTCTCATTTTCTTGTCACAAAAAAAAAAAAAAAAAAACCTTAGAAATTTTGTCAGAGAAAAGAATGCATAACACGGCTATGTTATATTAAGAAAGCGATTTAGCAAAAGTAAAAACAAAAAAATTATAATAATTAAATAATATATATTTTTCTTCATATTAAAATATTATATGAATATATATAATTTATATTATATTAAAATATTTGTTGAAATAAAATATAGTAAAAAATGTTTTCTCTGTTTTTAAAATGCAATCAATATGTATTTTTATTACTTTGATAATCTATTTTAAGAGAATCAATACTCATTTTATGCGTTCGAGACCTCAATCGGTCTCGGATTTTCAGAGGCAGTTAATCCCCCCTAACAAGTTTCTGATATCAATCTTTGCATTCTTCTTTATGACTTAAAAAATTTTATAAAACTTAGAATTTAACTTTTTAGCAATTCCTCTGTTATTTAATCTGCAATCGCGCAGTCTTCACATTCACAACTATAGAAAGTTCATACCTTTTTGGTACCATACCAAGTGAAAATATCGTCACCACCCTAATTATTCTTTTTGATAAAACAAAAACAAGCATACCAAAATCAATGATCACAAAATATTTTCTAAATTTACATTTCATATAAATTTGCATGTTTATGTATTATTTAAAACAATTTCATCACAATTGCCTTCTATGGTTGTTTGCGCAATAGAGTAGTGTGCACGAATATTTTCACACTTCATGTTAAATACCAGTTTGATATTCTATTTTATATTAGTATTAATATGTTTAAAAACTTTATGTGTTTTAATATGTTTAAAATGTATTAATATGTTTAAAAACTAATGAAAATAGTACAAGTACACATACGTATGAGAGGAACTAATCTTTGAAAAGGTATACAAATTACAATTCATACATATTAGCTGACTGACATCAGGTTAAAGCGGCGATATTTCCCAAGATTTTTTCTTTAAAATTACATAAACAATGATCTGAGTGAAAGGAAATTAAGAGAGGGAAAAACTATTTTTACAATCGCAGAAAACTTCGAAAAGTTCCACCATTTATATAAGCATATTAAGTTTTATGTCTACCACTTGGTAAATTTCACAGAACATTAGTGCCCTGTAATGAAAACTAAGCTCTAAAGGTGGTCAGTAGACTTTTGATATGGAACAGCCAAATCCCCAATGAAACGATATAATGAAAGTATCAGCTAGCCCTTTATGCGTTAATTGCTATCGACTTAATACATAGAGGCAGAAATCTGTTGAGCCGCAAACAAGAGCATGTAGCTCGCGAGTCGCGGTCTACCAACTTCTGCACTAGAGTATCATTTTCGAAAATAGTGGACTTTCTACTTGTGTGTTTGTTTGCGGATATCATTTCCTCATTCGCGCAGTAAATAGTATTCAGACTTTTCATTATGGAAGATAAAAATTCTATCCATATTCAAACACAACTTAAACGGCAAATTAACTTTAAAGATATACTCCACTTAGACATGAACAATCTGTAAACTATCGCGTGAATTCCAATTCAATATTCGGGTTATTTAAATATCAAGAATTAATAAATTGGAATTCTTCCCAGTGGAATGGTTCTGCGAATACACGAGTTCCACTGTAGTATTCAAAATGCTTAACTTCTTATGTCCCCTCTTTTTTATTTACATTAATAATACAGTCATTAGAACAATTTGTTTTTATGGGTCACAGTTACTCGAAAGTCAATCTTTCTAGTCTGCCTTTCTCAACTCTCCCTTACCATTATAAAGGGTCTTCGGTTGTTTGGAAAACTCTTCCCATACAATAAATAGAATAGCTTGGGTGAATGTTATATATAACCTAATATATATACATATTGGCCTCTCCTATCGACACACGATGTAACTTTAGCATTTATCTATGAGAACCACGTGATCCTCAGACAACTATTCCTTTCGCGACTGTGAAACCTTGGCAATGAAAACAATGCTGCAAAATCCTCGATTTCGGTTTGGCAACGGGGTCACAAGACGTCCGATTTCGGGCCTCGCCACAGAAAAGTAGTGGGTCCTACATCCACCTTCCAGCCCGTCCGCTTCTAGAAACGAGGTCACACGATAAAGCACAGTGCAAAGAGTATCGGGAAAACTACGCGCTTCCTGAAAATGTCTTTTGAAATTCGCCGAGTGAGCGATTCTTTATACAAGCTTGGCAACCCCACTCGGAGAGGCTGTGCCATCTGGTGCGAAAAGGCAGGTGACCGGACGATGAACACAGAACGAGTAAAGCGATGCACAGAAACCGAAACGGGGCGATGATCCCTTCGTGCGTGGTGGTTGGTGCTAAGTCTCACTAACTCCATTCACCAAACTGCTGACACCTTCAGCAGTAATAGATTGTGACAAAGAAAACAAACAAAATATTGTCGTTTCAATTTATCTTCTCGTTTTATCGGAGTCTCTGGAAATTACTAGAGGAAATTTATATTTGTAGGAGAAATAAAAATATTGGGCTATTTTTGTAGTTTTGAACCCATTAGCCGACGAGGCAACGGAGATTCTTACATAAATTGGCAAGACTTTAGAATTGTGTTTTTAAAAAGAACGCACGCCTGTAATTAAAAAAAAAATTTTCAATTTCACCTGGCTGCTCTAAACTTTATATATAGTCATATACTAATTGCAAATTACCAATTATAACAAAAGTACGCTACAGATTATTTTATTAAAGAATACGTCCGATATTTTTTCTGACCCTACACAACAGTCAAAAATATACTTTTATTCAATAAAATCAATAATAAAGGAAAAGAGTTTGAGGGAGAAGGGGCAGAGCGGGAGCGGTGAGGAACTGAAAAGTAACATATGTATTTCTCCCCGCTTAGCCGAAGAAACAAAAACTGATTGAAACTAAACCGAAAATTGGAAATTTTCTGTACAAAGTTAAAAAGGTTTCTATTGAAAGAAATATTTTATTAAATATTCAACTATTATAAAGTTAAAAAGAAGAATAAAGTAACAGCCAGAATATTGCGTGTATTAAGCAAACTGATAGCTGTTACTGATAGCTTACTAGTATTCTACTTATAATAAGGGTTTGTCATTTCTTTTTGGGTGGGGTGTGGTTTGGTTTAGTTTAGTTTAGTTTGGAGCGCTACGCTCTACTTTTTTCAACACGATATTTTTTTAAGGAAATTAAAAAAAAAGTTTTCTTTAATTTTATATATATATATATATATATATATATATATATATATATATATATATATATATATATATATATATGTGACACCCAAAGACAAGAACCTTTTAATTTTACAAATCGGCATTCTACACGACGCCAATAATTTTATCAAAATCGCCAAGTACCCTAGTTTGAAAAAGCACTTCGAAGGACATTATAACTAGTGCGATATTTATTTCAATTATAAATTTCGTAAATTTCGCTAGAAGCTGCGGTTGAGCCACCTCTGGCATAGATCAATAACACTGAAAAAACTTTAATTAAATAAAATTTAATTTTCCTATTATTGGGGGTTTGATCCACAAATATGGTCAACATTTCGAGTTAATATTTCAATGGATTTACATCTTTTTAAATGTCAGAAGCAAAGTTCTTGATAGGTGGAATGAGCATTTCAATGAACTGCTGAACAAAAGTACCCAGGGTGAAATTCTGGTCATCCCCATTGCTGGTGCTAGCAATGACATCATTCCACAACCATCTTTAATAGAAGTTAAAGAAGTAATTAAAAGCCCAATAACAACAAATCTCTAAGCCCAGTTATCATTCCTTCAGTTTATTAAAAATGAAAAAAATCTGTCACCTCCAGTAGATTGGAATTTAAGTATAATATGCCCGAGATGTTTTGGACTGTTCCAACTATATAGGCATTAGCCTCCTGTGCACTTTTTATAAGAATCCAATTTCCAGAATTACAAAGATTCTAACATTAACAACAGAGGAAATATTTTCCACAAATCTGTGCAGATTTTTGCATTTGCATTGCTATTGTCGCACGGATCCCAGGGGCTCTCAAACAAGCCTTTCTTTCTTTGGAAAACGAAGAAAACAAAATGAATCTCTCAATTAAAGTAAAACGAAATATATGACAAATACCAGATTTAGTGAACCATATTTTGAAATACGTAACTACAGATTTGAAGTTGTTAATAGCTTCACCTATTTGGGCTCTGTGTGCTAGTAATGAAGCTACACCAGAAATACGCAACAGAGTTACTGCTGGAAACAGATGGGGGGGGGGAATTCGCAAATACTTGAAATCTAGCCTCATAAGTACAAAACAACTCCTTTACAAAACTTTTAATTTGCCCTATTGTCACATACGCTGCTGAAATGTTGGCAATGACTGTAAGTGACAAGGCGACTCTGTCTTTGAAAGGAAAATACACCACAGCATATTAGGAAGTTTAAAATGCAATAGCACTTGGAGGAGAAGAACAAAACAAGAGGGCCATGGCCCACTCTGGGCTGGCGAGTCATTGAAGATGATGATGTATTAACAGTGCTTAAACTTCTACTTATAGGCAAATACGTGCTTAAAGAGCTTAAATAGCTATTATTAATACTTTTTTGATTATATCAAATCGGTCGTGAATGTTATCGTTCTTAACTTTCACTTTTCAACTCGGTCGTGAATGTATCCTTAACTTTAGGTTTTAGTATCAATAACATGGATGATATGTTAATAATGTTGTAGATTTAAGTGTATTTGTAGAAGCTGGTGAGCTTGTAAACGTATATATCATTTTATTATCATTCAAGTAGAATGATTACTCATTCTACTTTAAAAGAAATTGTTGTGCACTACGTGGCTGATTGTAGAACTACTTCACACCTTTTTGAGTTACATTAGGAAGAAACTACATGTTTTCTCCAAATTCAAAGAAAAGTGTGATGCAGTTGTACAGGTTACTGTAAACAAGAATTTATAATTATTGGTATTAAGATTGCTCGTTCAAAGAGTATGTCGGCCTATCCTATTATCACGTTTGCATTCAGTCGGTCATCGTTTGCCCATCTTAACATTATATTAGCATTCTGTAAGAAATAAGCAATAACAAACAGTTGGGCAAAGTACCATATAGGAATTGGACCATCATAAAGTTGCTAGTTGAGTAGTTCCATTTGTTAAATACTAACAAAAACACGGTCCATAGACTAAAAAATATATACCTATACCAAATTCTGCGATTGAGCCTCGGGCATCAAAATCCAAAAAAGACAAGGAAGGAAGAATAGGAAAAAACAAGGAAACAAATATTTTATATTAATGGAAAGAGTACGCGAGTATTTTTTTATTTACTGTTTAGAACATTTAAGAGTAGAAAACATTTCATTCTAAAATTTCGTAACATAAATTTGGCAAAAATCGTTGGCTTTCGTAAAATTTCTCAATGCTGCGCCATGGATCGATGCTTTTTCCTTGCTACCCTCTCCTTCCAGCGTATGTTTTTATGCGTATAATAAAAATATATATATAAAAAAAAAAAGGTTCAGAAATGTTTTCATTTTATTTGGAAGAATAATTATTGAACGCCTACATTTTAAATACATCCAACACTACAGAGAAGAATAAAAAATTATTGACTCCCGTTTACATCTCAATGAATATATTGAAAAAAAAAAAATGGATAGCTTACAGAAATAGTGAATCAGAACAGCCGTCAATCCTACCAAACAGTTAAGCTCATTCCTCATTAACAACAATAGTTAAAAAAACATATATTTTTATAATTTAAAACACAAGGTATAATTACAACAGATATTTTAAATATCTTAAACGTGCTAATTATATATTACTATTAAAATCCTCAAAGGTAAATTTGTAATTTCATTATGTAATTCAGTGTTTCTCAAAGTGGGGTATTCCCAGTGGTACAATAAGAGTTTGATGGGGGTACAACTGAGGCGAAAGTCAACCCCCTGAAAATCACGTGACTGTCCAAAGTTTAATCATTTTTTTAGGATTAAGGTCTATTTTCACTTTCTTTTGTTAGTTTTATTCCCCCGATTCTGGGTACAATAAGAGTTTGATGGGGGTACAACTGAGGCGAAAGTCAACCCCCTGAAAATCACGTGACTGTCCAAAGTGAAAGAAAGCCCAATCATCTGTAGAAAAGTAGACTCGTTTCTCTCTCTTCACGAGTTTATAAGTTCGACTACTAAAACTGATACTGATACTCTGAAATGTATAACACAGTATTTGGAGAGTTTGCAGGTGGGCTTGAAAAACTATTTCCCTGATTTAAACAGAAATATTGAATGGGTAAGAGATCCGTTTAACATTAACACAACATCCATGCTAGAATATTTGAAGCATGCAGAAGAAGAGCAGTTGTTGGAATTGGCTTCGGACAGATTTTTGAAAATTAAACATAGGGAGCGTACCTTAACATAATTCTGGTTACAAATGCAACATGTATATCCGGTCTTAACAGAAAAAGATCTGAAATACATCTTGCCTTTTCCAATTTCAAGTTTATGTGAAGTTACTTTTTCAGCGTTTGTAGAGATAAAGTCGAAAAAAAGAAACAGACTATTGGAAGTGGAACCGCATCCGAGATTTAAATTAACAAACAGGGAACCAAATTAAGCTCATCTCCACACAAACAATTTCATCCTTCTCGTTGATCCAAATAAATGTTACTCACAATATAACTTTTATTTATATTTTATTATGAATTTTATTTCTCTTTTCTTATTATTTTGTGTATGTCACAAAAAAAGAAAAAATAAATAAATTTTTGATTGTTATTAAAATACAACCTTTTATTTATTTATTTATTTGGACGAGGGTTACTCAGCGTTATGAAAATTGTAGAAGAAGTACACATATCAAAAGTTTCGGAAACACTGATATAATTTATAGTTTTTACACTGGGGGGGGGGATCATGATAAAAGTCTTCCATGAGAAAAGGGTCCGTGGGCATAAAAATGGAACACAATTTATGCTTGGGAATCACAAGCATAAATTCTGTTGTCCGTGAAACAGGGGATTTCAAACACCGGAAAAAAAAAAGTACGCAACAACCTTGGATCTGGGATGCGTCTTTAGTTCCTCAAAAACGAAAAACCTGTAAACAGGTCGAAAAAAATAATTTCTTACGAGGAAGTTATGTCATTTTCTATTGGTGACTGGCTAAGTGCAATCAACAGAAAAAGCTGTAGAAAAAAATTAAAGACAACAACAAAAACATGAAGTGGCAGAGTTAGAGAGAGAGAGAGAGAGAGAGAGAGTTAACACTATAGATATATACAAGCACAGCAACAGCCTTTAACCTAAATTTTAACCATTCGAAAAACACAGGAAAAATAACAAAAAATGTAGAAAATTTATAAAAAATTAAATAGACTCAATGGCGTAGCAAAAAACTTTGCATCCATATGCAAATGCGTATTAAGCACCTCCCAACAAAAGAATTACGCTTTACTTTATGACGCATTTTACGAAATAATACAAAAGTACAAAAAAATGCATATTTAAAATTAAAACTGTTTCTCACTTAGTTTTCGCATTATAAAAATCTACAATAAAATCTTTGATATCTATTATTTCTGTAATTGCTTTGTGCTTGGTAGAAAGTCGTACAAGACAACGTAATCTACTTTGGCCAATGAATTTCTTTCGTAATGCTCGATAACTTTTAATTTCCTAAGTGCACCAGCGATTGTAACTGGTAGTGTAAGATATGGCATAAATACAATATACATTTCTAGAAAACACGCTCTCCAAACTACCACATTTTACCACAAGTAAATACGAAAATTATTTAACATTATTTAATATGTAGGCATTAAATCTTTCAGACAATTTAAGTAATTTTAATTAGTGCTTGTAAGCAAGATTTTAAGAAATGAAAAGATATATTACAATATTTAACAAAGAAAACATTTTTACATTTTTTAAAAGTCTTTGCTGGTGCCTAAATGTTTTTTGGTTTAAAATTTTTTTAACCAGTTTGTTATAAGTGTCCATCCTTGCTAACCTTTGATTAATTTAGTTTAGACATTTATTGTATCAAAAACATAATAAAATATATTACTTTTAAACTGTTGCTTTCAGATTCTCAAATCTATTGTCATCAGTTAATACTTTAAAATGATATCTAAACATTCACAAGAATTTTGAGCCATAGTATTTATTCCATAAATTCCGTACTTTTGAGTAAGAGTCTGAACTCGTATTTCATTCCATCATAAACGTTTCTAATTTTTTTATTATTATTATTATTTTTTATTTATTTTTATTATAAAGTTTTGAAACATTGTGGTATTATATTTAAACCATAGTAGGTAGGCTTAGAGTTGTAAGCAATGGAAAAAACCCGGGTTTTTTGGGAAGGGAACCTTGAAAATTTCCAAAACATGGGAATTTTGAAGTCAATTCCTATGACACAATGAGAACCACCATTTTTTCTGTCTTTGTTGTAGACCTCAAAAGTTGATATTTTCACAAAATATAACTATTATATGCTATGAAAAAAAAATTGAATAATTGGGATTAACTAACTATATTTGGCAAGGTATCATGTTTAGCATGAAAGTATGAGTATATTTTTCCTTTGAGAAATATCCAATATTTTTATTATTTCATAAACATTAGGCAATAATCTGTAGTGTCACAAAACGTATAAATCATTATTTTTCTTGGATAACATCTCTCTCTCTCTCTCTCTCTCTCTCTCTATATATATATATATATATATATATATATATATATATATATATATACATATATATATATATATATATATATATAATGTGTGTGAAGAAAATTTAATTACACCTTTAAATGATATATGCTTTATAAAAAATAATAAACTGTTATTTTAAATTTAAAGATAATTATTTTATATTATAAAAGGAGGGGGAAAAGTTTAGCATAAAGCAATTTACATAATAAATAATGATCAAAAATAATGTATATAATTATTATATTAGCAATTAAAACTGAAGCAACCAGTTATGTGTTTGATAAGACTAACAGGGTAATTAATTACATAAGTGCTACTATAAAACCATTTAAATGCTCATTGCTATTATTTCTTGAATATATATATATATATATATATATATATATATTATATATATATATATTGCCAAAAATAAAAAAAAATCTCTTAGAAATAATATGCTAGTTCTTAAATAGCCACTGTTGAAAAAATAAATGTAAACATTGTTAAAATGATTTCTTCCCAAAGTTCCCAAAATTCCCCGATTTATTCCCACCTCTTCAAAATTCCGGTTTTTTACATCTCTAGGTAGGCTGCGGCTATTTGCATAGGCACTTACTGTGCTTCAGACTTCTGCTTCTAAATAATTGTACCAATAGCATATGCACATTTAAATGGCTCCATGATACCTTCAACATCTAGTTTACATGACAACTTGGCTCTTCTATCTTAAAAGTCTATTAATTCCTGACTTAAACCAATATATACATTTCACAATGTATTGGAAGCATAACTGTTGTTTTTCTAAATACAAGGGTTAATGAGGTCATTCTATAAAATTTTGACCCACCATATATTTATATAAAACTATTAATTTTCAGATCATCGTGAAGTTAACTTGTTTATTAATGCCACCAGAAGAGCCCCATAATGCTGAGGGCTCTCATACCTTGTTTATGGTTGCTACACCATAGATAGAATTCAGTTGTAGATAGAAACTGCTGTGTAAAATAGTTTAAAGTAGCAAATGTGATAAGCGACGAAGAATAACATGCGGTATAAAACCGTCTAACCTTTCTAAAATAATATCCGTGCAAGAAATTAATATTTATTTTTTGGTATTTTTTTTCCATCTCAAAACGGCAAATCGAATCGTTAAAATTTTACTAGACAAATGTAATTTTTCACAGTGGCAATGAAACGGCGCTTTAACAAACACGAAAATTATTTGTTTTTCCGGAATCGTCAGCAGTCAGTATGTCACTGCTAAGGCCGCGCAATGACGTCAATAGCTCAAGTTACATGAAAACAAGATAGGTATGAGAAAGCATTATAGAGTTATGCCTACAGATCAATAATGGGACGTAATGGCAATAAGTATATTCTGATTTTCGTAAACCGATAATTAGACTCCAACGAAATTCTATTTAGTTTTAGAGAGTCAAAAATAATATTTCATATATACTAAATGCACAATTTCCACAGTCGATTAAAATTTTGATTTGAAAAATAAAAATAAAATCATACATGCCTATTATATGTTTTAAAATTTAAAATAGATTTTTGGATTTTAATAGAATTTTTTCATTAAAAATTTTTAACGAATTCAACACTATAAAGGAGGCTGTTTAAGTTAGGAATAAATTTAATAAGATTCATAATTAGGTTTTCATTGTCTTATTTATTTTCTTAATGCAATATTATTTACATATGACAAATTATGTATTAAATTCAGGAAAGGATTTTTTTTTATCTCTCCTAAATAAACTCTTGAAGCCCAGTGGCCCCGGGGTACGCTTCGAACTCCCACGACATAGGTCCGACGTTCGATTCCCAGATTGGGCAAGTTGACTCAACCTTTCATCCATTCAGTGAGTAGACAAACTGAGGACCAAGCATGTTTAGGAACTAAACACTGGGGGTTCCGCGTAAGGTTGAATACCTAACCGCAACATATGCTTCGCACCCCAGGGCTCTTAGGCCCTAACTCTGGACATTGCTGTTCGGTTCGAACATTCGTTGTGACGCCACTTTGACGTCAGCTTGCGAACTTTATGCGAGCAAATGATCAAGCTGACGTCAAAATGACGTCACAACGAACGTTCGAACTGACTCGCAACGTCCAGAGTAAGCCCCTTGGTCTCGAAAACGGAGATTGCCACCGTAAGCCCAGACCACTATGTGCTTTCTCATGCTGCTGGCTGAAATTCTCTGGTACACGCTTATTAATTTGTTTATCTTCATACTCCTCTAAAGTTTTCCGATACTGTAAATGCAGTTTAGAATCACGTTAAATTAATTTAGTCAAACCGTGCGATTATGTATAAAAAAGACACAAAAAGAACGAACAAACTTCTTAATTTTCAAAGATATATAACTTAAACGCTAGATATTTATTAGTCCGTGAAATAGACTCCTAGACTTTTATGAAAAGAATTTGTTGTTAATACCAGGGAAAATTTTTCAATGCAACAAAAAATAATCGATGATTAAATTTAAAATTAGCACATGTGTACCTAATCTATTATTTAAGCTAAATATAAAAGAAAATTATTTACGTAATATCTAAGTTCAGTGTAGCCGAACGATGGCCGAATGGTTCGGGTGCTGACCTTCGGAACCGGAGTTCGTGGTTTCGAATCCCACTGTGACATGGATGTTCGTAGCCGTTTGGAATCGGCTTTAAGAAGTAGGTCCCGGTCTCATTAGCCCTCGTGTTGCAAAAAGTAGACCGTAGCGCTCCAATTTCAGACGATATTTAAATAATTTAAAATAAGAGATGGTTACATGCGATGGTTAAAGGAATGACGTCATAATGTTATTTTTACTTATTTATTACGTGATAAATTTAATCGCCTGTTCTTAACAGGGGAAAATAGGGCTTGAAATACTGGCATTAACGGTAATGGTAATAACGCTCCAGAAAGGGGGTAGGAGTGGATTTCGAACGTTTTAAAGACGACAGTGTTTTTTGCTGTGATATGAAGCATATTTATACCAATTTATTTTAGAATCGGATCTATAGTTTAGGAGAAAATAACTCCTTTGGAATTTTGCTAACCCTAACTCATCAAGAATCAGATACGGATGCCTCTATCTATTCCAGGTCCAACAGCTTCATAAATTCCAGGACAAACAGACAGATAACTTAGGCTATTAATATAGGAGATTCATGAAACAATTTACACTTTAATAGCATAGCACTTTAATATTCTTTTTAAATCTTTAAATTATTTTAAATTATTTCTTCAGTGATTTACTGTTAAATTTCTCAAAATTTCACATTACAAATGCAATGAAATGAAAAGTTTAATGTACTACTGAAGAGCATTCTATTCTATTTCTATTCTGTGAATAATACATTTTGAAAATAATGTTTTCTTCTATTAATCATAATTTTTTTTGTCTATGAACTTATAAGAAATAGATATATTAATAGTTAATTATCTAACTGAATTTTACAGTTTATAAGACAAATGTAACTTTTATTAATATTACAAGTTTTTAGAAGCAGTCAATCACACTTTTTGTACTTAACTACAGTCAAAGTAAAACTTGTTTAAAAGATTTTTTTGTGTTCAATTTGGGATTTTAAAATGGAAAAACACAAAAAAAAATTGACACTTTTTTTTTTATTTAAATGACAAATAAAACTATTAATAAGTATTTTGACACAAAGAACTTTAAGCTTTAGACAATATTTAAACACAGTAGCAATTATTTTGATGGATATGGTATGGAAAAGACAGGGTCAAAATAAAACTTGTAGACTAAACAAAATTCTCAATCTTAGCAAACTTAATACCATAATATTTTCTATTTAGTATTTTGTTGGTTATGCCCTATGTCTCCTAAGATCTTCCAAACGTATTAGTATGATTGAATAAGAATTTCTTTAATAGTACTGAATGATTTTATTCCATTTTACTTGCACATCCATTCTTAAAATGTTTTTCTTGGAAATATGATAGTTTCTTACCTGATATTCTACTGATACCACAGATTTCTTGTAACATGCAAATATGGTGACTGAGGTTGGACATTACTAACTTAAGGGCAATTGTATAGTAGCCACAAATAAAAACTGACAGTATATTGTTTCGGGTCTTAATCATGATAGTACTGAAATTTTGGAATTCCAACATGATCTGTACTAGGTTTCATCTTAATTTTTAAAAAAGTTGATATAAAAATAGTCATTTATCGTTTATGGAGTAAATACTAATCAGTAAATATCTGTTACAGTCATACATCCCCATACCATCAAGCAGACTTCTTGCTTTACAGATGTTTCATATTTGATGGATAAAGTTTTTTTATAATCTTTACTATCTTTAATCTTTCTAATTATAAACCAAGCTTTTTCCATTGAATGGAAATATAAAAATGTTATGAAACACTAGTAATAATAAATTAAATGTAATAAAGAGAAATATCTTAAATTAAGACAAGTGTTCAATATATGTATATATTTTACATTTTGTTAAACAGTAACAAATAAGGATAAAAAACAGTAAAACAAAGAGCTTTGAAAAAACTTTTCAACAATCTGAGGTGAAAAATTATTATTAAAATTAAAGCTTATGTGTTTTAAACGAAATAAAATTTAATGATAAGTACAAAAGTAACAATTTCTTCATATATTTCTAACACTTTATTGACTCAATAAGAAATAAATCATACCAGGACAATTTAAACAAGCTAGGTACAATTCTCATTTATTTTCTATTATAAAAAGATCAGTAATGCAGTCATATGGGAGGATGGGCTAAGAGGATTGAAGATTTTCCTCCCTTTTTAAAAATTTTTCCGATATATAGTTACTAGTGTCCAAGTTTCTTTAAAGTTTGCATTTCTGTCTCCAATATTAATCTTTTTCATCATATAAATTTTTAATTGATAAAAGAAAGCAATTTTTCTAAAGCAGAATTATTTGGACTACCTGTTGACCAGCAACACTTTGATTTGGTAAAAATGGCCCACTGTAATCCTGAATATTAGAATCTTTTGGTAGGAGTGATTTTAATTTAGACATTTATCTATATAAAATTAGAGATATTATCAAAAGCAGGAACAGTAGATACTGTTTCTTCTCTTTATCCATTACTGGCTTAATGATCTTGTAATATTTCAGTGGAAGCATGTTTAACTGAATGAGAAAACTTCTCAAAAACACTGACTTCATAGCATTTTAAATTTTTTGTTCTTTAATATAATTTATCATTTGTGTATGATTGTGAATATCATTGAAAGACTTCTTGAAATTATAAAGAAAATCTTTTTTAACCATTATTTTCTTCCTTTGCAATATTCTCTATGATATCTTGCATAAATAATTTCTGTTCCATTATAATTTGACTTTTGTCATTTTTACAGTTATAATTATCTACAGCAAACTCAGTATTGCCTTTGATTACATTAAAGGATCCAAACTTGTTTACCTATGTATTGCACAATAATTGAGGTTCAACTGCCCTAAAAAATTTAACATCATCAAATCAAACCTGAAAATATATACATACATTATATATATATATATAATATACATATATATATATATATACATATATATACATATACTGTATGTATATATATAGATATATATATATATATATATATATATATATGTATATATATGTATGTATATATATATATATGTATGTATATGTATGTATGTATGTATATATATATGTATGTATATATATATATATATATATATATATATATGTATATATATATATGTGTATATATATATATATGTATATATATATATATATATATATGTATATATATATGTATATATATATATGTATATATATATGTATATATGTATTATATATGTATATATATATATATATATATGTATATATATATATATATATATATATGTATATATATATGTATATATATATATGTATATATATATATATATATATATTATATATATATATATATATATATATATATATATATATATATATAACACCTCTCCCTCTCTTCATGCCATAATTTGCTAATATAATACATTTATTGTTCATATTTATTCCCATGATTTTATGGATATTCTATATAACACCAAAAAAGTTCTATTTTGAGCAACTTCAAATTAATTCTTTAAAAAGAACTAAAACAGCCATTAGTTAATCTCATAACAGAGTCTGAATTTATTTAAAAAAAAAAAATAGGTTTATTGATCAGCACTATAATGACATGGATTGTGCAATACAGTCGAATTGAAAAGTCAAACTTTTAGCTTATTCCAATCATTGGATCGAGATTATCTTACTCAGTGAAAAGATCATTAGCTTGAATTTTAATAGATATTTAGAATAACAAGTATAATTTAACAGAAAGTACATAGATTAACATGATTATTGCTTAGTACAACATTCTGAAGAGGGAAGTACAAAGATAATATGTTTGCTTGATACAACATTCTGAAGAAGACAGGGTTGCCAGGTTTTCGACATGAGACAATTTTAACCATGTTTAAAACTGGCTTGGAAAAAACCACCCTGTCAAAAATGTCAAAAACCTAATTTATAAAAAAAAAAAAAAAAAAAAAAAAATCAAAGAAATGATTTAGCAGAATTGGATAGACTTTAATCAATAAATTTTTAAATAAAACAGCAAATGCATTAAAACTGCTGAGTATAAACTACAAAAATATATTTTTGCTATAGCACAACCAGAATCTATGCCTGAGAGTAATTTTATTCATAAGAATTTTTTTAAAAATCAACTGTTCTTTAAGTGTACAAACAGGGGTTTCTGATGCTGTAGGAGGAATTTTAAGTCCTAAAACACATCGTTTGCTGTGCTCTGCCAGTACATTTTTTGAGATACATTCTATTTATAGAATACTTCACGAATATGAACTGATAATAGACTATATTGCGACAATTTTTTTAATAGAAATTGTCAAACACTTATTTAATGAATCATTTTATTGTAAATGCATACTTTTAATTACTTTCAGAACAAAGAAAAGATATACAGTTAACAAATCCTTAATTATATTTGTAGTAATTAAATTGTGTAAGTTTAATGTAATATTTTGCAGAAATAAATTTAAATTTTTAAACTTTTTTTATGGATAGAAGCAGAAAGTAATCCATCCCAATTGAAATCTTATGAAGCTATGGTATGTACTTACCCCAGGATAGGACATATTCTAAGATTGTTTCCTACCAGTACAAAGAAATATTGACACTAAAACAGCTTTTCTTAATTTTCCCTCAGTATTCTTGTTAATAGGGTGGCTTAAGAAAGGGAATGGAAGAGAAATGGAACTTGTTTATCTCTTTATCTTTTCCAAGAAAAAGGTGTCAGGTGTAGAGAACTGTATAGGTGTAAGTTTATTTAATCACCTCAATTTTGGTTTTGGATTTTGATAAAGTTTGAGAACACATAAAAGAACACAATTAGAAAATTGTGTTGTTTTATGTGTTCTCAAACTTTAACATTTTCTTAATTGATCAAATTTTGCATAATTATTAAAATTATATTTTATTTTCCCTTAAATTAACTTCTGTTTTGTGATTCATAAGAATTGATTTAATTTATTAAGTCATAAACAAAGAAAAGTATATAAATTAATATTTAATTATAATTCAATATATTCTAAAACTAAGGAACATTATAATTAAACAAAAACAATGTTGTATCTTGCTATTATTAACAGCCCTGTTTTTTCATTTGTAACGTATTTAAATTGTATTGGGGTTCCAACCAGTTAAAACCTGGTTTAAACCTATGTCATGTCAAAAACTAGTTTTTGATGGCTAAATGTGGTAAATCCTTCACCTGAAAGTGCTAAAGGGGTTGGTTTAGTCTAGTAAAATTGATTTTAAAAAAATAAGTGCAGTAAGAGAAAATGAGATTGTTGAAAAATGACATAGTTTTGTGTGTATTATTTACATTTTGATACCTATTGTGGATACAGACTCAAAAAGATTCTCATTATTTTTGTCGAAGTTAATGATAATCAAATAAGAAAATATAAAGGAATTAAGTACTTTAGATAAACATACTGTATTATCTATATTGTAGTGCCCCAGCTAAATTTAGAGAACAGTATCTAAAACTAGGACATTGTAAAAGAAAGGATTTTTAATAATAAGATAACAAATATAAATTTATACTGAACAAAAATTAATTATGGCTATGTACAATGGAAAATATTCGCAAGAAATTTAATAGATATCAGGTATATATTGTGTTAAAGTTTTCTAATTAATTTTAGATTGGCAAGATAATTGAAATTAAAGTTTAACCACAAAAACACAACAGGATAAGCTTTACTAGAACTGTAATTCAGAAATTGAGTGTCTGTGTGTCTTCTTGGAGCCTGGAGCTCAAATAACTGCTCACCAAAATGACTATGTAAAATGCAAGGGCTTCATAAATATTTGCAGAGTTTGGTGACTCATCTGAGCAAGGTGCTTATCTAAAATGATAATGGGATCTGGATGATTCCTTGCTAGAGTATCAACAACTGTAACCCGAGTTTCTGACTAACTTTTAGGGAGAGCAAGTTGGTTCTCTCAAAAACTAAGTCAAGATGACTTAATAAAAAGCAGGGGCTCCATACACTCAAATGTCAAATTTTCACATACAATTAACTCTCTAACAAAGAAAGTCCTCTCTCAGGTTTGTTCATTCTTTTCATAGGACTATTATCCATTGTTCTTGATGCATCTTTAATTTGTTGGAAGATTCTTAACCACTTGCCTGATTATCCCGCACTATCTTGGGTTCGTATATATTGCAGTTAATTACTATCTCGAGAAAACTCGAGCGAAGCAGAATTTGTAAGTATGATTTGTTTTATCACGGTTTTAGTCACTCTGGAGGAAATGAAAGGAAATAGTCAACTTTGATTGGCAGTTTGCAAAATTTTGTTGGTTTCTTTTGGTGGGGTTGGTCACATGTTTTAAACTGATTGAAAAACTAATTTCAGAAAATCACCATGATGATATTTCTGCCACATCAGGAAGATCCAGCATATATTCTTTACCACTCAGGTTAACCTCAACACATTTTTTGGATGTTATTCCTGCTACTGAAAAAAACATCAAATCCAATGAGACAGTGTACTCCATGCTCCTGTAAAACATATTCCAGAGGTAAGACAGTAAGAAAAGAAACCAGATACCACTATACCAATGTCAGGTATCATTCTGTGTTGTCCCTTGTTTCAAAAAATATCATACAAAGACTAATATTTAACTTTTTTCCATTTGCCCGAGATAACTGGGGATAGTAAATTAATATCAAAACTAAATGCTAAAAACCTGTAAAAAATTAAAAATTCAGCTTAAAATCTACATCTTTTGTTTTGTTTCATTTCCTTGTATTTAATAATAAAATAATAAAAATGTGATGATTTTTTGCAATTATTTAAAAAAAAAAACTTGTAAGGGAAGCAGTTAAACAAATGGGAGGAAGGGGGTCACTCCATATTGTGCCTGTTTTAATTAAGAAAACCACAGCAACCTCTTAGATGGTGTGCTTATTTCCTCCCAGTAGAGGGAAGGAAGAATGCAAAAGAAGGAAATGGACACTATTATCATTCTCCTATGGCATAACACATCTCGTATTAGCTTGGCAGTCTTAATTGACCAAGATCATCTTTTGACTCTGCACCAGTGCTTTTTACAGGCTCAAATGCACAGGTTATTTCAAATACTTAGCTACAGCACCTCAACTGACAACTTTGTATTAACATCTTAGTATTAAACTACACATTAGACATCTGTTCAAAATAACAAAAGCTATAGTATAAGTTATTGAAATGTTACAAAATGTATAAATGATAAATATATTAATAAATAATAAACATTTACATCTTAACACAAAAGCTTTAATATTTTTTAATTTACTTTAAAACTTTTTGTCAATATCTACATTTCAGTTTAAAAACGTGTTCTGAATTAAATGCATTTAACAGCAAACATCTTTGTATTTTAAGTATCCATACATCTACAAGCAAGTTGCAGAGCTTGAATTCATAGACTATTACCAAATATACACTAACCTGTTAATATGATAATCATTTGGCAGCAAATAAGATTATATGTATATCTATGTATATCTATACCTATCTCTCTCTATATATATGAAAACTATTACATCCAAAATATCTATCTAATATTCTCATTTTTTAATGCCTAATTCTTAAGTTGTAAAATATCAGATTTAAAGGAGTGTTTGCTGATGTAAATTCTTTTTATCCATCTTTCCAAACAAACGATAAAGGTTCACTCTCAATTTCCAAAACTTCCTGAATAATCAATCTCTTTGGGACAAAATCATCTGATCTCTTGCTCCTGAGTTATTAAAAATTATTGAAAGATATATTTTATTTTGTAGCATTTCATGTACAGCTCTTGCATGGTTCCCACTCCTTTGCTTCTGAAAATTTCAAGCACTTTTCAATGACTTTTCCAAAACCTGATATTTTTTTCAAGCACCTCTTTGATACACTGTTCATAATTGAAAAAAATTAAAATAACTTCCCAAAACAGTAGAACTATATATATAATGTTCACTCTTTTCCCAGAAAAAAAATCTGGCTTTTGAAATAGTGTAAAAAAAAAGGAAGGGCTATAAGCACACGAATACTGTTTTAAAAATATACAGTTTCTTTTTAAAACATTCCAAACTTTTTATTTCTATATGTATTTGACATCATTAACTAAACAGAAATAAGCAATCAAAGAAAATAAGTCAAACTTTGCTTCGCTACTCAGGCATTCAGACACAAAATGGCAAAAAAAAAGAATGTAGCCTAAACACTATAGCCAATTGTTCACCACTTCCTGATGATGACCTTGAACGATGGTTCACGGGTTGCATCCACACACTGGGCCATTAAATGAGCTGAGCACATTGATTTGTCCATAGGGTCTACTGCTCACTTTAGTTGCACATCTGGCTGCCTTTGATCTTTGGAGAAAAGCCGTCTCAGAAACCATTGGCCACAATAAGCCAAAGCCCCTCCAGACGGTGGTAATGGCTTGCAGTGGACCATAGTGGGAGGAGCTTTTAAAAAATCTCTTTAAAAGCCCTTATCTTTCTTTCATCGAATGAAAAGCAAGAATTTCTAATTCGGGATGACATTGAACTCGGAGCAGATGAGTCCCGTTACATGCCCACAATTGCCGATAACGATCCTTCTTAATATTCCAGTGCAGACATGAATTAACATTTTGCAGGGACTTAAAAAATCAAGCACCAGACCTTAAATTCAATGACCTCAAAGAAAATTCAAAATCTTTTAAGACCTTAAAAAACAAAAAGGAAATTTAAGCACTTTTCAATGACTTTTCATAACCGTGAGAACCCTATCTTGTTTGTAAAGATGGACAGTTGGCCCTTTCATTTTTATCCTCAATAAATCTAAAGATCCCTAACATTGTACTTTGCTTTTTTTTTTTTTTTTTGATAATTTCACCGGTTACATGTATGTGTGTAAGTGTGTGTGTGTGTGTGTGTGTATATATATATATATATATATGAAAAAACATTTAACAGCAAAAGTTTTGTAAGAACACTTTCATATATTATTTTTATTTTTTAACATTTAAAGTTTGCAAAGGTAATCCAACCTACATAAGGTAATGTGTACTATTTATGTGAGGTATTACAAATTTAATTTAAAGATTATGCAGAGTTTGACTTTTCTTATTTTCATAAAGGATTTACCCAAATATATAAATTTTGTTAGATTAGGTATCAAGTAGTTATAAATTTAGTAGCATTATAAACCAAAATATTTTCTGACTTACAAAATGATTTAGGATAAGAAATCAAGGATCTGAATTGCAGGTAATATACCATTTACACAAGGTAATTGTATGAATTATTTAATATTATATTTATTATTTAAATAAAATTTTTAAAAGCTATGTAAAAATGGGCAGATGATTAAATTAAATCTATAAGTTTTCAAAATATAATTAATACTATTAACCCTTAACTACTATTGTGTGGTCTCTCAGATTTCATGCCTAATCATTTTCACTCCTCTAAATAATAATTGATCCATGCCTTATCAGAATGTTCCTGTAGCTTGTTTTCAAGATTATTAATTAAGTTGAAGCTAGATTAAAATTAATTGAAATAAACAGCTAGACATAGTTTTATCACACAAAATACATCCATAGTAGTTAAAGGCTATGTAGTTATAATTATAAAGTTTTATAAACTGTAATATTATTGCAGTTTTCTCTTTAAGTAAAAATTTGTAAAGAAACAGGTACAAATAATAGAGTACAGAAAAATATTCCTGTTCCATATTACAAGTAAGGAAGAATTTAAAACAATTTCGCTCAACTTTAAACATCCAACTGAATAATATTCCCTAGAGGATTAATGTGCAGTACTTAATCTTTATAAAAATCCTGGCTTTCCATAGCTTGGGTGCAATAATGCTTAGATTATTACATAAAATATCTTCATTCATGGTCACAGCTATTTAAAACTTTCTATAATTATATTAAAGTTCATAAAAATTATAAATCAAAATTTCAAAAGTTCTGTACCTTAAAATAACTAAAATACTTTTTGCATTTACTCATCCCATTATTATTATTACTTTTGTATCATTGTAAAATTACAATATTACAATATATGTTACAATATAAATTACAATATATGTATCATTGTAAAATAACATTATTCATATTTTAAATTTCATCATGGTTAAACTACATTTTAGACATTAGATTTTCGCTTTATCTCTTTCTATAATGTTTTTATTTTTTTTCGTAGAATCAATTTAAAAGGCTATAGCGGTGCACTGCTCAGTTACATAACAATGCATGTGTGCATTAATACTACGATCAAATCATTATTAATAATAATATAACATATAAAACGTAAAAAATAGGGATAGTGAAAGAAGATTTCGAATAAAAAACACATAAACATACCATCTTTGAGCTCAAGTGTAATAGTTTGCTCAGATTTGTTTCGGGTTTTGAAAGACGTAGATGCCATATGAGACAGGTGGTTCAAAAAGTCTGAGTAAATTAATATTTTAATATTAAGTTTAAACAAAAAATATACTAAACGTGGTTAAAATCATGATCTCTCTTCACTTATTTGATAAAAGAACATAATATGACGATCTAGCACTTTAAACTTATATCTAGAAGAAGCTCATACTTCTGTTGTCACCAATATCAACAGTAAACTATTTTGTAATAACTTCATTGACATTTTCCCCAAAATATCCGTGGCCCATCCCCCTTTTTTCCCTACATACTTATATATTTAACTAACGGTTTCGATATAGGTTTCGATATCTGGGATATATGTATTTATTTCCTCTAATCGAAAGACCTGGGACATCACCTGCTAGAAGAGAAAGCCTGTGAACATACGTCATCAAAACTGGTGACGTCAGAAATTCGAGTCATCTGAATTTCCCGGCATCGGCATTCATAACACACTGGAATTCTGAAAGCACCGGGTAATGGCTGAGTCCGGACACCCAAATGTTCGAAATAACTACAATCGATCCCGTTATTACAAACAGTTCATGCTGCTCATGTGTCAAGAATGTCAACTTTAATCAAGACGTTTGTTTCTGGGTAAATAAACGTAGGTACCATTTGTCTTTCTTAGGAATATCAGTGAATCGAAACAAGTTTCTTTTTAAACATACTTTCATTTGCATCACTATAACCAGAAATAAGTAGTACCACTTACGTTTATTTAAATGTTAAAAATAAACATGATTTTATTGTTCACAGGTGTTATTTTAAAACGCGACGAAAATTTAGCTCTGTAATAATACAAATAAGTTGAAGTACCATTTCTCTTTCTTTGGAACATCAGTATATCGAAGCAATTTTCTTTAAAACATACTTTCATCTGCATCATTATTACCAGTAGTTTCATTTATGTTTATTTCGATGTTTTTAAAAATAAGTTTGATTTTATTGTTTTCAATTATTACTTTAAAACGTGACGAAAATTTAGTTCTATAATAAAACAAATAAGTTATTGACATAGAATAAAACAGTTTTTTATAGTGTTTATAACCTAACTAGATTATATTATTTAGCAGTTCAATATGTATAAAGTTGTTGAGATTCGGTAGCTAATGGTTTCTATTCCCTACTGACTACTGTTTACTAATAAATAGTAAGAAATTATGAACCTTTGCATCAATATTTCTAGAAAAATAAAAACAATGTATAATCTTATTTCTTCTCCCCCACACTTTTTTTAGATCACGTCTAACAGATGCTATGTACTTTTATGCAAAGGTAATGAGGAATTTGCACATGTGGGGGATTCGAACAACTTAATGTTTTTCTGATAATTTCAGACTCGCAGATTCCAAAAATGTTCTCAAAAATGTAAAAAACTGGGTCCATCATTTAAAAAATCAATTTTAAAGTTAAGCGAAAATCACGTGACATCAAAACGCTCCGTGATTGGTTGTGATGTCATCGTTCATGAAGACCAATATTTTTGTATTGCTTTTAAGCGCGTACTATTTTCCGATTTTGTTTTTGCAAGTTCCTAAAATTTTCTAGCTGTCAAAATTTATTTTTATTTAAACCTGAAGGTTTATTTTATCGATCTAGATAGCTTAGTTATCTCAATTTGTCATAAATGTCTCTTCTACCTGGATTTACCAAAGCACAATCAGACAACCTCCCGAAAATTGACAGCATGTCAATGTTTTCTTTCTTGGCAAAAAACCCGGATTTTATGGGAGCAGAAATATGAGGAATTAAAACCCAAAGGTATGTAAAATCATTTATATTTTTTTCCAGTTTTACTTAACATGTATTAATACTTTATTCATGCTAAACACAGCTCTTTTGTTTGTAAACACAAACAAGTCAAATAAATATACATATATCATATACACACACATTTGTAATAGCGTCGTTTTTTATAAATAGAGACGGATGTAATATTAAAATAAAAATTAGAGGAGTTATTTATTGTGAGACCGGTCTCATTAGTCTTCGTGTTGCAAAAAGTAGACCGTAGTACTCCCAAACCAAAACCAAACCAATTCTTAGATATTTTAAATATGATGAAAAGAAATTTAAAATCTTTAAACGGCTTTACTTAATTATTTATACATATTTAAATAGCAATACAATTTTATTGCTTTTAATATTAATGTCAAATTAAAAAATGTATAAAATTTCTCAAATTAAATTTAATTTTTAAAGTAATATCATTATTAAGTATTTTAAAAATATTATACTTTTTTTTTCAAATTAGTCACCAATTTAATCGAAAAGTATCACTGTGATTTGATACACAAGAAAGTATGCATCTCTGAAGAAAATATTTATAATACTTTGAAAATACATAACCTTCCCCTATCCCGAGTTATTTATTAGATAATTATATGCTTTAGATATTTATATGCTTTTTAAAATATTTATTGTACTTGAACTCTGTGATAATACTCGAAAATTAGCAGTTTTAAAAGTTAAATAGCAGTGGTTAATCAACAATCCTTTTAAAGGTATAGATGTATTTTTATGTACTTTAATGGTTCTAAATTAGTAATATTTAAACAAAAGCAAGCATTTACTTACCGTGAAATGCAGTTTAATATGTATAAAGCTGTTGAGATTCGGTAGCTAATGGTTTCTATTCCCTACTGACGACTGTTTACTAATAAATAGTAATAGTATTTACTATTTATTACTATTTATTAGTAATAGTATTTACTATTTATTACTAATAAATAGTAATAAATAGTAAATAGTAATCACAAACCCATAAAGATGATTTATATGATAATTTGGGGTTTAATTTCTCATCCCTTTTCATCCCAGTTGTCCAGATTTTACGTGTATGTGGGTCTTTCGGGACGCTGAAAAATATCTTCTCATTGCAATTAGTTGTTGTATTTTTACAGAGTGGCACAATACAATATTTAGAGTATGATTTTTTAATGCCAGACATAACAAAAAAATTTCTATTATATGCGATACTTTACACAAAAACAAATTTAGAAGTCGCCTTTTAACATGTAAACAGCATAGGCGCTCGGTGTCTGCATGAACGATGACGTCACAAACTCGGCATAGAAAAAGTATAGTTTTTGAGAGACGTTAAAGAGTCCGCTATAAAACCCATTAGAAATCACTCATTAGGCCCCCAAATGAAAGAAAAATATCTACTTTCCTGCTTACTTTTTTGTCTTCTATCGTTTAAAATCAAAATTAGAAAGCGTGAAAATTCCTCATTGTCCGTCTTACAAGCACTAAAGTTGGAATTTTTAAACTTCCAAAGGATGAAGAATATATTAAAAAGTGGATCCATACTATCCACAGAAAAAAATTTTACACCTACTAAATATTTTCATGTAAGTATTTTAAACCCTTTTTTATGTACATATATATATATATATATATATAACTGTACTATATATAGTTATACATATATATTAGGTTGGGGAAAAAGAAATCCATTATTTTTGCGTGGAATTAATGACTTTATTTACATGTTTCGGTTTGTCCGATTTGGGTCACATGTACACCATTTTGTTCTATAATTTGTTGACTTTTTAAAGGTAGCTTCATAATGCCTCTCTCATAGAAGTCTTGGTTCTTATTGGAGAAAAACTCTAGTAATCGATTCTCACAATCTTCTCTTGATCTCAATTTCTTATCACTCTAGAAGTTTTGCAATGGGAGAAAAAGGTGGTAATCGCTTGGTGTCAGGTCCGGACTATATAGTGGAAGTATTAAAATTTCCCAACCAAGCTCTCTTGAGTTTCTGGAGAGTCTCTACAGACGTGTGTGGCCAGGTGTTGTCATGATGGAACACAACACCTCTTCTGTTGGTCAATTCTGGTCAATCGCAAGCTTCAAATGGTCCAGTTATTGACAGTAGAGATCTGATTTTAGTGTTTGGCCATACGGAAGCAACTCAAAATAAATGATTTCCTTCCAGTCCCACCAAATACACAGTAAAACCTTCCGGGCCGTTAGTCCTGGTTTGGTCACCGTTTGAGGTCATTCACCGCGCTTTGACCACGATCGTTTTCACACAATATTGTTGTATTTGACCGGGGCCATCGTGATCACGATGGCCCCGATTTGACCTATTTCTCATTCCCAGTCACCATCTGCTTAAGAATTGAGTTGATTTCATTCCGTTTGGCCAAGGCTTCGCAGATGGAAATTCGATCCATCATGTTTTTTGGTGTTAATTGATGTGGCACCCAAACATCGAGCTTCTTTTAGAATCCAACTTTGCGCAAATGTTTTAAAACTGTTTTATGGTCTATCGTTAGCTCCTGGGAGATGATACGACTACTAACATGTCGGTCAACTTCGATTATTTCAGTGATTTTATCATCCTTTTCGACGATGGGCCTGCCTGTGCGAGGTGCATCTATAACATCAAAATTGCCTGAACGCAATCGAAGAAACCAAAATTACACGTAATTACCTGTTACAGTATCGGCACCATAAACACTATGCACAATTTCAGCCGCCTGGCTTGCATATTCGCCTTTATCAAAGAAAAACTGTAAAATGTACCGAATTTTCTCTTTGTTGACTTCCATTTCTAACACCCTGTAATTCACAACTGAATGGTTCAAACAAAAAACAGTAAAAAAAAAAATTTTTAGTGTGAAATGTCATCTTGACAACGCGCATAAATTTGAAATTGTTTGATCGATGCTTTACGAGATATCGATCACTACCGCCATCTACCGAAAAAAATAATGGATTTCTTTTTCCCCAACCTAATTATATATATATATATATATATATATATATATATATATATATATATATTTCTAAATCTCGCAATGCATATATAAGAAAAAAGAGGACTTAATTCCCTCTTGTTGTGAATCCCTCATATATATGTTCATAAGTATGTATGTAAGGAACTCTTTAAATATTTGATTATTCAAATTTTTAACTGAATATTTTTTTTATCTTTTTTATATATTTTTAATTTTTTTTGTGATTTTAAAGAATAAATTATCTACATTAAAATTGTAAATTTTTTCGATTTACATTCAGTGGATGAATAACATAATTTTGTCTATCATTTTAATGTAGTTCTTTTGAACAGATAACAATCAACAGTTCAGTAATTACACTTGTTTTAATTTACAGGTCTGTGAACTGCACTTCAGAAATTCTGATTTTGAAAAGAATGTGTCAACCTATGACGAAAATACTGAGAAATATATATATGTGCCTTTAAAGGTGAAAAGACTTAAACTACAGCTGTTCCTACAATTTTTGTAAACTATCCTCCATTAGATACTACTAATGTAACAGCAAGACAAGGACCTGATCTCAGAAGAATACAGAAAGAAATGGATAACTTAAAATACAGGAATACAGCTAAGTATTGAATCACTTGAGAAATATAATGAATTGCGTAAATTAACTTGTTTAAATGAAATTTAAAAAATGTGTAGATGAATTTGGCAAAGTTTTGGACACTTCATGATATTGATAATTTAAATTCATTACATTTTTTCATATTTAGTTGAATCCTGAACCCTTTATCCAATATTCCTCTCAAAATTACTGACACAATGAAATTAACAGCATTGATAGAAAATAACCCTTGCAAAAAAATAAATCCTATTTCTTTTACAATGAAAATTCATCACTTTAATGATATTTTAAACATTTTAGATCACATTGAAAATAATTTAAAACAAAAAGATGGTCACTATCAAACAAAATCTATAACTCATTTAATTGTAAATCTTTTGGAAAATATTAGAAATGAAGAAAACGAAAAACTTATAAAATTTATTCAGCAACAATTAAACCAATTTCGATATACCTCTGATTTCTTGATTTTTTCCTGAATCTTAAAAACCATCTCATCTCATGCATATAATTTTCTTCGTTGCAGTAAAAATATGATTTTACCCCATGCAAATACTTTGAAAAGAGTATTCTATAATTTACAGGTTTCTCCAGAGTTGGAACTGCATGATGAACATTTTTTTATGTATATTTTTAGAAGGGTTAATTTTCTTAGTCAGCATGAAAAAGCAGAAAATCTTTTGATAGATGAAATACACATAATGCCTTTTTTGGATTATAAGTGTGGAACACTTGTTGGTACTTCCTTTGATACAAAAAAGGCTACCACTAGTGCATTTGTTTTTATGATATCCAGCATTTTCTCACCTTTCAAGGAAGTTGTACATAGTTTGCCAGTAAATGCAGTAAATTTTCAAATGTTATACGATATGACAAAAAAAATAGTAGTTGGTTTATAAAATATTGCTTTCAAAACCATTTGTGTTGTAACAGTCAATAATTCAATAAATAGTAAAGCTATGAGTTTATTTGTAGACCCTCCTCAAAAAATCCTAAATTATGTGTATCCACACCCAGTTTGTAAATCTAGGCTTTTGTTTCTCTTCTTATATTCTGTACATATATTTAAAAATATCAGAAATAATTGGTTAAACCAAAAGAATCCTGGTACTAGTTTTTTTTATCCTTATTTTGAAGATCCCTTAAATTCACCTATGATAAGAATTTAAGGGATTATTTAAAGATTTAATGATTTCTATATTTAAATAAAACTGCATCTTTTATGACGCTGAGAAAAGTATATGAAATTGAGAGCAATGAAATTGTTAGTTATTCCAAAGGTCTCACATTAAAAAGTATTGCTCCATCAGTTAAATTAGTATTAAAATTTTTTAACAAATTTGTAGTTGAGGCTTTATTAACTCTTGGTCCTAAACACAATGTGACCCACTTTGAGTGTATAGCTACTTTTATTGATATATTTTGTAAATGGTGGGCTATTTTTAATGTAAAAACTATTAATAAAGGAATTCACTAGAGAAATGTTTTTATAGAACCATTAAAATGCAGATGAATTAGATGAAAAACGCATCTTTTTTTAAAAAAGTTCCTCACTTGGTTTGATGCATGGGAAAGTATGAGTTGTGATACTGGTGTATTATCTAAAGAGACACATAAGGCTCTTACTCAAACTACACATGGCACGCTAGAATTAACTCATTATTGCGTTGATGAACTTAAATTTAAATACTAACAGGAAAAATTCAAACAGATTGTCTTGAAGCTAGATTTGGGAAATACAGAAAACTGGCTGGATCTCAGTATCATATTTCGATTAGACAACTGTTAGAATGCTTTTGTTGATTCCGAACTCTGCAGCTACGATGGTGACAGGACTCCACTCCTCCAGCTTTCCGATTATTCTTCCACGTGTGAAGTCGTCCAGATGATTTCTTCTAGCCATATATCATGAACTCACTCACTGGCACCTGCAGCGAATATTGAATTGCGTCTCTGTCCTTCCTTTTATTCTACTGTTCAGCTGCGTATGCCAACATCACGCGTTTTGAGTACTCTCACGTCGCCCCTGATGTTTCGTTCCTGATATTTGCCTAAGCATGACTTTTGTATTTACGTGTTCATTGTACTAACCTCCATACCTCCTTTTCTGCAATTTATGCTATCTGATAAGTTTTTACATTGTTGCTTAAGTTTTGCACACCAGTGTAGTTCATGGAATTTGCCTTCTTTTTTTTTTTTTTTTTTTTTTTTTTTTTTTTTTTTTTTTTTTTAAAGAAATTAGATTATATGAAGAAGTACTGTTTTTCATAATATTTTTCCACTTATAAACATTTGCTTGAATCCCCATGAACTTTATTTTAATTATAAAGAGATATGTGTATGAAATGTTATAGATATACACACTTAAGTGTATGCAATTATCGATACTATATGCATGGTATATACAGGAGTACAGTTTAAGTGGTTTCTTTTTTTAACAAAACACTTCAAATGATATTTTCTCCAATGTTCAGAGACTCTTCACATCCATTCGTTGAAAATGCTAAGGCTTTTTATATTTCAGATAGAAGTTTAAAAGTATTTGAGATAGAAGTTTAAAAGTATTTTGACATTTCTGAATTATGCATATAATGAACCTATGCTTTGAATTAACCTTGAGACTTAGATCTTTATGAATACTAAAATTATATGAAAAACTTAAAGATTTCATCTTTTTATACTATATCAATAGAAAAAGATTAAATGTGATATTAGACCTATTTAAAAATCCATAGGCAGCCATGTGTAATATACTTAAAGAAAAAAATGGAGCAAAAATGCAAATATTTTAGCATTTTAATTAATTGTGCCTGTTGCGAACACCCCTCGAGCGGAAATAACGAACTATGTTGAAGCCACTATCGAAATTCCAATGTTTTTAGTTTGTATTCAGTTTTGTGGCAACGCTGTAAATTGTTATTCTTTTTAGTATTCTGAGTTTTGGTTCGCTTCGGTGAATGTTGCTAGTTTTTAAAAAGTAAATAGGAAGTCAAAATAATCTCACAGGGATATTTTAAAACTACAATAACACATTTATTCACTTTCTAAAAGCTAGCAACATTCACCGAAGCGAATCAAAACTCAGAATACTAAAAAGAATAACAATTTACAGCGTTGCCACAAAACTGAATACAAACTGAAAACATTGGAATTTCGATAGTGGCTTCAACATAGTTCGTTATTTTCGCGCAAGAGGTGTTCGCAACATACTCCCCCTTTTGAGTCGACTCTGGATGACTCAAAACCTCAGCAGCATTATGAAGGTTCAGTCTATGAGGTTTCCTAATTATTCGTCCAGTTCGGGTAATATGAGGCAAGCGAGTAGAAGACACTGACTTCACAACTTCAGAATTGCCCTCTTTCGGATGTACTGTAGGAACTTTCTTCGTAACGTGCAAGATGCATTCTGAATTATCGTTAGATGTCAATTCAAGAGGGTAGATTCTTTGGATGGGTCTTGTTAAGACACCATTTGGAGTCTTCAGCTTAACTGTTCTCACTTTATTATCTTTGCCGGGTATTAATTGTATAACTCTGGCAAGTGGCCAATTCAAACGTTTCTTGCAGTCGTCTCCGATAAACACTATTTCTCCTAGCTTTATGCTAGGATTAACGCCTTTATGACTTTGTCTTTGAATCAGTTGACTGAGGTACTCTTTTCGGAAACGTTTTCTCAACTCTTCTAAGAGTTTCATTCGATATCTTATTATTTTACGACAGTGTTTAGCATCAATTTGGTCAACATTATATACTCTTGATTCGGATTTTTCAAGTAAAAACAAGGCTGGTGTAAGCGGACTTAAATAGTCGGTGTCTTCAGACACGTACGTTAATGGTAGAGAGTTTATAGCACCTTTGCAGTCACATAAAATTGTGTTCAGCTCTTCGTAAGTCAATACAGCTCTTCCTAGAGTCCGTTTAAGAAGCTCCTTCATCGTGCGAACTAACCTCTCCCACCAGGCGGCCGTAGGAGGATTAAACCTCCAGGAGATTCTATGCAATTCGGCTTCATCCTGAACTCTGGTCCAGTCAATTTCCCATAAGCTGTTATATGCACCTTTAAAATTTGTTCCATTGTCCGAGTAGATTATCCTTGGGCGGCCTCTTCTGGCAACAAAACGTCGGAATGCGAGCAGGAAAGCATCAGTGTTCAAGGAGGTCACCAGTTCCAAGTGCACAGCTCGGTAAATCACACAGGTAAACAAAACTATCCATGTTTTATCTCCCCGTTTGATGTACAGGGGTCCAGCCAGGTCAATGCCAATCACCTCAAAAACGGAGGCGTCTTTGACCCTATCAGCAGGCAAAGAAACTGGATCTGAAACTAGAGACTTGGTTTTGTACCGTTTACACTTGATACAATTACTTACAATACTTCGCACAGTTCTTCTTCCTCCAACAATCCAAAACTTTTCTCGTAAAATGCTCAAAAGGATCTGAGTACCAGCATGACAATTTAACCATGATAATGCTCAATCAATCGTTTAGTGAAAATACACTTGTTCGGTAACAATATCGGAGATACAAAAGAAGGCTTATCAATACGCTCGGTGATTCGAGTTTTTACTCTTATGACTCCATCTTCATCTTTGAAAGCATTACATATAGGATTACAAGTCTTTGGAAAATATGATGATTGCACGTGCTTAATTAAAAATTTCTCTGCATTTTCCTTTTCATGCAAAGAAAGCCTTCCAAATTTTCTTTCGCTGGACTTTTTTTCTCATGTTACTAATAAAACGCAGAACCCATGCTGTTAGTCTAACGATAGATACAAACCGGGAAAAATTTCACCGCATACCATGGAAGTGCTTCAGCCTCTAAGTTTAAGTTACTCAAATTCACTTTACGTCTTTCAAGCTCAACTCCTTTTTCGCAAAATATTTTATTACACGGCCAGTCTTCAGCATTCGTACACAACCATTGAGGCCCATTCCACCATTGGGATTTAACCAACTCTTTTGGTGTACATTCTCGGGAAACAGGATCAGCAGGATTCTGGTCTCCTGGAACGTGTCTCCAGTCTTCTGGAGAAGTTAACTTGCGAATATCTCTGACACGGTTAGACACAAATACGGACCACTCTCCATGCTCCCTAATCCACCAAAGGGCAGTCATGGAATCGCTCCAGAACGTTAGATTCATATTAGGTAAATCAAATGCCAATTTGATTGAATGAGCTAATCTCGCTCCTATGCAACAGGCCATAAGCTCCAACTTTGGTATAGACATCTCTTTCATTGGCGCGACTCTTGATTTTGCTCTTACGATTTGAACTTTAACTTCATAGGAGTCTAATATCGATCTCATGAAAATACAGGCTCCGTATGATTTTTTACTGGCATCAACGAAAATATGCAATTCAGAAGTGACATTGGCATACAAATGCCTAGGGATTCGTATTTCATTAAAAAAAAAGTAATTTCTTTTAACCAGTTAGAAAATTCTTTTTGCATGTTAAGGGGTAAAATACTATCCCATGGTATTTTGCTCTTCCAAGCTTCCTGCAATAACAACTTAGGTAACAAAGTAGCAGGACTTAACACACCAAGAGGGTCAAAAATTCGTTGAACAATAGATAGAACAGTTCTTTTAGTTTGATCTCGGTCAAGATCTATTTTGGTCGGCAAATTACATCTTAAGGTATCTTGATCTAGATTCCAAATCATCCCCAAAAGAGAAGTATCTCCAGTAGAATTAGAAAGGTAATTACTGCTAATGTTACCTTCCCATCCTCGTAAATTAAAACATGCATTTTTCATTAATTTTTTAGTTTGGGGAACAAAATGAGCTAACTCTTTCAAACTAGATACTCCGGTTACGCAGTTGTCGACATAAAAAGAATTCTTAAGCTTGGGAACTATGTCATGATATTCTTCAGACGCATTTTCAAACAAATGATACAATGATGCCATTAAAAGAAACGGACTGGAGGTGACGCCGAACACTACTCTACAATGTCTATAAAAACTAAAGTTCTCGGTTTCAGAAGAAAAAAAGAATCGTAAAAAATCTCTGTGATCCGGGGAAATGCTCAGCTGCAAAAAGGCTTTTTCTACATCTGCAGAGAGACCAATCTTATATAATCTAAATCTATCGATAATATCCGGAATTAATTCACAATTAAGTTCGGCCCTTTAATTAAACAGTCGTTTAAGGAAGGTCCGTTACCGTCTTTGGCAGAAGCGTCAAACACCGGTCTGATTTTAGAAGTGTGACTTGCTTCTTTATAATCACAGGTCTATGTGGTAAGTAAGGCCTACCTAAATCTATTTCCTCATCTGGTACCTTTTCGATAATTTTCAACCTTTCCCATTCCTTAAACACTTCAATATAATCTTTTAAATAGTTTCCTTTTGCCCCACGTTGGGCACCAAATTAAATATGTTGTAACTCGTAACACATTTATAAAACTAAATATTAATTGGGCTCTGGTGCATCTATCCAATGATTAACGGCTGTCAAAAAAGTAAATAGGAAGTCAAAATAATCTCACAGGGATATTTTAAAACTATAATAACACATTTATAAAAGAATATAATAACACGTTTAAAGAATTATTACATGTACTTTTAGGTGAAATTGAAATATATGATTCTCAATATTTGTTATCATTTTTAATGTAAAAAAGGGTAAAAGAGAAATATGTTCCCTTAAGGAAAATTATATTTTGTTTTATAAGGAGGAAATAAGTATAGAATATATGAAACTTAATACATTATAAAAATGAAGGTTTGTGTTATATTCTGTTTCTGTTATATTAGTCTTTAAATATTAATGATGAATATCTATTATTTTGATTGTTAAATGAAAGATCCATGATGAATTTTTAAATCCACTTTCAGTAACTTTAATAAAAATTGGTGCCTTAAAATCGATAAAACTTCTTAAGTGTGTTTATACTGTGTTTAAATTTCAATTTTTTGCATTTTCTTACTTACTAGTGCTTGTAATAATTACGTGTAAAAATAAAAGTGTGTTGCATATGTGCTGTTGTTCTTTGACTTAAAATATTTTTATTTTCAGGAGATGATTAAAAAATACTTAAATTAATTTAAAGTATTAAATAAGTTATGCTTGGTTTGGTTTGGAGTGTTATGGTCTACTTTTTTACGAATGCTAATGAGACCGAGACCTACAGCTTAAACCCGATTCCGAATATCTACGAACATCCATGCCACTGTGAGAGTCGAACCTACGAACTCCGGTACCGAAGGCCAGCACCCTAGCCAGTCAACCATCTAAGTTATGCTTGAAAACATATTTTGAGTTTATACTACTGATATAAAATAATACTTTCGCATAAAATCTTTAAAAGTAGTTAACATAAGAATTTATAATTTTATTATAAACTATCTTATGTTAATTAAGTCCAACTGTCATAAATTTATTGAAATTTTGATTATACGTTTTAACATCCTGTATATGATTCCAAGCTATCGCTTTTCATGTTATTACTTATTTTTAAAATGATTTTTTATGGATTTGTACAATATAACTGTATTTTATAGTTAAAAAGATAAGTTACGAAAAAAGAAAAAATTTAGTACGGAAATTAAAATTTTAAAATGTTAAAATAAAAATATTAATACGATGTTCACAGTTGCTACAATACGGACAACTCTCCGCTACGATTGACTCGAACTTGTGACGTCATGATTTTGTGCAGAGGCCTTGTGTTCTAGCAGGTATTGCCTGTGAAAGGGTTTGTCAAATTGAAACCAAGTTCATTTTCCACGTAAATGTTTTACCTATGCATGCATTTCATTATATAATGTAAAAAAGAAATGATATAAAAGAAAACTGATTATGAAAAGTTTATACTGCTTTACTTATAGATATTAAGTTAAATAATATTTTTTATTGGGGTAACCTGTGATTTATACATTTATTTTAGTTCATGTTTATGATTCCAAAGTTTAATGAGGATATTTCTTATAAGCACTTATATTGAACGCTGTAGTATTACGTGCAGAAAAATAGAATGAAATAAAACATCCAAAACCGAAGATGAATATTTATGATTCCTACAGTCTTCTGAAAAGTGGCAGCATATCTAGCAACGAAATCGATTATTGTAACTGGTCTGTGATTGCATAATCGTATCTAGTCTCGATAAATGTGCCATAATTAGGAATTTTAGTACTTATGTTGAAATGCTCGTATAGAAAAAAAAAATGAACCGTATTTTAATTTCAGATTTCAAGTATTTTTTTAAATATTACCACTCATCAGTGGGAGTTTATGGATTTAGACCTCGCACCGGTCCCCCAAGTCACTTAGGTATTAATTCAGTTTCATTGCGTTCAGGAATGTTCAAAAACTAGTGTGTCAGACCAACAGGTGTCCTGAACTTTGTTTTAACAAACGAAAGATTTTGAACTTTTATTTCATAAAATAAATGATGTTATTCTATGAAATAAAGGAGAATTTTAAACTTTTTATGACCAAAATATTGAGAAATATTAAAATGTGCTTTTTTATAATTTTTTAATTTATATTTTTCTATTGTAAATTGCACACTTTCTAGCACAGATGATTCTCTTATATCGTATATACGGTAATAATAACAAATGTTTACATTTTTTTCCTATTGTAAGTAATACATACATACATATATATATATATATATATATATATATATATATATATATATATATATATATATATATATATATATATATATATATATATGTATATATATACACTGTCGGACTACATTTTCACGGCGGAGTATGCTGGCTTTCGGTACCGGAGTTCGTGGGTGCGAATCCCACTATGGCGTGGTTGTTCGTAGCCATTCGGAATCGGCTTTAAGCTGTAGGTCCCGGTCTCATTAGCCCTCTTGTTGCAAAAAGTGGACCGTAGCACTCCAAACCAAACCAAACTTTCACGGCGGAGTGCATAACCGAAAATTCAAAGACGGACAAGAAAAAGTAGCTACCTAATATTTACACATATCTACTTTTAAAATTTATCTGGAAAACTGTGTTTGAAATGAAAAAATATTTCTTTAAAGTTTTACAAAATCAGTTCTTCATGAAAGGACAAGAATTTGTGGCCCATATTTATAGTCTTCATTTTTTAAGATGAGATTTAATTTATTTAAGTATTTTTTTTTTTTTTTTCGGATTTAAGTATTCTTTAAAAAAAAATATTTAACTAGGTTTATATTTAGTTGTAAATTTTTATTTAAGCATGATAATATATATTTTTTTATTTATGTTGATGTGGATGGGACTTTTTTTTTCCCCTTCATATATTGAATAATAAAATCTGTAGTTATATTAGAAAATAATTTGAAATGTATTCCAAATATTTGTTTTAATTCATAACAGGTTATCCTACCCATCAAGTGTAAGGCACTTGCAATGCCATGCAATCCCTTTAATTTTGATCATCTTAAGGGGGGGGGCATTTTTTATTTTTTCTTTATTCCATATCTCTTTCCCACCTGCTGACTTCCCAGCAAAAGGACATTCAGAATAAGGCTCATAAGTTAAGTTACACTTCCCATGATATATAAAATAAAACATTATTAATTGGAATGATTTATTGCAAAACATACAGTATTAATGTACTTTCAGCTACTTCTCAACAACATAACCCCTAGAATTTGTCATAATGTAGGATAAGTTTTTATAGTCCTATGTTATAGAAATCGAATGGAGTTAGTGTGTCATAGTTGTCTTCAGGTCTTCATCTGTAAACTGACAAATTTTTTCAGGGTCAAGTCATTAGCTTGATTAAGACCCTCAATAGTGATAGATGGTTGGTTTCAGATTTTAGTATTTTAGCTACTTTCAGCAACCCCTGACACTAATTTGGTTGTACACTACATACAATTAACAATTGATTTCAATCAGCAGTATGTTTTGTGCATTCAAAAACTTCATCTACAGATGGAGAAATGAGAGCCAACATCTTTAAGCATCTCAGATTTTCAAAGAAATGAAATTATGAATTATGTCCTTTTACTTCTTTCTGTTTTCTCAAAAGCAAATCAAAGAATGCAGCATGTTCTTATTCACTTTTAAATAATTCCGTAACTGAAACTTGGTACAGTGTGGTAGATTGGTCAGATAATGATGTTAGTATCAAAGTCTTTAAAATGATGTCCCTTAAATATTTTGATACCATTGTTCATGATGTTTTCTTATAGTGTGCCATCTTTGCATCCTAGCATAACAGGGGTCTAGGTTTGCTAGATCCTGAATCTTAAAATAGCAGATTAAAATTTGGCAAAATACTTTGGCACTACACTGCAGAAAGTTACTAAAAAAATCATGGATCATTTCTGATTTTGAGGGGTAGAAATGCTTAGGGATGAAGTTCATGAAGTCTGTGAAACCATAAAACAACAGCTGAATGATTTTTTTATTTAATTATTTTTATAGAAGTGATTTAATTTCCTCACCTTCTAAAATGTGTTTCACTAATACTTCTTTTTACAGACCTCTTTATATGTACTCCATTAACTTTTTTTTAAATTTCTTTTCAGAAACACTCTTGCATATCTTTAATTCTCAAACATATGAACCTGTATATATGGAATCTGTTGATAAAACAATAGTATATGACTTATAAATTGAGATTCTGATAGTCTCACATTTTTACCTTTACTTTGTGACTTCATTATAATACAGTTAAACTTCTCCAAGTGGCCAGCCTTCTAAACGGCCAATTTTTCAACTCGTAGACCTAATGGTAAAATAACCTGTATCAGTGGCGACCCGACCCCCTTTAAATGGCCACCAAGTGGGATTGCTCCTTTCATTTTTTGGGAAATTCTACTCACACCTTGCTTTAATTTTGAGCGAAAAAACTCAAGGTCAGGTTAATAGTTGGATATTAAGACAAAGGAATAACTTGAGAAGTCCATTCTCGCAGTCCCCCTTCCTTTCTAAGAAAGATTAAATCTGGTATCCCTTTTGTATTCTCCCCACACCCTTCAGATAGGGAATCCCTATTGCACCATCCATCGAAACTGAGGGGGGAACTGGACAATGAATCGTTGAATGAGTCCTAGGGCCTTTGTTTGGAATTCCAATTGGTACAGTTGAGGAAGAATTGCACCTCTGTCAGCAAAAATGTCATTCATGCCAGTTTCATTTCATTAGTTGGTCAGTGATCTGAGTTACAATGATGTCAAAATGCATTTTTCTAAATCTCGAGCAGAGCATTGGAAGTTCTACGTGAATATAAGAATGGCAAATTGGCCAGAAATTTAGCTGAATTATTTAACTTTGGAATAATGGAAATCAACAAAGTCATTAAAGAAAAGAATTTGATTTTGAAGGGGTACGAAGACTACAGAACTAAACAGAAACAAATTGTAGCCTTTTTTTAAAAAACTGTAAAGAAGCATGAAATAAAGTACTCTTTTCTCTTTAGATAAGTTTTAAATTTCATTTACCGTAAGGAATATATGTCAGACTTGTTTATATTACACATTAAAGTAATTATCTTATAATAGTAAATAAAACCCTTCAGATCGGCCAACCCCTCTAAGCAGCCAAATATTCTCAGTACGGAGGGGTGGCCACTCAGAGGTATTTAATTTCTTATAGTAAAGAAGTCAGATGCCAATTGAATAAGCAGTTGAACACTATGTTGTTAGAGTATAGATTTTTATTATTTATTTCTCACAAGTTCTTTTAAAAGTTACTATTAAGTATTGAGATTTTTAAATATATATAAAATATGGTTCAATAGAATGGCTATTTTATTACGATAGATATAATTTTAATACATGCACTTTGTACATACTTTTTTATGTATTAAATTTCTTTTCTATTCTTAAGTTTCAGAAAAGGCATTACAGAATAGAAAGAAAAACTATCATTTATACCAGTTGTCAGAAGCATTTAAAAAATATGGGGGCCATGTTGCTACTATAAATCCTCTAGTAAATGTTTCATCAAGGTAATAATTTAATCTTTTGTGTCTGTAAAAAAAGTGTTTATGTTTTATAATTAATTAAAAGCCATACTTGTTTAATTTGCATAATTTATTTTGCAATTAGTGTATAAAATATTTTAGTATATTAAACAATATAAAAAATATTCATAGGCACAGTTTCATGATAAATTTTTTTTTATGTTTGAGGAAATACTAATGATTTTTATTCAAAATTCTTGCATTGCTAGATAATTTTTTTAAAGGTAACTGCATAAAAGAAAATGAAAAAAAAAATTGAAATTTTTTAAGTACAAGGGAATTTACAAATTGAGTCAATTTTGGAGTACAAAAGAGATGTTCATATTTTTTATGATTTCTGATGCTGCTGATTTTGTAGATTATATAGACTATTTTAATGTGATTTTAAATATGATTAGAAAAGTAAAATATGAAAGAGAAGCTGTAAAAAGGCAAGAAAACTAATATTGCTGAAAGAAACTTAATCTTAAAACTGAGTAGAAAAATAATGGAAAATCATGCCATGAAGTTTCAGCTATAATCAACAGACCAAGACTGACTACAATCTATCCTAAAAATATCTATTGGTTCCTAAATAGTGCTTCATTTGAATGAAGATCTGTACTGACATCTGTTGACTGTCAATTTTTAGTATGCTCTATAACAGAGGTGGGCAAAAGCCAGCCCGTGGGCCGGATCCGGCCCTTTTGCTTACTTTATCCAGCCCGTTTGCACGCAATTTTTTTAATCTCTTATATACGATTTTGTTGAAATCAACAGTATTTGTATGTGTAGTGTAAACATATATTTGTGAAAGAACATTTTCATTAATGATTTACACAAAAAATAACTATCAATCTCAAATTACTGACGAAAATCTACACTCGGTATTAAGGATTGCTACAAGTGATTTGGATCCAAATTTTGAAGCAATAATATCAAATGAACATTCCAGATTTCACATTTCGCATTAACTAAAACTATTCTATTTAATAATAATTTGTATCGATAAGATATAAATAAATATCAAAATAAAATCTTTCATTAACTGATTTTTTTAATAACCATTACTTTAATATAATGGATCATATTTCTTTAAAAATTATGTGACCTATTTTACTGGGCACAAAGTGCTCGCATATACACCTAAGACAATTTATTATTACTATTATCTTTTATTAACTGTCAAATTTCTATGTCCAAATGCTTTAAAATGATACTTACAGTGTTTTTGTCAAAAAAAATTTCTTGGGCTGGGAAAAAACTCCACCACAAAACATTCGTGTGTGCACAGAGTATGCGGTATAGCCCTCCGGCCCGGGAGACATTTTGAAAATTTCATTTTGGTCCGAGCTTAAAAGTATCTATAATAATAGATCTAAAATAATATGCTCCTAAGCTTGCAGCTGGATTGAGAATAGTGGAACATCAATATCTATAAATGCAATACAAAATACTTGTAGGAAACAAGGTTTCCATAAGGATGTCATGAAGCAATACAGTCAGAAGTTATAATCATTCACCAAGCAATACATGAATAAAATGCCAATAATTTAGATAAAAATTGTATAAAATTTATTTTCATCTGAAAAAATATTTTGGTTGGGCAGTTGGGTAATTGTGTGAAGAAAACAAAACAGATGTATCCAAGGTATTTATTACCGAGAAGCATGGAGATGAGAGTGTGATGAATAGGGATTGTATGAGTATTTCAGAGGTGTGTGTTTTACCTCTAATTTATAGCACTATAAATCATCAGCTTTATTGATATTTTGATAACAAATTGCATTCTAGGATGGCAAAAATGAGCTTTGCTGTCCATAAGTTTGAATGATGATTACATGTTCATGCATACTGATTTTAGCACACTGCTTTAAATACTCAGCTCTAGCTATAATATAACATACCAAACTAAATAAAATTATTCCTGAGACTCCTAACTGTAATCTTATTGAAAATTTATGGAAAAATCTCATCATTTTAGATCCAGGGACATTTTTTTTTTAATGAGTTAATATGTGCACTTGTACAAGAAAAAGACCATGTCGATTCAGTAGCAAAAATCTGTAAGTTTAATTCCAAAAATATGAAATTATGCACTGTATAAATTCATTTTACATCAGAAAACTATGGATTATTTGTGATAAATGTATATATATATATATATATATATATATATATATATTTTAATTTCATCCGAAAGTTGTGAAATACATACTGTCACAGATATGTATTTGGCTATTTTAAGTTTTTCACTCAGGTTTTTTTTTTTGAATGAAGTCTTATTGTACCATAATAATGAAGGTATGATTATTTTTTATACTCACTGTATATAAGTAAATCAATGGTGGCTTGTGGTTCATTTAAATGGAATTTGACAAATCAAATAGGCAGAAAGCACAACATAACTTACAATTTAAAATATATTTGCATTTTCACAAGTTACAGAGAAATAGTGCAATTTAAAAGTAATAAATTCTTATAAGAAGGAAAAATTATAGCAATTCTTATTATTCCTTACTATGAATGTAAATATGGTAAATGTAATGACTATAATATTGTGTATAATATACTTTTGGATGTTGAGTAGAGTACAGTTAAGTAAAATTTCTGTAAATTGTAAAGTTGATTCAGATCTAAATCAGAAATTAGTTCAAATGTTAAATACATTACAAAAAAAAAAAAAAAAAAAAAAAAAAAAATCCTGAAAAAGTATTTTCTTTTTGTCAGGCACATTCCTCAACTTGATCCTTCCAATTATGATATAGACATCTCTAGCAGCTGTGAGATTCCTTTAGATGGTATCTTAAATATTAACAAATCTCATGATACTGTGGGTAATATACTCCAACACTTGAAAAAAATTTATTGTGACAAAATTGGAGTTGATTTTTCTTATATTGAAGTAAGTAAATACTTTTTCTTATATATTCAGTATTTCATGTATAAATATTCTTATATATTCAGTATTTCATGTATCATGTATTTAATATACTGTGACCTCTCACTCATACAATTCTCAAAAGATGAAAGAAAAAAGTTGTACAAGTGAGAGATTACTCACTTTTGCAAACTAAGTTTTTTTTTAATCTTGTTATAACTACAGTGGCACTATGTATCTCATTAATAAAATATGTTAAATTGGTACCATATTTGAAAAATTCTTTTAAAGCTGTGAAAACTATAATATACTATTCTTAACACTTAACATACCATAACCACCTAAATTACCAGTAATGTCTATGAAAAGATGTGATGGGTAATGAAGTAAAATAAAAGAAATAGGTATGTATTAAATAAATAAGGAAATAAATTAAATAAAATACATAAAAGAAGTAGGTATGTATTAAGTGTTGGTATGTTTAGTATTAAAAATGTAATGTGCTTTTTGCAAAAACATATTTAGTATGTCTATTATTAATAAACATATAAAAACAATGAAATTGAAATTATCTTCCTGCCCTTTTCGTGTCCTAACAAGCACATTAATATCACTTTATTTGTTTCTTTCTTCTCAGTAATAGGTAGACAAGAAATGATCATTCATAACTGACAAAATATGTAAAATCTTGAAATCTGGAATAGTTTGATTCACCAAATTGTCATCATTTAAGGGAAAAGAAATTGCATTTCTTAACCCAAATAAGTGTTGTTTAAGAGAGGCATATAATTGAAAGTCATTAAGTGCTAGAAATTTAACATTATTTCTTATAGGGCTTTGCCCTGAAGTGACTACTCAGATTTGAACTCTTACCTTAACCAGCTAAACAAGTTAAGTTTCTCTATAGGCTTGGTGGTCCTTTCAGGAAACTGTAGAACAAAAAACAAAAACATGCTACAACACACCAATATTTCAGATTTGCCAAGTTTTAGATGTCTTGTGGATTTGCAGAAATAGTTGCTTAGACCATCATGTATTAAATGGCCGAGTGAAGAGAGTCAATAAATTAAATTTCCACTGATGATGCTTGCTGAGATCTCTCTGTCATCCTTAATATCAACCGCTTCATACTCATTTACCTGCCCTAAACTAATTGTGCAGTTCATTACAAATACATATATAATACTGAATAACAGATCAAAAAGTATTTCTTTCTTGGTAGGAAGAAGAAAAAGAGTGGCTAGCAGAAGAATTTGAAAATATTCAAACCAAGAGCCATCTTTCAAATTTAGGAAAGAAAGAATTGGCAAATGAGCTCATCAAATCACAGGTAAATACAAAGTTACTTAACCATATGAATTTAACTTTTAATTCCTTTCACCTGTACATGTTTTTAAGTGTTATAATCTAAAATTACATTCTGAAACCTAAAAAGAAAATTTCATTCTAATATCTAAGAAACTTTCTTTGAAAGGCAGAATATTAGTGATATATCATTTTATTCATATTAAAATTCTGTTAACAATTATAAAAAAAGAAAAAAATACCCTTCCTTAGATTTTGTTTATGTAGAAAATTTTTATAGGGATACATTTATTTTATATGTCTGAAATTTTATATGTCAGTTTGAAATGTCAATATTTGTAAATCAAGTTGAAAGAGAAATACATCAACTAATTGCTGCTTGGCTGATATATTGGTTTGTACTGACCAAATGATTAGATATATGTCAAAATAACATACTACATATATTTAATCTAAACAACTAAAATCAGTGATATAATATGAGCAGAAGGAAATCAGTACAGAAGTAGCAAACAAAAGCTAGTACAATCCATGCCAGTAAGGTTAAATGTAGTTTTAAAATCCAAAAGCAATCCAACAAAATATTAACCCCTTCCAGTAAAATGACGAATCTAGCTCGTCATTAGTTTTTCATTCCGTACTGCACAATGACGAGCTACACTCGTCATGCGATTAAAGTTACTGTTAAATATGATAATTAATTTAGTTTAAAATTTCTAGTGTACTGAATTTGGCAACACTTTTATCACTTGTGAAAATCACAAGTCACTATTGCATATTGTTTACTTAGAATTTCTTGGTACAAGTCATTGCCAAATTAATGAGTCAGAATAAGAAAACCTACTAGTGTTACAAGAATCAAATTAAAAGTGAGACTACTTGGCGGTGTAAACAATTAAAAATTCCTTTGCACATTGTTTTGAAAAGTACCACTAGCTTGAAGACCATTATCTGTATACCTTATTAATGTTTTGCTTTGATATTTTCTTAATTTTACTGTTTCTGATATGTAAAAGTACTATGTAAAAAGTGGATTTTAATTAAGAATATGTAAAAATTGTAAAATGAAACAAGTTTTTTAAATAAAAATTAAATGGTTATTTCATGCACAGTTTTTCATTATTAAATCATACCGGAAGGGGTTAAGAAATATGTTTTAATGTAAAATTTTGTCAGTTTGGTTGCACTAAGTGTCTGATTTTTTTTTTATCTGTCTATTTTTCCTTTGTCACTATAAGATGTTCTTTTTTAAGTTTACTATTTAATTTTTTGAAAGTATATTTAATATAAAAAAATGCTAAGTTAACATTCTTTCAAATTACAAACAGATCTTTTTATTCCAACTTCATATATTTCTGATAATTGATAAAATATATAAATACCAAGTGTCCAGTTATTTTTGTGAGACAATATATATGTATGTCTGTTTGTGTATGTGTAAGAAATGTTATTTTTACACAATTTATTTTTATAAAATATGCAATATTAAAACTTGTGCTGAAAGAGAAAAATATTGGGTGGAGCATTCTCTCAGATGTGCTTTAATTCATCTATATTGGATTCTTATAGTTAATAAGAAAAAAAATTAATGTCTCTCATATTTTTCAGTTTTTCAATTTGAAATGAAACTACCATAATATATGTATATATCGTGGTTCAGAGTTAAGGCAAATGGAAAACAGTCTTTCTTGATAATTATAAGTTTATTAAATCACCGTTTCTTCTAAAAGCAAAACCTGCACCATTTTCATTAATCGTGATGGAGCTAAGTGTGGAAAAGGTGTTGACAGCTCCATGTCCACGCGCTAACTGAAATTTATCTGTTTGCAAGCTCATCAAATAGTTCAAAAATGCTTCTGCCTGACCGGATGATCCCAAAAGCTTATGCAAGCGGGGATCTTTTTAATTTATTTTATTATTATAAAAGAGTTCCCTTGTTAAAATCACTTTTAACTCACGTAATTACCAACTACCCCTTTTTTAGACCTGTAAGATATAAATAATTAAACTAGAATGAATGGAAAGTGATCAGCAATTCATTTAAATTGTAGATAATCATCTTGCTCTTTGTAATTTTTATATTATAAAAGCATGCATACTTTAATTTATCACATCATAAAAATATTTTTTAATATGTGGCAGGCCAGATATTAACCTTCAGTTGGGCTGGAGCTGACCTGCGGAACATAATTTACATATCCTTGTACTAAAGTTGTATTCAAGTTATCTTTGATTTTAATTCATCCCAATATAGAAACAATAGAATACTTTCTTTCCTTTGCTGTTGGAGTTCTCTAATTTTCGAAAGGAAATTATACAGAAAAAAGAGACTATTTTATAAACTATTGCTTAAGAGAGACAAGGAAATAAGATAAGGATTAAAGTATAGAAGCATTCTCTCTGTAGTTAGAAATATTTTATTAGCATGGCTCATAAGTGAGTCTGGATAAAAATTTTTGCAGTCTCTGTATCTGTAAATGTTTTGTTTGATTCACTCTAGTCTGGATTTAGTCCTGATCTGAAGTTATCTTTTATTTTCTGTCTTTAGTGCTTTCAAATGAAATAAATTCTGCAAATGGTGATGTTGTATAAAATAGTTTTTTTCTTCTGTTTTCGCTTATTAAAGAATTTTTTAATTCTTTCAGACATTTGATAATTTTTTAGCTACAAAGTTTTCAACTGTGAAACGATATGGAGGGGAAGGAGCAGAAAGCATGATGGCTTTTTTTATAGAAATTTTCAAGTGCTCTGCTCACTGTATGTAGTCTTCTAATTTTTAAAGATAAAAAGTGTTTAATTTTGCAAATTACTTTTGATTTCATAATCTAATTAAGTGATTATAAATAGCCAAAATTCTATATATAATTTAAACGTTTATTAAAAAGTTATGAAACTTTGCTGTGACTCATTTGTTAAAAATAAAGCAAATGTGATGTAATGTCACTAAGTTCAATTATTTCAAAGAATGTAATTCTTTGATTTAGAACAAATTCATATTGTTTGTTTTATTTGTTTAACATCCTTTCTTATATATTTCTTAGTTTTGAAATTGGAAAAATATTTTTTGGGTGTTTACTTCTATGAAATGCATCATGTAAATGCATAATTTTAAAAACCATGCAGTATTAAAAAAAATGTCATTACAAGGTGAAAATAAACTTGTTTCTGCTTTGTTGTATGCTTTTTAGTGTTTTATTACAGTTTATTTTACCAATTCCAATTAAGTTACTTTTTTGTGTATTGTACTGTATTTTTCCATATTATGTAAACTATTGCATTTAAATATATTAGCACTGAGCAGTTTTGTCTGCACTTGAATTTCAGCTGGTGTAGATGATGTTATAATAGGAATTCCCCATAGAGGACGTCTAAATCTCTTGACTGGATTGTTGAAATTTCCTCCTGTTGAAATGTTTCAAAAGGTATGATTTGAATTTCATATAATTACAAATAGTTCAAATATATCTTTATATAAATCAGTTTTATCTTACCTCTATCGTATTTTTTACTTTTCAAGGGCTAAAAATGATAAAATTGTATGAATCCTATATTAATGCAATTTTCTAGCATTTTCTGTGTATATCTTAAGAAAGTTACAAAGATGGTTTTCAAATAGCACTCAACTTTTGTAACTATTAGTTTAGTAAATGGTTGTTTTGTCTGTTCCATTCATTTCAAATTATGCTTTCCTCTAGTGAAGGATTTATAAATTTGTAACAATTTCTTATTAATCTCAATTAAAATTTTTAAAGCTTTTTATTTTTCCAAAATGCCTGTTTTTTTGGTCACTAATTAAAAATTTCATGCATATAATGTTTATATAATTCATAATAGAATGTATATCATTTTAAATTTTGTGTTTAAAGGTAACTGTTTGTTTTAAAAAATTGTTTTTAATCCTTTAAGTGCCTTTAACAACTTTCATATCCCAAATCCTTCATACCATATACTATCCAACTGTCAATTCTGGTACTCTGCAAAAGTATTAAAAAGGTCCAGTGGCTCAATTTTCCCCTTTTCGTTGGGCTAACGAAGTTCGCCGAAAACCAGTTATGAGGTAGTAGTGACGTCATTTACCGAAAAGATGGGAAAAGTGCGATTCTCCTCTCCTCAAAGAAGGATTTCTGTTCGTTACGGCTTCGTCTACTGAACGAAAACATAACCCTGTCGTTACCTATCGTCGGTGATCGTTTACAATATGGCAACCTATAGAGCAGCTTTTTTCTATACTGATTTGATGGATTCCAATCCATCGGCATTTAGTAGTTTTGCTAATTCATTCTAGAATTCTTCTTTATCATTTGCAGTACAATCCAGAGTTAATTTAGCGTTCAAAATTTTTTCATTATTTCCAATAAATTATTTTAACACTAACTTGCTAAAGAGCTTATTACTCTATACATGTGCGTTTGTATACAAATAATCCACTCAAACTTTTCGTTACAAAGGGAATATGATTGGTTGAAAAGCGAAGCCTCAACCCCAAACTCGTTTTAGCGAACAAACGTGAACGAAGATTTGCAACAAAACAAGGGGAATCGCTTTCAGTTGATTGTTCGTTGAAACTATTGGTAAAATTTGTCGTTAAGTAGACGATTTCGGTACGTAATGAAAAGGGGAGAATTGAGCCACAGATCAGTTATTCTCAACCTGTGTGCCATGTGAATTTTTGGTAAACAATTTAAAGTTACTCACTATTGTATTGTTAGTATTTTTCTTTTATTGTATGCCATTTTCACTGTTCACTCCTTTCTATATAGCAGTGTTTCTTTCAAACATTGCCAGAAAAAAAAAAGTTTACTCCTTTATTCCATTCAATAGGAGTGAGGCTTTTTTTTTACACCACCAGTTTTGCTTTTAACTGAACAAGTATGTGTTTGTCCACTTTCACAATCTTTGATTGGGATTATTTTATAATGAGGTGCAGCAAATATTTTTACTTTTCTGATTAGCTAAAAATTCAGAAAATAGCAGTAAAAAGAAAACAAAAATTGACTGCAGTGAAAGTCATAGTATTTCAAGTAATAAAATAAATACACTTTTACATGTTCCTGGATTAATTACATAATGAGGTTCATCTCTCTTTTACTGTAAAATGGAAAACGGGCCTATTAAACATAAATATTACCAGCCTAACTGCACTATACATTACTTTTGTTACTTAGAAGTGATTACTTTTGAATTCTCAGTGATAATTTTAAAATCTTTTCAAATTTACTTTTATTGTTATTTTTTATATTAGTTTCTTAGGTGTTCCTCAAATATTTTCAAATATTTTTAGTCTGCCATCAACCATAAAAGGTTGAGAAACACTGGTCTAAATTTGGGGCTTCAGAAAAATTCAAGATGAGCAGAAGTTTGAGATAAATAAATCAGCTTATCCAGAATCTGTACATATAAGTTCTCATGAGATTCATCACAAAACTCAAACTTTTTATAATTTAACCTTTTTTACAGTACATAACTTTATTGCTGTAGCATTACCTTTTTGTCCATGATGTTATTCAATGTGATATGTATAATTTTATGTACTTAGTATTAGGAAGCATTTGCAATATCTGCCATAGAAACTTTAGATATAGTGGGATTCGAACCCACGAACTCCAGTACTGACGATCAGCGCCCTAACCAATAGGCCAGCGTTCGGCCTATCTGCCATAGAAACTTTAGATATGCATTAAAATATTTAAAAAATAAATTGATACCAAATTACTTTTTAATGCAGTTTAAAAATTATTATATTTTCTCTTTATTCAAATGACTTATTTCATATTTAAAGATTGACAGTTTTTTTCATTCGTTTTTCAGATGATGGGGTTCCCTGAATTTCCAGATACAAAGGCAACTTGTGATGTTCTTTCTCATTTGAGTAAGAGCATTAAATTTTTTAATATCATTATAAAATAAAGAGGTGGAAAGTTTCTTGTTATTAAGTAACGAATCATTTACTTTTTTTAGCAGAAATAAGAGAATAGTTAATTTCCTTTGCTATTCTGATTTATTTTATGTATCAGCTGTGGATAGTTTGACATTGCTTTAAATTATCTTTATTAATTAATTACTTTTATATTGTAGCTGCCTCTGTGGATTATGAATTAAATAAAAATTCAGTGCATGTCACCCTGTTACCAAATCCGTCTCATTTGGAAGTAAGTTTGTAGTTGAAAACTGTTCTTTAAGGTAACTTTATAGGTCAGAGATAACATATATTGATATTTAGTTAAATTCTTAATAAATGCCATTAAAAAACTGCTGATACATAAGACAAATTCCCTTGATAGAATTATCATTATCTGACATATTGCTTGTATCTAGTTTCTTGTTGATGAAAATATAAAATAAGTGCTTATTTTTCTGTTTGTTGAATTTAGACTTAATAAAATTTTTATAGAGAAAACATTTTTAAAAGTGTAATTCAATTTTTCAGCACTTTTAATGGGTTTTACTATTGTAATTTTTTTATAACTGTTATTAATTAGTTGTAGTAACTGTCATTAGGTGTTATTCTTTTATAGCTGTTATTTATTATAGCTTTCTTTTAAGGTATTTTATTTTCTTACTTGACAAATTTTTATTATAAAGAGAATTATTTTACTTTTAAAATGTTACTAAAATATTTTAGTAGTTGTATTAGTTTTTTGCAAACTTTGGAAACAAAATATTTTTAGAGCAATATTAATTTTAAACATGTTGGTTGGGAAAAAAGTTACAGGATAAGGGTTTTAATTTGATCTAAGCATTTAAATAAAACATGTATTTCTAAATTTTTATTTTTATTTTTTTTCTTATAGGGACATCACTTTGTATTTTTATCTTTTCTAATTAACTATAAAACCAACTATAAAAAAGTCATTGATATACAAATATTTGTCAGATTAGTAGAACTTTATTCAGAACATCTATAACTTAGTATAAAACTATTAAATTTCTTATTTTTTATTGAAATTTCAAGAATAAAAATTTTTGATTATTGTGCATTACCCCTCCAAAGTGTGTTTCCACTCATTTATAACATATTTATACTAGGTGCATACAATACTAAATGCATGTCATTCAGATTTCACCCATTTCTAGGGGTTATATCTTATAAAACTTTAGAAAAGTGTATAATTTGATGATAGTTTAATAATATGGTGCCACTGACTGGAACTGGTTTAATAATGAATGTTGGATGTATTCAATACGTTTGCAATTTGAATACATATGCATATTCAGAGAAACTGCTTCCTATGGAATAAACATGTTTGTCTATTAACACACTTGTATTAAATCAACCTGAATGTGTAAAAAAAAATTAAGAATCTAAATTTCACGCATTTCTAGTGGTTGCATCTAACAACAGTAAATAACAAAACTTTTGAACAGCTAAAAGATTATAATTCAGCAATTCAATACAAAGTTTTGCAAAATATAATGCTGAATATTACTCTTTTCACACACTAATGCTGCATGTTAAAAATTTTCAGTACTGTATGGAAAAATCAAACCAAATTTATGTCAGATTGGAGTAGATAAACTCTAGAATCCCTGATGTTAGAAAAATGGAAATATTTTAATCAGGGTCAATGTTGCTATAAGAAACACTGTTCTGAAAAATAAGTTGTTAAAGTTTAAAAAAAAAGCTACTCATAAATTTTTAAATGCATAAATTTTAATTTACATTTTACAATTTACTACTGTGTAAATATTTTAAATTTAATTTTAATTGAGTAACCAATAAGATATGTATTTATGTATAATCTGTAATTAGCATGTTAAAATTTTAAACCACACTGTTGTTCCAGACACAAGTGCCTGAATGTTGGCATGTCTGTTACTCTAACCAAGTAATATAAAAGGCATACCTATGCAATATACCTGCATTAAAATCGTAAATAATGTCATATGTAGGATATTTTGGTCTAATAATAATTTGTCTCTGATTAGTTTTTAAACTAACATATATTACTCATGCATAAAAGGGAAAAATTTATAAGTGGTAGATAATCAAAATATTTTTTTTATTATAGCTTACTCTTCTGCTATTATTTCTTAGGCTATTATGATTTTAATATATGTGTGTTTAGTAGGTATGCCTTTCATACAACTTGGCTAAATTATGCAAAACTAACTACATATATTGTGACTCTCCCTCCTCCATCATCAGACCAGTACAATGGTACCATATTATTCTATTGTCATTGGAATTGCATACATTTCCAGAGTGAGCTGAGTTGACACAGTTGACAAAAGCATCAATCTCAAAACTGGAGGATTGGGGATCAAGTATTGAGCAGGCCAAAGATCAGTCATGTTCAATAATGGCAGCTGGTGTTCATAATATAGGTTTATAGTCACAATGTCCTCCAAGTTCCCAAACCATACCTCTAGAGGTGCAATCCAGGTCTGGAGGTCTTTTGCTTGCTCCCTGCTTTTATATTACAAAGAGCCACTTGGTGTTTCCTTAGGAAGTAATAATGGATGCCCATATAGTGCTCCTATAATAAAATGGCCTACAAAATTCATAGTATTGTATGGATGATTGTTTAACCTATAAATGCACCTGTGTTAGTAGAAAAAAATAATTGCAAATTTTCAAATAAATGTGACCACTAAAAATGGTGTAGATGTTTCGATACACATTCACCTAATATAAGTTTATCAATAAATGAACTTGTCTGCTCTATAGTAAGTGGTTGCTCTGTTGAGATAAGAAGAGCTTATTTATATTGCTTATATTTCTGTATAATTCGTTAGAAGCAGAAATTTAAGAATATTTTTTAAAAGCAGCAGGATAATCTGTATATTATTTTATGTATTATTTTATAACTACTTTTATATAATGCTATAAATATGCTTTGCGTTATGATATCTTTTGATCACATATGACTTCAGTTGTATTTTATTGTTATGAAATCATTTTAAGGCTGTGTCTCCTGTTGTTGTTGGATATGCACGTAGTCGTTTACAGAGCTTAAAAATGGCTGATTATGGAAACAATTCAGAATTTTTATCGTACCCAGTATTACCTGTCCAAGTTCATGGTGATGCTTCATTTGCAGGTCAAGTGAGTTCTTTTTCATACTCTATTTTATATTGAATGTCTTTTTTTTTTATTCTGTTAAAATTTATATATTTCAAAATTTTAAGATTTTTGTTAGATAATTAATCTAGATTTTTATAGAAATATATTTAAAATGTATTCTAAAAGGTAAAGTTTACTAATGCATATAATATTGAAGTTTAGTTAATTTAAAAATTATTTTTATTTAGTAAGTACTAATAACTAGAAAAGAATAATTTTGCTCTCTTTTATATATATATACAATATATATATATATATATATATATATATATATATATATATATATATATATATATATATATATATATATATATAAACCTTGCTACATATACTCTGAAGAACCAAAAAAAAACTTGTATACCTACCTAAATAGTGAAGCTCCCCTGCAAGCACTCAGCAGTTCTGTAACACAATGCAGCATGGACTTGACTAATCTCTGAACTAATGCTGGATGTAATTAATAACATTAGTCCAGAAAGGCTGTCTATAAATCCCTAACACTACGAGGTGGAGATCTCTTCTGACAGCATGTTGCAAGACATCCCAGATATACTCAATAATGGTCATATCTTGGAATTTTGGTGGCCAGCAGAAGTGTTTAAAGTCAGAAGAGTGTTCCTGAAGCCACTTTATAGCAATTCTGGATGTGTGGGGTGTCGCATTGTCCAGCTGGAGTTCCCCCAAGTCCATCAGAATGCACAATGGACATGAATGGGTGCAAGTGATCAGACAGGGTGCTTACATTTATGTCACCTGTCAGAATCGTATCTAGATTTATCAAGGGTCCCACATCACTCTAACTGGACATGCCCCCTACCATCACAGAGCCTCCACCAGCTCTAACAGTCCCCTGTTGATATGCTGGATCCATGAGGTTGTCTCTATATCCATACACGTTCAATACAATTTGAAACGAGACTTGTCAGATCAAGCAATGTATTTCCAGTCAACAACAGTCCAATATTGGTGTTGAAAGGTCCAGGCAAGGCATAAAACTTTGTGTTGTGCAATCATCAAGAGTACATGAGTGGGCCTTCGCCTCCGGAAGACCATATCGATGATGTTTCATTGAATGGTTTGAGCATTAACACTTGTTGATGACCCAGCACTGAAATCTGCAGGAATTTGCAGAAGGGTTGAAATTCTGTCATGTTTAATGATTCACCCTAGTTGTTGTTGGTCCAATTCTTGCATGATCTTTTACTAACTGCAGCAATAATATCAGAGATTTGATGTTTTACTGGATTCCCAATGTTCATGGTACACTCGTGAAATGCTGATATGATAAAATCCAAATTTCATCACTACCTTAGAGGTGCTATGTCCCATCTCTCTTGTGCTGACTATAACATCATGTTCAAACTCACTTAAATCTTGATAACCTGCCATTTTAGCAACAGTAACCAATCTAACAACTGTGACCAGACATTTGTTGTTTTTTATAGGCATTGCCAACTGCAGCACTGTATTCTGATTGGTTCCTTATTTTTCTTTATTTGCATATGCATGCTTATACCAGTTTTTTTTTTTTTTTTTTTTTTTTTTTTTTGGGGGGGGGGGTCTTCAGTGTATATACAGTGGTTCCTGCTCAGGAAGTTTTCCCACTTAATACATTCTATTTCTGTGGTCTCAATTTTTACCGTATATTCATAATTGTAAATTTCCTCATTTAAGGAGGAGTTCTCCTAAACATTTTCCCACTTAAGAAATTTTTCTGCTCTGAACTTCTCTTTCAACTTTATTGGGAAGTTTAATTTTTGAGCCAATAAAAACTAAATTCTTTGTACCCATGAAACAGGAGGAGAGAAGAAACACACCCAGGTGGACATTGTCCTTGGATTTGAACACTAAAAAAACATATATCATTATTATTTTAGTGTTTCAGTAAATCATTTAATATATAAATTTATAGCCTTTGGTATTCTCATTTTAGAGAATTATTAAGACTAAAATTAACTACACAGGATTTAAATTTCAAGGAGTTTGAAATAAAAGTTTAATGCATTTAAAATAGTGTTTAATTCTTTCCAACCTTTTAGGGTGTTGTCATGGAAACTCTTGCTATGTCAAATGTGCCAAATTTTTCTGTTGGTGGTTCTATTCATCTTGTTGTAAATAATCAGATTGGATTTACAACTCCTCGAGAAAGGGGAAGGTGAGTCAAACTGAGTTTGATTCTAAATTTTTTTAAGTACATTCCTTTCCTTCAATAACAATGTTTATTTATTTTTTTTTACTTTATTGTGTTGATTAAATCAAGTGGCATTTATTCAGTTTAGTTGATTGTAAAAAGCTATTTTATTGTTTACAAGGCATATATATATATTATTTAGCCAGTATTGAAGGTCACCCATTAGTTTCCCATGTTGCCAATAGAGGATGCAAGCAGCTTGGTTAATTGCTCGTTGGTCCTTCTCTTGTGCAGCAAGTAGAGAGGGAAGGGGAGCATGGCATGTTTGACTGGGAATGAGGTGCACAGGACTGTTACAATATATTATTTCTACTTTCTTAACTCTTTATCTATAACTAATGTTTTCCTCAATGTTAAAGCAATTAGAATTATTCTTAGTAGAGTTAAATTTTAAAGATATGTAACTTGTAACTGAATATGACCACTCCAACATGGGGTCTAACAGTTAGAAATGGGGACCAACTCAGGGCTGTATGTTTGAAGATTTGGTGAAAAAACAAAAACAAAAACTTTAAATTTATTACCAGAGAAAAGTTTGTGGCAGCAACATGCTACACCTCTGAAAATTTTCACAAATGTATTAGTGTAGAATTAAATCTGATCTTGCAACATACTACAGTGTTCTAATAACTGAAGCAGTCAAATAAATTAAACTTTCTAACATAATTATTAAATGGTCGTCACCGGCTAAGGAATAGTATTTTGTACATATCCTGAAGTTAGTTATAATTCAGTCACTGAGATAAATTTTTATATTACTATTTAGTACATACATTGATGTGTTTGAATAGTGATTATATATATTTTTGTTGTGTTAATTTGATAATTGCATAATTAATGGTTTACATGTTTCAGTAATTTATTGTTATTTGATTTATCACTGCATATTTTTGATTTATTGCCAAAGTCTAATAGTATAATTGTTTACATATTGGGTATTCTGCACAGTGGGTTAATATTCTAATTACTTAATTTGCACATATGTTTTGTTTTATCATTCCATAATGTGTATTTTTTATTTCTTGCAAGTTTTGATTTTTAAAGTAGTGTGTTTAACAATCCTAAGTATTCACTGAATTTATTTATTTTTGTGGTTCCTGTACTAGTTTAAGGACACATGGATGGGTCAAGCATCACTGTAGCTTCTGACCACTAACCTTTAAAGTGGAATATGAAACTAAAATCCCCAACTGGAAGACTAGCTTGTTGGGCTGTGCAATTACAATCATTCAACCTGAACATGGAATATGTACCTGGAAAAAGTAATGTTGTTGCAGACATACTATCTTAACTAGTAGGTCATGACACAACAAACTCATGTAAAGTCTGCACTATATCAATAGATGTCCCTTCCAGATCCCCAAAAGAATTGTGTGATGAACTGAAGAATGAAGAAATTGTGAAGATTATTACTTGCTTTGAAATTGATGACAAGGATTGTGAACTGAATAAAACACGGGTACCTGATGAATCATGGTGTTTTATGTAAATATGTCCCAGACTCTGAGAGTGAAAATGTCCAGTTAGTTGTACCTAGTCATGAAAGAATACCATGATGCTCCTATGGCAGGACACTATGCTGCTGAAGGAACTTTCACTCAAATAGCCAGAAGTTACTATTGGATGGGCTTGAGAAAGTACCTATGTATCTGATTATGTAAAGAATTGTCCAGATTGTATAAAATACAAGTCCTCAAACCAGAAACCTTCTGGATTGTTACAAACTCGTGTGTTGTTTCAATTTTTTAAAACATTGGCCATTGATCTTTATGAGCTCCTATCAGAAAATAAAGATGGAAAGAGATGGATTGTCACCATTGAGAATTGCATCACTAAGTGGGTCAAGCGGTTTGCACTGTTTCTGGTCATTGCAAGGGAAGGTTTCATCACCTTGCTAGAGGAAGTCCTGTTGAGGTATGGTATTCTACACCGCTTTATCAGTGATAATGAAACTCAGTTTGTTTTAATAGTAATGCTTACTAAACATTCAACAATCATTGACACCTGTGTACCATCCACAAGCAAATCCTGTAAAATGTAAAAATAGAGACTTCAAACCACAATTAGCAATTTTGGTTGGTTGGTTGGTTGGTTGGGAGCACTACGGTCTACTTTTTGCTACACGAGGGCTAATGAGACCGGGACCTACTGTTTAAAGCCGATTCCGAACGGCTACGAACATCCATGCCTCAGTGGGACTCGAACCCACGAACTCCGGTTCCGAAGGTCAGTGCCCTAACCATTCGGCCATCGTTCGGCTCAATTAGCAATTTTGATTAAGGACAGACACGATTGCTTGTCTGAGAGGCTGCCATCCATTCATTTTGCACTAAGCACTCTAGATGCCAAACAAGACAGACTGCAGCTTTCTTGAATTTTGGAAGAAAATTGTGAAGTTGTAAATGATATTCATTCATTGATTAAAAATGACAATTTTGTCCCTGAGATCACCACTCAAAAAGTTTGCTAAGTTTACAACTCAAGTTAAAGAGCTTGTTGAAGATATGCAGATAAAGAGAAACCTGCTCCAAAATACCAGCCTGGAGAAAAGGTTTTTGTAACATCACATCCAATGAGTAATTCTGCACATGCAGGAAGTGCAAAGCTCATGCCATGCAGAGATGGACCTTATTTTATCCTAGCATAAAGATCAGTCACATCTTATGAGATTGCTAGCCTGGATAATCCAAAGGTTCCCCTGGAAGTTTTCCATACCTGATCTCCCTATAATGCTAATGTGACTCCTATTAATCATTATAACCAAAGATCTTAATGAATCCTAGTTCCTTGTTGAGACAACATCGAAACCACATGGGGACGATGTAGCCAATGCCACCCATTAGTTTCCCAGGCTGTAATAAAGGGTGCTAGCAGCATGGGTAATAGCTCATTGGCTGTTCTGTTGCACAGCAAGTAGAGGTAGAGAGAGAGGGAGAGAGCGGCATGTTTGACTGGGAATGAGGTGCACAGGATGTTAAATGCTGAAATTGTTACTAAATATAGTCACTCTAACATGCTCCCTGACCCTTACAATGATAATATTATTTCTACTTTCTTAACTCTATATCTGTAACTAATATTTTCCTTAATGTTAAAGCAATTAGAATTATTCTTAGTAAAGTTAAATTTTAAAGATGTGTAACTGAATATGGTCACTCCAACTTGTTCCCTAACGATTACAATTGTATTATTGTACTAAAAAGTATTAAAATTGAATTATTTTTATTATATTAAATAAAATAGTAGAATTACATGCAATGAGATGGAAAATAAGAGAATATATCATTCTAAAATCTAGTTATGTATTTTAGTTCTTCACCATATTGCTGTGATTTAATGAAAATGATATCAGCTCCTGTTATTCATGTCAATGGAGATTTTCCAGAGGTGAAGTTTTATGATGTTTATTCTTTTCTTTTGAATTTATTATTTCTGTATATTTTAAAACATTTTATTTATTGAAATTATAATGATTTTAGTTTAAATGAAATAATATATTAGTTGGTTTGTTGGGTGAACTTTACCCAGTTTTATTACTTCAGCTTAATTACAACCAAATTAAAAGCATTTTCTAATAATCACATAGTGTTGCCAGGTGTTCTTTCTCTTAAAATTTTGGATAAGTAATCTACCAAAAATAGTGGACAAGCCTAATATTAAGGCTAGTACTTATAGAACCTCAGATAATGATAGGTTATTTTGTTCTAAAACATACCTATCCTCAATTTAAAAAAAAAGTATTATAAAAAGAATAGGCATAGGGCACCCACTAGCAATAATGGGGTCAAGTACTGATATTCTTCCCGGAGTCCACACTTCAAAATGAATCTTTTTAAATAGCATATAAGTAAGGATGTTATGGATTTAAATTATTTAACTATTGAATTTTTAAGTTCTAACTTAAACTAATTTAGTAATTTAAAGTTTCTTTAAAAAATATACTTAAGAGTTATTATAATTATCTTTATATAGTAAAAACTCAATAATTAATTATGTTGGGTAGTAAGGGATACACAGCAGAATAAGAGCAGCTGTGGGTGGTGAGGCAAATCTTCCATAAGGACACTAAAGTAGATAGTTTATTTTTTGAGAAGTTTTTTAATAAAATACAAATTTTTAATGCACTAAAAATTTTGATAAACAGCTTCATGGCCTCACAGGTCTTAAAATTCCAGACACAGGTACTATTATACTGGTCACCCCCATCCCCACCCTCCATCCTCCAAAAAGCCATCTAATATAGGCAATTAAAGAAAAACAACAAATATTAACCATAATGCTTAATTTGCACATTTATTGAATGTTATGTGGAAAGGTTTTAGTATAATTAATAATGTTTTTTGCAAATCAATTTGTCTCATTCGAACTTCTGAAAATATAAATAAAAGAAAAGATAAAACATGAGTCTCTGTCAATATCAATTACACATCAGCATACAACTACCTTTAAATAAAATAGTGGACACCTGACAACCCTCCACATTCATATCAAAAATAACATTTAAACTTACAGATTCTCATTTCAAGGTTGGAACACTGTGTTACCTTTCAGATACAGTATTTAGTAACTATAATGACTGCATTACATGGATGACACAAGGTAGTTTCGTTATTTAAACTTGCTGGACATCAGATTTCACCATTTAATTTTCTTTCTGCATTAATTTCACTTTGCCAGAAAGCTTACAAAAAATGGGGGGGGGTGCAGTTGTTATTAATTTAGTATTATCATCCCAAGAGCACAAAATGTCATAATAATATTTAAATTTTTGTCCCTTTTGTCATGAAAAATATTCTTAATTTTATGCTTGAAAATATGCTTGATAAAAATACTGAGCATATGCTACCTTGGAGAAACTGAATTAGATGGTGATTGAAAGGGTCTTGGATTATTATGGAATTCAAAAGAGTTTTCAAATTCCTTGAATAATTTGGTGTCAAAACCAAATTTCAAAGTGGCCTTATAAGTATAGAGTTAACATGTGACTATATAGATGATAATAATTTATGCAGAATTCCTTATTAATTCAGATTGTCAAATTTTACCATATAATGTGGCATAAATGCTTTTTGTTCTAATTTTCACTTTTTTTTTTGTTGGTTTTAGGAGGTGATGAAGGCAGCAAAATTAGCTTTCAATTATAGACAAAAATTTCAGAAGGATATCCTTATTGATCTTCTCTGCTTCCGAAGGTGGGGTCATAATGAACTTGATGATCCCACTTTTACAAATCCAATAATGTACAAAACTATTCATTCACGAAAAAGTGTACCTGATCTCTATGCTGCCAAATTAATTGTAAGTATTTTCTTCTGATAAACTCACATTTCTGAATGTATTAATTACCTAGAAATTATTTTAAATTGATATTTTTCTTTCAAAACTAACCTTTCCTTAACTTTTGAAGGTATTTAAAAGATGAAAATACTCTAGCATACAGCATCATTACTTCAAAATCAATATATTATATGTTTTTTTAAATACAGAATAATTATTCATTTGTAGCAGTTATCCCTTTGTATCATGCCAACCATTTCAGTTTTCCTATCCTCCTTCTATCTAATAGAGGGTCTTGTAAGTGGAAAAGACAATAGATTGTTATTCGAGCCAGGGTACACAAATAGGGGTACAGAATTTGTATTCAATTGAAATATTAAATTTTATAAGGGTTTGGGAGCAGTTCATCTGTCTGGTTGAGGGTTTATAGTTTAACAGAATTTTTTTTTTTCACTATTTTATTATAAGAGAGTAGAGTTATCAGTATTCATAAAGAGAAATTTTGGTCTTTCCTATAAATATAATTTACTAATAAAAATCAACTAACTTACATTCTTTTCAGCAGTTTCATTGATAATTTTAAAAGGAATTTATTTTGGACATTCTTTAAGTTTTCTTTTTTGTGTATGGAAAAATAATAAATTTTTATGTACTTCTGTTAGAAGATATAAAGGCAGAATTGTTTGAAAATTACATAAAAGATATATTTCCAAGTTGTAAATTCATATTTTTAAAGGTTTTCTATACTTTATGCCATCAGCAACTGAAAAAAAGCTTTAGCATTCTTCTAATTTTTAACTTTATATGTTCTACTCTTAATTGCCATTCTATTATTTTATTGCTTTATTAATTGCCCCTTGTGTTGCTTTCAGATGAAATGATTTATTTGAAATATTCAGTATGCTTTCATTATTAAACATCCTCCTGCAAAATTTGTTATTGCTTTCTAAAATGTCTGCTTTTTGTAAGCTTTTGATGTTTTCTTAACATCAGAATACATTATAAATTTAAGAGAATAACATTTAGTTTATTAAATTAATAAACTTTATATAAATTTTTCAAAATTATAAAAAATGTCTTAGTAAGTGTTTCAGCTAAAAAGAAATCATTTTTCTTACATCATTTTAATACCAGTAAACTTTTTAGGGCATTTATTGTTTCTTTTCCCTTCAAGAAGTGAAATTTGAATAAGAAAAATATACAGCTATCATTCATTGCATGATATATTTTTCATATAAATAATGGCCATTTGGTCTGTAGTGAGGGTAGAAACAGTTTTAAATATTTCTAATATTGTTTGGTACCTTGAATGAAAAACCATTACAGTCATATTGGTCATTAAAATGTAGGAGTTCTTAATGGATACAGGAGTGTTTGTGCACCAAGGAATCACTGGAATTCCAAAGATTTTGTATTAACTATCTCCACATTTATGGAAAAAAAATTATAATTTTTTTCTTTCTACTTTCTATTTACTTTGAAAGAAAATCAAAGACTGCAGTATGTTTGCTATGACTCTCAAATACTCCCCATATGAATTGTAATCTACTAGACTACAAATCTTAAAATAATATGTGGAAACTTTGAAAATGAATTTAACAGCATACTTCAAGAAGGTACTGATGAAGGAAAGGGTCATTTATGAATTTGATGGATAAAAATGTTTAGAGTGATAGTCATAGAGTCTGTGAAACCTCATAACAGCAGTTAAACTTTCAAACTATAAAACAGATTCCATTTTCATTGAAAATGGATAGAAGTACAGGCAAGAGAGGATACTTGTCATATTAGCTAACAAAGGAAATTAGATGCTGATCTTTTTCTGGTAATTTGAGGAAATCTTATTTCATTTAATTTTTTTCAGAGTAATTATTAATCATTTTAAATGTGTCTATCATACTTTCATATCTTTGAAAAATTTTTAATTATATTTTATAGAAGTAATTTAATTGCTTCTACCCATCCAAAATGCTGTTTGCTAATACTTGTTTTTACCTCTTCCTTAAAATGTCTGTAAAATTTCCGTTCCCTTTTTTAAAAAAACTCACATTCTATAGATATACACTTGCAAATTGATATGAAATTCTAGATGCATAAAATAATAGTACAAATAGAGCAAGCAGTATTTGAAACTTTTCAAAGAATTACATTGGCTGTAGAACACAAAAATAGTGCTGTGGTTGGTTGTTGAAGTAGATTGTATGCATATACCAGCCATACCACATTAAATTATTTTTAGTATGTTAAGGGTTCAAGTTATTATAGGTATCTAAAAGGTTAAGTTTAATTTCTGGAAGCTGAATATAACATTCTATTTAATTTTAGTTGAGTAACATTTGCATTATATTACGTGAAATCTTAGTTTACTATTAATTCCTAATCTTATAAGGTTTTAATTTCTTGATAAGTAATACAATACTTAGATTCAGGTATTATTTAATCCTTTTAATTATGCTTTTATATGTACTTAAAATATTTAAATATATTTTTCTTTTGTGTAAATACATTGAGACCTTAATTTCCTGTGTTTTTATCATAATTACTTATTTTCTGTATATCATAACTTTTAATCTTTTGACTTTATACTTTAAAGCTCACTAATGCATTTCTGTTTTATTGTTCCTTTTCCGCCTATATCTTCTAACTCTGTTCCAGGTACAATTCACCTGTAAATAATCTCCTATCGCATCTTTCAATTGCTTTGATTGTCCTTGTTGTTCAAACTGGAGGGTGAGCTTATTTTCTCTCTGACTGCTTTCTTAAAATTATTTAAATAAAGAAGCTTACTTAATAGCTAAATCAGTGTAGGGTAATCAATGCATTTTTAAAATAGAGTATGTTAATGTATTAAATTTGCACATAATATGTTGATACTAAAGTTTTGGTGTCATTTGATGTCAGTGAAATGCAAAATACTAGAAACTAGGGGAATACCACATTCATATTTGAATTCTTTGCTACTGTGTCTAGAAAGTTCAGATTTCTTTCAGATTCTGAAAAAAATTCTTTTAATTTATATCTTGATATATTCATAGTGATAAAAATGATTCAGTATTATGAATAAACTTTTTATATGTATGAGGTAATGTGTCAGGCTACTCATTCTGCTTTATATTTTTTAAAAAATCTGTAGTAGTTTCATAGATTTGTTTTGTTACATATTTAAAGTAACTTCATGATATATTCATAAAATTGTAAAACCTTTACTACAGTGTTCTTATAACAAAAAGGGTACAGTATAACAAGAATAAACCTCCTTTTTTACTTTCTCATATACCCTAATTTCCTGCAATCTGTAGGTGCAAATTTCGTGATATTTTCAGAGAAAAATATTGTATAATCTGCAGATTAAATTTCCACTTAAATTTCATCTGATTCAGAAAATGAAAGGCATGTGGAAAAAAGTGTTACATCTTCTAGTGTTAAAAATATTTTAAGTCTTTTATTAATGATAACATTTTTATTAAATTAAAAAAATAATATAAGAAAGTGAAAGTTTGGATAGACTTAAAAAATTTTATATTTAACAACATTAAGAATATATTCTAAAAAATTATATTAATTAGTGTAGAAAGAATGATACAAATAAATTGTTCGAAAGCATATTTAAATTAAAAAGATGTTAAAATTAAGAATTCTTAAAATGCATAATTTTATATTAATTTCATATGGTTATTTGCAATCTGTTAAAATTTTAAACTGATAGTTATGGCACCATCTGAGGAGCTGCAAGTGAAAAAACATATGGAGAATGCAGCAAACTGCTACCATTTCAGATCATACAAGTGTTATTCCTTGGTAAACGTAAACAAAATGGAAAATATCAATTTAATCAGGAGCTTTTATCAAACCGCTGTGTCCTTGACTGAAAATGATCTTTATCCCTGAAAGTTTCTCTGTATTTTATAAACTCTCTTTGTATCAAATTTGCAACAAACCCAAATATTGATGTCATTTAAGTGTTGATTGCTACTATCTGCAATGTTGCAGTTAACACAACCAGTAGGTAACTATTGAATTGCAATTTAATTTTCGAATCAAAGTTTCATTTATCATTTGATCAGATGCACATGATTATTTTTGTAATAAACTTTGGATTTATTAAATAAAAAAAAAGTGGTATCAGGAGTATATTTTTTACAAAAATAGTTTCAATTTTTTATGGGAAGGTAATTTTTGTACAAAGTAATTTACAATATGTATAAACAATACATTTTCTTTGTATAGAAAATACATTTTCTTAATCTTTCTTGAAAATGCATTTCTTACTAATAAATTTTTATTTATTTGTTTTAAGCTTTTTAAATTATTTTTTAATGTTAGATTAGAAATGATGTACTCTTACATTTAAGGAAATATTTTTGAATTTGGGGTTTTTGAGATATAAATGGTTAATTTATCCTTATTTTTGTGTTGTACTCACTTAAAAGTATATCACAAATTTTTATTTAACTATAGTTGCATACATTATTGGCATGTATAATGTGTAACAGTGGTGGCCAAATGTAATTCATCAGTAAAGATTTTGAAGCCATGGTAACATTCAAGAAATGTATAATAGAAAAAATTTTATATTTATTATAGTATTATTAAATTCATTTATTGATTGTTATAAATATTTATGTGTATTTACAAAGCTTTTAAATTTTTTTTATTAATTTGAATAATAATAAAAAATAAATGTAATGTATTATTTTTAATTTTCATATCAATATACATGTATAACCTGCCTGAATAAAATGTATGCTCAATGCAGCCTGCCAAATCTTTTAGATTGGCTAGGCCTGATGTATAATATATTAATTTATTATTTATAAATAAATTTGGTAAACATTTATGACCTGTGACATACCAGATGTTTACTGTATGATCTTATGGTTGACTTTATAAAACACATATTAAGGTAGTTGGGTACTTCCCCTGTTGGATTCCTCTAACTCCATGCTAGTGTATGGGGGAAAAAATGGTTCTACTTCTAGATAGTTTGCATTTAAAGATTTTTTTTTTAAGCAAATTTTGCTTGAGGATAGAGCAAAAAATTCTCCAGCATTATGTGTTTCCAAATTTTAAAATTTATCTTGGTAAAATGTCTTTACTTACAGAGAAGACTAAATAAAAAATTTTGAAAATTATTTTAAATTGAAATATACTAATGTGTCACTGTGATTTAATTTTTGATTATTTACAAGATTTTTTTTTATATAATTTTCATGATATTCTTCTCTGCATAAGTGATATGTTACACAGTATAATTGTTACTTAAAATTTAGTAACATTCCAATTTTGAATATTCATTAATGCATTGGTGAACTGTTTCTTTGTCCATATTTTGAGAGCAGTTTAATCTTCTGAGATTTTGCTCTGCAAATCAGTGCTATTATTTCTTACTATAGGAATCTCAGTTTTCTTCAATAAAATTACCCTTTGTGATTTTTTTAAATGTAGTACTTTTTAGTAATTTCCACATAGATGTAGCTTCAAAATAATTAATTGCATCCAAAACTGTGAGATTTTCCAAAAAGAAATCAAATTATTGTATTCTTTCTGTACCAAATTAAGGAGCAAACTTCTATATTATAGTATCTTAAGGTTTTGAATAACACACACTATAGGTTCTGCAGGATTTCTTTCTTAGGAGGAAGGGGGGAGATCTGATCCCAATTAATCAAGAGTCTACTGTGTATTACAGACATCCTATTAATGTTTATTCTGTTAAAAATAATTTTTTTTTTACTGAAAAATTTAATCTAGTTATTTAATCATTTATCTTCAAAATTAATTTCTATTTTATATTGTTTCATTTTAGTCTGATGGAGTTCTAAGTGAAGAGGAATGTACCCAAATGCACTCAAGCTATCATGATGTGCTCAGTGAAAATCTAAAATTGACAGAATCTTACAAAATTAAGGTAATTAAGAGTCTCATTTTTCTTCTTATTAATTATTATTTTAAAAAGTTATATTAAATTCTTTTATTTGGATGTATAGACAGCCTGTAGCTTATAAAAAATGTAAATAAGTTAACATTTTTAATTAAAGATTGACAAATATAATTATAAAACTTATAAGCATAATTTATTGTAAAAGTTTTTGGATAATATATTTGTGAGATTGTGGCTCAGTTTGAACTGTGTAAAATATGTTTAATTAAAATTTATCACATGGTATAAAATTATGAGTATTTTTGCTTCTATTTTCTGGGCATAAAAGAATATCTTTTCATTTGAACTAATAGTGTTTTAAAATGGTTTAGATTTCAATCTTTGAGAAACTAGCTTACAGGAGGATCATAGTTCATCAGAACCATATTTATATAAATAACAAGCCACATGTATGATATAGAAGTTATTGTCATAAGTTTCTGTAACCTATAATGGTCTCAAATCATAAAAATGCTTTGGTATGATTATGATATATGAATAATGTTTGTCACCTATAAAGTAATCCTCTAATTAAATAACCAGTACATTTGTGATGAAAAGAGTCAAAATTAGTTATTTGTAAAATTAATTAGTAAAACAAATTACTTGTTTCATTAGAAAAAAAATCTCAGTATTAAAATATATATAAATGTAAGTAATCAGGCTTCAATCCATTTAAATGTAAGAGAAGGAAAAGAATTGGTCTTTTTTGACTGATACTAAATAAGTTGTTCGAAGCATTCTTATTTTTTAGTACAAGTAACTGGAGAATGGTAATAATTTATTAGATTCTCTGATTGAATCTGTCAGTGATTACTACTTGCATTCTTCAACCTTTGAACTGAAATGTAAATACATTTTTGGGTTTTTTCCTGGTAATAAATCATTCTTTTATGCTCTCTCAATAATTGTGATGTTTTCAGTAAATAACAAATAGATGAAATTAAAAATAGGTGTAATTTTGAAGTTCTCTTTTTTTTTCTCCAACCATTTAAGGAGCATGAAGATTTTGATTTAGAAAATATCATTAATTACCTATAAATAACAAAATTTATGTATGTAGGAGTTGAGTTAACCTTCTCAAAATACTTATTCATCAAGATTTGCTGTAGGAGTTGCCTATTTTAGGATGTTCATTAGATGTGACTTTCTACAAACTCATTTATGTTATATAGAACTTAAGTTTCCTGCTGGTGTTTTATGCAATAATGCAAATACATGGTTAGAGAGCATATTTTCCTCACTTTATGTCTATGGAGCATTTATTTTTCTGTTTTTATGAAATATAAGAACACAACATAAAAACATAACAAATTAAACAAATAAACTTCTAAAACAAATTAGTAATTTTTATATTAGGTTTTACTGTATTGTTCAGAAAATTATGATTGCGATAATTTAAAAAACAAAGCAATATTTTTACATACAGGGACAGTTCTGAGATATTAGGCCTATACTGATTCCCAGTAGATTCACATAACTTAGCACAAAGCATAGAAGCTTACTATTATTTTTGTACGACAGATCCATGTAATTTCGTAGGGTCAAAAGCATTTCTAAAAAATGCATACATCTTGTATTTTTTTAAGTTTATTAAAATGGATGTCTTATAAAAAATGTAATAAAATGTACCCTAAACTTTTTGATTTATCATTTGTCAGTTTATCTTATAATTCTAAATTATTTTAACTTTAATTTCATCTTTCTTCAGTGTATTTAGGATGTCATGTACTTAGGAGTAGTCTCATGAAAGTTGATTAATCAACAGTTATGTACTAAATAAATCTAACAAATCTGCCATTACCTTTGGTGAGATTGAATCTCAATATTTTTTATTTGTATTAGTAACTAATAGATTTAACACTAATTTCAATTTCACAAAATTATGTGCATATTTTTTACAGTTTAAAGGAGCAGAATTCTGTTTGAAAAGTCAGTACATACCCCTGGTTTATATTTCTTAAACTTATGAAGAAAAAAAACTGAAGTTAAAATAAAATATTCATTTTACAAAAATTAGTTGTATTATTTTCAGAATTGTTTTTATTAATAATAGAAACTGAAGTTCTGAAATTTAGTAATTACAAAACTATAGTTAGAACTTTTATCTTACAAATCGAGGTAAATTATTGCAAATTATTTATTTTAGTATTTAAGTCTAAGAAGTTTACACTTAAAGGATCGGTGCTACTTGGTAATAATTCTAAAATTTTAATAGATTTTAGTTTTAGGATATATATAAGTGTGAATCTTTTTTATTATGTCATACTACTTTATATCTTTGTCTATTGATTATAACTATGTTTTACCATTTTAGACAAACGTTAAAGTAAACGACAAATTGAGTGATTCAATCTCTGTGTATGATACAGGTGTACCAACAGATGTGTTGAAATTTGTTGGAGCTAAGTCTGTTCACTTGCCTGAAAATTTTGTAAGTCATTTGTGCATAATTGTTTCATTCAAAATATCATTTAGTATTCCTGAATTTTTAATTTATATCTGCAAAAAGGCAGTTTATCTTAAATCTAAAGTATTTACTAAGATAGGGAATATTTGTCAGAATATTTATTGTCATATAAGAGAATTCATAGAGCTAAATTCTCCTAAATAGCAGTAAATATTCTGTATATGGTTACAGGAATAGTGTGAAGTATTGATGAAGAAGAGTTCTATGTAATTTCTTGTTTACATTCAGTTTTTTGACTATAACTTTCATTAAGAATTTCGGCCCATAAAAATGAAAATTTATTGGCAAAATAAATGTATTCTCTATAGAAAAAAACATAGTTTTATAAATATTCAAAATTACTTAGCACAAAAATTATCTTAACATAAAGAATTTAAAACTACCTTTCTGAGAAAATTATGAGGAGTATTCAATAAATAAAAATCCAGACTCTGTTATGCCAAATTGTTTTATAAAATTTCAACCCAGAAAAGTTTTATAATTTTGTAAAGTTTTATAAAAGTGTAGTCCAAAATTCATTTCATGTTTTCACTTTGAAATGAAAGCTTCAAAAGAGTAACAACAAGGTAGAATGAAATTCCTTACAGTAGAAGAATATAAAGGTACAGAACACTGGTGAATGTCTGTTTTGCTGGAATTTCAGTGGGAGGTTCTCAACCCCCATCAGTCCTCACCAGTCTCTGCAATTTTCATCTGTTTAGAAAACTCAAACATTTATATGGAAGAAGATGTCAGTTAAAGGATGAAGTGCAGGATGAGGTTTGAAATTGGTTCTTGAAGCAACCAATTACTGTTTTTAAGACAATATTTTACCTAATTTTACAGTGTGGATATCTTTTAATAAAGAGAATTGCTTTTGTCACAGGTACACATTTCTCATTTATTGAATGAACCTTAAAGCTCTGGTGTCTTTAGTATAGTTTTTAACTTAAAATTTATTTCAGTAATAATCATGCACATCTGGTCAAATGATAAGTGAAATTTTAGTAGGCTAAGCAAACTTAATATTGCCTTTTAGTATGAATTCTATGAACAAAGTGTATTCATTTCAATGTTGTAGCAATCAACAAAACTGAATTTTAAAGCTTAATTGCAATCAATTTTTGAGTACATTACAAATCTTTTACAAGGTTATGCAAAGGTTAAGTCAGATCTGGGCCAGCATTAGCAGTTTCACTGCCTTGGACATAAATTTAAAATGATGCCTCAATTCCCCACCACCACACACACACATAACAGAAATTACTACAAAATTTTTCCACAGGATGACTTTTTCTTTCAGAATAAAATCATAAAACATATATTTTTCTTATCTCAAAAATGTCACAGTACTCATTACTTTTTATTGTGAATAGCCAAAACAAAGCATTTGGTTTTGTACTTATGCCACCCTTAGCATACCATTAATGCAAATAAAACAATAGATTTTTTTTATTTGTAATAGGTTAGGGAAAGTTCTCACAAATGAAGCATTTCAACATATTTTTTGTTATAAATTTGCTACCACTAATCACTATGCAGTGCAATCTTTCTTAAAAAAAAATACATACTGGTACATGACACGCTTTATTTTTTCCTGGTTGGTCTTTCAGTTAAAATGAATTTTAAAAAATACAGGATAATTATATTCCAAAAAATTAAAAACAGACTTTGTAAAATATTTTTATGATTTTTTTTTTCTTTCAAGTGAAGAAACTGTTCTACAAGTTCAAACTAAAATGCTGCTGCTATAATTTACTATTCCAGACAAGAATCCAGTTTTCCAGCCTTAAAGTCAACTTTGTTCAGATAAATTGTATAGTACCTATTGTTGCTTTTTAAAAATATACCCATTTTACTATTTTTTTTACTTGTAGTTGCCCATTATTTAAGCTGAGGAAGAGGATGGGTCTTTCCTTAACACAGGAAATGACATAACCTAATTATTTCCATCATCTTAATAGTGCCTAAGATTTTAAATGTCGATAAACATATCCTTATGTTGTTTTTTTTTAATTGCTATATACTTGCTTTACCGGTCAGTAAACATGTTAATCTTTTTTCTGATTTGAAGAACATACATCCTACATTAAAGAAGAACTTTATTGAAGAGAGAAAGAAAAAACTTATTAAAGGTAACCAGATTGATTGGGCTACAGCTGAAGCTCTTGCAATTGGTTCAATATTATATCAAGGTATAGAAATCATTTTAATTTTCTGTTCTTGATTTTTAAAAGAAATTTCTTTAGTATTAAATAAAGATATAGAAAAGTTTTATCATCTCTTTAAAAAACATTGAAATTTTAGTAAAGTTATTTTGTAAAATGTTTTGAATGTAGATTAAATTTAAATTGACTTAATATATATTCGAAACAACCTTAATAACCTTTTTCAAATAATTTCTGTGTATGTTATGTTATGTTTTAATGTATAGAACTGTGTAAACCATTTATTAAATGCTATAAGTAAAATGTTCCATTGACATAAATGGTAGGAAGAATTAAAAAAAATAAATAAATAAAATAAAATAAAAATTGCCTCTTTTAATTGGCATTTGAATTGGCATAACAATCTTTAATTATTGTTGTAATTGGGTTATTTGTACCAACATATGCTTAATACAATTTATATGGTTCTTTATAATATTTAGAAACTTCATATTTTCTCTTTCTATGTTTAAGGAACAATTAAAATATTTTGACAATTTTATTTCTTTGTGTGGCATTCAGTGCAAATAATAATTTTTAGAAATGGATAAAATTAAGTGGCTGGTAAAATAAATAAAAACAATATAAATTTTAAAAAATTGCATATTAGAACATGGCTGTAAGGTATAATATAAATTTTGGTTTATTTTATTTCTAGATGCTTTTAAAGTCGGATGTGCTATTTTAAAAAGTAAAATTTAGCCTCTTATGTGTGAGGGTGCATTATATATACTTTTCATTTCATTATGTTTAATTAGCACTTAAGGCTATCAGTTTGATTTACCAATTTCCTTATACCCAGTCCCCAGCTGATTTAACTAAGTTGCTCTCTCTTTTAAAATTATTTCGGAAAAAATCCCTCTTTCTTTGGGTATCTGATGCCTAGGATCTGAGATGGTCTAGCAGTCAGCATGTGGGGCTAGAATCCCAGGGTGCCAGTTTCGAGTAATTGGCAGGTACAATAAATAGCTTCTTGTATAACCAGAGAAGATGATTAAATCTATGGGTGTGAATATCTTTCCACAAGGTGGTTGGCAGGTGTGAAAGAGGTACAAAATCTGGAGCAAAAATCCCCCCCCCTCCTGAAGATGATCAAAATGGAGAAGATTCTTCAATGTGGCTTTATGAAAGCCTTACACTTGTCAGGGTAGGTGACCTATTTGTAAGGTATCTGGTGCTTAAGTTGAGTCCCTATTTGAGTGGGATCTGGTGGTTTGAAAAGTCATGTCTAAACCAGTTTTATCATATCCCTTTTTTAGTTTCTTAGTCATGGAACACTGTTTGGTATGATTAGGGTTACTTATTTTATGGACTGATATATTCTAAGAATATTATTATTATTTTCTAACTTTCATTAACTTCCAAGTTTTTCTGTTCTGTACTATTGGTTTGACAGATGCATTATAAATTTAAGGTTGTTTTCTATGTTAGTAGATATCCAGACTCAAAGCAGTAGTCTAAAAAAGCATGATATGATTTTCTACTCTTGATTTAATACTGTCAACTGTGTTGCTTTGGCTGGTAAATATTGAGCCCAAATACTTAAAGGAGTTTTTTCACTCCTGTTTTTTTGTCATTTACATAAGCATGATTTTGTTATGACTATTAATTTTTAGGATTTTCTTTTTCTTTTCATTACTTTCAAGACCAATTTATTTAGCTTTTTCTACAAATCATATAGTTTTTCTTTGTCTTCAAGTCTTAATAAACCTATATTATGAACATAGTCAAGATTTTCAAACATGCTGCTATTTTTCCTCCAATTCCATATTTTTTGTTTTTTAAAGTAATACTCAGGATCGAATCAGTGACAATATTGAATAGGGTTCATGAAAATGTACACCCTTATACCAATATATAATACTGATTTATTCAAGTTACTTTCAATATATGATTTGAGGTGATATTAATAATTATGAGTCAGAATTATAGATCAACATTGCATATATCAGTACATTATAGGGTTAATTTTAAGATAACTTTATTTTATGATAGCTTGGAAATGTTTATACTGCTAGTTAGGTTATATTACTTTTTCAAAGCAAATTTATTAGAATTTTTCCATAAGTTAGTATTAAAAATTCATCACATTAATAGAAATGGAATACAAAATTTTAACTGTAATGTTGAATACAAATACCAAATTAAGTATAGCAAGTTGTTTGCTGTAAATTTAAATTTTTGATTTATTATATCTTTTATGTAAATGTTATGTACTTAATAAATTCGTAATTGTCATATTACATTTAGTTCTTATAAATCACCATTATAAAAATGTTATATTTTAATTACTTTTACAAAATTTCCCAAGAAATTAGTGTTTGTTCATTTCATCAAAATCCTCCCATAATTGAAATGAATATCTTTTACTATTAGCAAATTATTTACTAATATGTAAGTTTCCATAATTTGGGCTAAAATTTTATTAAGAGTAATTGTTATACTTGTCTTCTATAATTTTGTAATTTTAATTCAAGGTCACAATGTTCGTTTAAGTGGTCAAGACGTTGGACGAGGAACCTTCAGTCACAGACATGCTATGTTGGTAGACCAGTTATCCGGAGAAATATATGTTCCTTTAAATCATATTCAGGAAAACCAAAGTGCATTTTATGAAGTGAGTTAAGATGATATCTATAAGAATTTACTTCTATTTTCTGTATATTTTTTAGGCATTGTCACGCTAATTTCTTTAGAAAAATATAGGAATTTTCTATAAATTCTGATATTTCATTTTCTTAATTTAATGATTAAATCTTTCTTCTTTTCTTTAAAAATTTTTTGAGAGGAAATAAAGTAAACAAAAAATAGCATGTATTGAAAAACAAGTGTAAATACATTTTTCTCCCTTTCTTTCTCTTTGTATTTGCGTGCATATGTGTAATGGTCGATATTCAAGGTGAATGGAGAACAGTCTTTCTTGATATAATAAGTTTATTATATCATTGTTACATTTAAGCAAAACTTGCATCATTTTCATTTGTTTATTGAAGACACGCGTAGATTGTGTTGACAGCTTCATATCCACGCACTAACTGACTCTTATCTGTTTGCAAACTCATCAAATTTTTCCAAAATGCTTCTACCTGACCAGATTATCTTAAAAGCTTATGCAAGCATGGGTCTTTTTCATTTATTTTATTATTATAAAGGAGTTCCCTTTTTAAAATCGTTTATAACTCACGTAATTTTCAACTACCCCTCTTTTAGACCTGACATATATATATATAAATGTGTGTGTGAATGTATAGCATGTCTGGGGTATAAATGATTACTTCCAATCTTTTAGCACAAACATTTAATTATACAAAAGTACTTATACAATACAATACAATACAATACAATTACACATAGATAAACATTTAACGAATGAAATATAAGGTTGGCAGAGTGACACTCTTTTAGCACTCTCAGCTTTAGCAGGCTTAAAGCTCATGGTCTTGTGGTCAGACCTTTCAACTGAATCTCTCCTCTCTTGAGTTTCCTTACTGACTTAATTCTTCAAAGTGATGTGGGCACTATCTTTCAGGGATGCATTGAACTGAAATCCTATATAAATATATATATATATATATATATATATATATATATTGTATATATATATATATATATATATATATATATATTGTATTTATGTATATTAAATATATTTAAGCAGAGAGAGAAAGATTTCTATATAAGATAGAACACAAATTTATGTATATATAAAAATCTGTAGGTGAGAGAGAAGGTGGAAAATTAGGTAATTGGACAATAAGAAATATTTTGCAATATTGCACAGGAAAAAATTAAATAAAACGTTCTTTGTAGTGGAAACTTCAAAATTTAGAGCATTTTTTTATTTTCTATTTTCAGTATCACTGTATCAAAAGCTTATTATTTTTTTTTATCTTTTATACTTTAATTGCACAAAAATGTCAAAAATAAACATTTAAAAGAAATGTTTAAAAAAAATGTTTTCTGGGACTATATCTTTTGTGTTTACATTTTTATAATTTACATAAAAACTCTGACTTAGGTTATATTGGATTACTTATACTCTTTTTGGCCACTGAAATACAAAATGGTAAACCATTTTTGAGGTATGTGATCTTTACCCTCTGAAGATTGATTCAACTGTACTAGCTTTAGATTTAAGAAGAATTTCATTAGAATTGTTTCCCTGCCTTTAAATGAAATCTTGAAAATATTGATTTATGACTAAAAAATTGTTGTAATCAGAAAATATAATGGTTGGGAGGAAAAAGCACAGCTAGAAAAATTCTGATGTTGACAAAATAAATAAAATTAGGTAGGATTCATTTAAGATTGTTTGTACACATATTTTAATGCAGAGAATATGAAGAAAAGAATAATAAGCTGTTACTAAGTTAAGAAAATTTACATTGCTTTCACATCTCTCTATATAAAATCTTTTATATGTGTTTATATACTTTCATTATGCATTCGGAAATGGTTAGACTATTCTTGATGGAATTTTATACTGTCAATTCAATCATATTTGAGGGCAATTTTGGGAAGGTTTTAAGCAGGTTGAATTGTATAGGAATCAAGAGCATGTGCAAATATAATGTTAAAAACAAATCTAATTTGATTTAATAGGTTGCAAACAGTATCTTATCCGAAGAAGGCGTTCTGAGTTTTGAATATGGATTCAGTGTAGAAAATACAAATAATTTGATCATTTGGGAAGCTCAATTTGGAGACTTTTTCAATTCTGCTCAAGTTGTTTTTGACACTTTCATTTCATCTGGAGAAAGTAAGAATCCTTGCATTGTATTATTTTATTCAATTAATTGCATTGTATTATTTTATTCAATTAATAACAATTCAATTAATTCTTGCATTATTTTATTCAATCATATTTATTTTTTTGTATTTTTAATGCGTTTATGTGTGTGTGTGTATATATATATATATATATATATATATATATATATATATATATACACACACACACACACATATAACACATCACTGCCCTGTAAGTATATATATATTTTCATATATATATATATATATATATATATATATATATATATATATACACACACACACACACACACACACACACACACACACACACATATAACACATCACTGCCCTGTAAGTATATATATATTTTCATATATATATATATATATATGCACATATACATGTATGCATGCATGCATACATATATACATACAGAGCAGGGTTAGTAGGCATGCAGTAATATGTCAAATCTCTAAGGCAGCTAGAGGATTAAAAATATTAAAATGTGATAGTTTTTTTTTTAATCATTGTTTACATTTTGATATTTCCCGTCTAATTAATATTAAATTTATATATATTTTTAGGAAAAGTGAAAAAAGTATTTTGAAACAAAAATGATAAAAATGTATTTGATAAAATCAATCAACCAGGAAAGGTTTAATTTCAAACTGTTAGCAAACAAGAGTTGTACTGGGTGAGAGTTTAGAATTATCATATGTTACTAAAGATCAGACAAATAAGAATGCAAGAGGGCAGTTCTAACTTTGATGCATTTTGTCCCTTCTGATAGCATATATACATTTATCTTAAAAAATGATAATTAAACATTTGATGTACTTATGTTTTAATTTTTCATATGTATTTAATTATACAAAACAGTCATAATAGGAAGGTTTTATGCATTGGTTTATGTTATGAATCTACTTGGAATTCTGAAACACATAAGCAACTAAATGCATAGAACTGGCCTTGTGTGTGTGTGTGTGTGTATTGATAGATATGTATGATACAAGTACATCACTATGATATTTATAGTATTTTAATACTACTTCATAATTTCAATATAAATTATGTTAATAAGAATTTAATAATCTATATTGAAGTTATCTTTCTAAAAAGTCTTTACTCAATGGTGCAAGTTATATTAATAAAACAGTGTTTTTGTATACATTATGTATGTGTGAGTTGTAGTACAGCCACAAAAAGGACAAGAATTATTACTTTTAGTTCAACAGCATTTTGGACTATGTCAAAGTACTCTTCAAATAATTTTTTTTAAATTCAGATTAACTTTTGAATTTATTTAATGTATATAAAATTATTTGTATGTACCTCCATAAGTACAAATAAGTAACTACATAATTGTGATATGTGTGCTTGTTATCTTATAGTCTTGAAAACTTCTTTTAAAATAAAAACTTAAAATATAATCATTTTTTTAAAATATAACAAAGGGGGAATTATCTGGATTAATCCTAAGAAATTTTTAGAGATTAACATTAGGTATCCACATTACCATTTGATATTTATGATTGTTTGGTTGGAAAGTTTCCATGATTTTCATGTAAAGCATATTTATAACATCTGCTTAGAATGCATATACTTATTATTACTCTTCTACTTTTAAATCAAAATCTTACGAAACCTCTTATATGTTGTGTTAAATTGTTTGAACTGAATAAAGGAAAAATAATAATGCACTTAATTTTAATTCTTAGTCTATGAGTTGAATTATTAGTGACACTGATTTAAGTTTATTGGTTTAGTGTTAATAATTAAAGCCAGTAATAACAATTGTCTTTACTCATCGTGCCATTTTGAAAGTACATTGATATTGATATCAGTAGGTTATACTGAACATAAACAAATCAAATTAAATCAGATATATTTTATAAAAACAAAATTATGAACCATCTTTAGTGTTATGTTCCTTTTAAATTAAATTTAATATTTAGGATTTTTTAATAATTTTCTTTTATGTTTTGAATAACTTAAAAAAATTTGTAAATCTAATTATTTTATTTTGTTTTTGTTTGTTTTTATTTTCTTTTTGTGTTTGTTTTTGTTTTTTCTATGTATAAAAGAAAAAACAGGATGTTTTAAATGAGATTTCCTATTATTTAGACATGTAAATATTTAAGCAGTATTAAAATATATTTAGTTAGTTTATTTTCTTTAGACTCCCTGTTTCTTAGATTTTTTTTTCTTTTTAAGGGAAGTGGCTTTTACCTAGCAGAATTGTCATCCTTTTACCTCATGGTTATGATGGTGCTGGACCAGAACATTCATCTTGCAGGATTGAGCGCTTTCTTCAAGTAAGATTAAATTTTATAAAACAATTTACCACTCTAAAATGTAGTAAAAGTTTATGAAAGAGATTCTTGTATTTTTGTAGGAGTTTTAACCAAAAATTTTCATTTATGAAGCTTAGTGATACACTTGTAAACAAATTTCAACTGTTTATCATTTAGTAAAAACTTTAGTTATTAAGCATGTATCTATTCTATAATTTGTCAGTAATTTATGGCTATAGATACAGTTTTAAACAAAGGGGGTGGACAAGGCCTGATTTACACAGTATTATGAATTTTTTATATTGTCATTATGCTCTGAAGTCATTAAAAAGTTGTTTGTGTTTTTAAATTTGTAATTACGTATGGCATCAAACAATTACAGACATTGCAGCACTCCCTTTTTTTTTCCCCTCTTTTTCCTTTTTTCTAGAAATTTTTCCTTATTTCATGGCATTCATCATATTTTTTTTATTTTATTTTTTTTTTAATTCTTTGTTATTTACGCATTTTATTCCTTTTTTCTTTTGGCCATTCACTCCTTTCATTCCTTTTTCCTTTCTCGACATTTACAAAGTTATGTAATGGCAGAACGGATCGCACACATTGTCTTTCCCATGTTTTGATAGCATTTTTGTTTTTCTAATATTTTCTTTCTGTGGGATATTTACACCCTCCCTAAGAAAAGAAGTCTTAGGCTGTTAGTGGTACAGGGTTTGAAAGTTAGCGAATAATGATCAAACTGTCAAAACGAAAGGGGAACCCAAATTTTATTGAATGTAGTGTCAAGAAATCTGTTTAACACATTTCTGAACCTAAGAGGGGGAAAAAGAAGAGTTACTTTGGACCCGTGCCGTTAAAAACACATTAAATTCGAGGATGATTCTGATCTGAAACTTTTTGTGGGTTTGTTCCAAAAATTGTTAAACACAGATTTTTTTTCGGAAATTAAAAAATAATAATAATAAATAAATAAATGAAGGATCCATTTTTTTTATATAAAAAATCTTATTTATAAATATTGATGGTAATCTAAAAATTTACTGTCCCTTTCTCATCATTTTTCTCTTTGCCGCATCCACAATTTTTTTCTGGCAAAGAGCAGGAAAGAAATGTTATAAGTTGATTCTCACAACACGTGCTTCAAGGTCAAAAAGCCATGTGATGTGGCATAAATAAAACGTCTAGAACTTGTGTGGTTCTAGTTTATAATAGTACAGCTAAGCCGTAATAATGTGCTTATGGTGAAAAACAACTGTTTTCTGGATTCAGTTCCGAAAATGGGCATTTTTTAATGGGTTATTTTAGTTAATACTGCAATCATAATATGGGGCTATCATACAGTACAGCATAATTATATTTTAAAAATCTGCATATTTTCTTTATAGATGCCCCCCAAATGCACGTGCATGTAAACTGATCGTAATATTGTTATATATTGATATTTTTTTAATATTGCAGTAACGGTATTGAGATTTCAGTCCATCCTGTAGTTATTTCAACCAGTACTTCATTTTATTGATGGAATTTTTTGCTATGGGCAGTGTCTGTGAGAAAATGATTTTGCTTTTTTTTTTTAAAGTTTTATTAATGCTTTGAAGTTGATGAAAAATTTGCTAATGAAATATCATAACTTTTAATGGCAATCCTGATAAAAATCAGCCTACAGCTGAATCATTAGGACGCTGCCACAGGTTCCAATAATTCTGCTGCCTTGAATATAGCCATTTAGAATCATCTTTAAGTAGTAAATTCTGATGTCTTTAGTCGTTGGGTAAGATAAAAGTAAACACTAGCTCCCACGGACCAAACTAAATGGTTACAAACCTGTTAATCTAAAGTAGAATTCGATCCCATTGGCTCAGATACTGAAAGAAAGTGCATCCTATTCAATCATCGCCCTGAAATTTTACTGTTTAAAATTTTTTTTAATTGTCCACTTAAAAAAATAGCCTTATGCAGTGTATGTGTTATTTAAATCATGTGTTTTTAGATATTGATTAAACTTAAATTTAATAAAAATTATTGTAACTTTACAAAGTATTAAGGTATAGATTTTACTGCTATTTAAGAAATTCTACATTTTCAAAATAAAAAATTTGTTTATAAAAATGCCTTCTAAAAATTTGATATCTGAAATAGCATTTAAATTATTAGATTTTATTGAAATTAGGATATTTAAAAAACTTCTGGTTGGAATCTGTTTTGAACATTTTTTGATTAGGAGATTTGAGTAAATGTATATGCTAGTAAAAATTGTTAGGTCCTGGTATATATCATATTTACGTACTTGTTTTTGCAATATGTAAATCAAATAAATATTTTTAAATTGTTCTTCGCGTTTTCCCCTCTTGTCCATTTTCCTCTCCCCCCCTTAAAATATTTGTATTCTGTGGCTGCTACTTTTTTCCAAAAAATTTTTAAATTGACCATTTAAAAAGAAATTATTTATACTGTATGTATGTTATTTAAATCATGATTTTTTTAAACATTAATTATAATTAAATGTAAGAAAAATAATGGAATTTTACAAACTAGTTAATAACAATTTTCGTTGTCACAAAGTGTTCAAGATCTGTTTAAAAGTGCTTTGGTGTTTGAAATTGCTTTTAAATTATTGGTGTACTGTTGAAATCCTTATTTTAACAAACCACCTTGTAAGAAATGAAAATTCTGATCTTGTGATTTTCCTTTCATTTACAATGCTAATCCATAAATTGTGAATCTCTATTTTATACATTTAGGAATGAGGTGTAAGGATCCATTCTTTCAGTCATTCACTAAGTTTTTTTCTTCATTTTTTATAAAACTTTTGTGTAGTTATGAAAACAAATTTAAATATATGTTTCTCTATTTAAAAACAAAGTGCATGAAATTAATATCTTGTCCACCCAGTCAAAGAAAGAAAATGTTTTTGTTGTATTGGACAAAGAAATTCCTTAAATTATATTGATACTGGCATCACATCAGTACATTATTGATTAATTCAGTATTAAAATAATAAGCAACAACTAAAGACAAAATTATTTTTGCAGTTGGTCTTCATTTTTGGTCATTCTAATAGGCAAATCTTATGTGAGTTATAATTTTGAGATATAGCATTTTTCTTAAAGGTTCAGGTACAACAAACACTATGGTGTCTCAAAGTTTAATATAATAAAGTTCAACTGTATTGGTGAAATTATTTATTTTTTAATTAGGCACATTGACAAAGCATCTGATTTAAATCTGTTTTAAATATTTTTGAACTAGGAAACAGGTACTTGTTTATATTGATAAAAAGTTATTTATTTTCTTCCATATTTCATATTTAGGTACTTGTTTTTGCATTAAGTTAATCAAAATATTAATCTTCTTTTTCCTCTTTTTTGCATTTTCTCCTTTTCTTCCTTCTTTTTTCCAAAAATTTTGACTTTAGTGTATGAATTATAAGTATATTGTAAGCTTTATCCTTTTGATTAGTTTATTGGTGTTCACTTTTCATCAAATTTTCACTTTTATTGTTGTAGATGAGTGACAGTCATGAAAGACTAATAGACAGTGATGACGTGAATTGGCACATAGTAAATCCAACAACTCCAGCCCAATATTTCCATTTGTTAAGACATCAAGTAAGAATGCTTAAAAATTTAATCTTGTGGTCATTAGATCTAATCTTGTGATCATTGTCTTGAGATTGTGTATTTATTTGTTAAACTAAAATAATTTTTTTTAATTAAAAAAGAAAAAAATTATGTTAATGAATTTTTTAAAATATTTTCTTCAAAGTTACTTTTCATTTTTTTAGCAATTAGCTGATTTGGTAAGGAAAATTAAAATTCCCTAATAAGGTTATATTTATTTCAAAATTCAAATTATTTTTTCAAATTATACTATTCTAACATTAGAAACAAACAACTCATTATCATAACCAAAATACTAGTACTTTATTTTATATTATGTCAAAATCAATAAAGGTTGGTAAATGTTGTCTTATGCCAAAATTTGGAGATAACCATAACCAAGAACTTGGCCAGCTGAACTTGCACTATTGAGTCTTGGTTTTGTGTAATTAGAAATTATAATAATCTTTTTATCCATTAATGAAATGAAAACTTTTCAGGTATAGCTTTTGTATAAGACTGCATTGGTGAATTTTTTCATTTATTTCTAGAAATCGTAAAGGATGTAAATTGAACAGAATTAAAAATTTCTGGGTAAATTTATTTATAATTTTTGGATCAACAAAATTCACATTATCTTCCCTATTGTATTATTTTTTTAATTTATATTATACAAAACTAAATTTCTGTGTAATTTATATCATATTAGTGGATACTTCACTAGGTGACAAAAAGTTAGTAATACTAAATGCCAGCACTGGGGTTGTATATCTATAAATTCTATTCCTAAAATACATTGTATTTGATGACTGTATATATAATACAGTCTATATCAAAATACAAAGCACAGCAATAAAGAATTTTAAATAAAAAAATAATTTTAATATATAAAATTTTTTTTTAATTTATTACTATACATTTTAGCAAAGAACAAAAGGAAATATTATAAACACTTTAAATTCTTCATCTACCTTTTTATCCTATTTATTTGTAATCACATTTTCTATTATCTTTTTAATATGAAAGCAGTTTAACTGTGCTTTCTTTTCATTTTAAAGAAGATATCAAATTATTTTATTAGTTAAATTATTTGCATAGTACGTTACAGCACAGTACGTTTAGTTAAATTATAACATTCTTGAGAAAGAAATTATTAGTATTTATTTATTAAACTATAAATATAAATTTGAATATTTATCATATAACATTTATTTTACAACAAAAAATAATTGAAGAATAAATTTAAGATTAATACAAGTTATATATTTAAATGTGAAAATATGAAATGTTTTTTAATGGTTTGTAGCACATACAAATTTATAATTAATTGCAGAATATCATAATTTAAAGACAAACAGATTTAAAAATAATGAATGAATGAGATGTTTTGGGGAATGACCATATAGTGCAAAAACGTTAAAATCATAGAGGTAATATGCATCTGGGACATCATTTCTAATTTTTAAAGCATGTTTGCTGGTTATTTTATTTAAGTTAAATTGGGAGAAGTTTACTGTGTGCAGCTGATTTTGAAAGCAGTGTTTGAAATTAAAATAAAAAACTCTTTAAAAATTGCTTAAAAATAAAATAAAAAACTAAAATTTTTAAAAAAGGACTTTAAAAAGTTTTGAAGGGTGTCACCAAACCTCATGTATGTTGCTCTCCCTGTTTAAACATAGTCATGTTTATAGACAGACAGAAAGATACCTTTGAAATTAGATTTTGATAATGAATAATTATATGTTAGTATCTGAACTGCTGTGCAGATTTAAAACAGAAATATATGTCTCTATTGGTAACTTTTTTGCCTTTTTTGTCATTAATGGTCAATGGCAGCCTACTGAAAATTTTTATATAACTTTAAAAACAAAATGATGTTATACTTAATATTTTTCTACCATTGTAATTACAGTTTTTAGTATTAAGGTAAAATAAATTGTTGTTTTAAATTTTTGCATAGCCATGCGAATGCTTGAATTTAGAAATACCCCAAAAGGGAAATAGATGTTATCTAGAAACTTTGTATATATAACAATAAAAAGAAACTCCCTTGGTAAGTTGGGCTTTCCTAAATATACAGGTTATAACAATAAATGCATTCTAAAAAATTTTTAATATAAAAGGAATTTACACAAATTTTATCTTACAATTTGCTTTTGAAATATTATCTACAGTTTTCTCATAATATTTCTGTATAGTTACCAAATATTTATAATCAATAATTTCTAATTATAATTTTACTGATTTATTATAAACATACATTATTTAAAAAACAGTATTAGTTTTTAAAAGATTGTTATAATTCCTTTTAAAAAATGTTTACTGTTAGAAATTTGATAAATGATGATAATTAGTTCATATTAGTTAAAAACTTGACATTTATAATTAATTTATTTCACACATTTTTATAATAAATATCAATGAGATAGTTGTTACTTAAGTACTTTAAAATTCTTATATATCCTAGATGTGTTAGTTTTAAAAATGATTTAATTTGTTTTTATCTTTTATAAAAACTTACAGATATTACTCTTTAATTTAAAAATTTTTGATTATTGACAAATATTTTTTTTTCTTTTTTCCCAGATAATTTCTCAGGTTTCCAAACCTCTAATTGTGATTGCACCAAAAATTCTTTTACGTCATCCACAAGCAGTATCAAGCCTTAAAGACATGGAACCAGGAAATCACTTTCAAATGGTTTTAGATAGTAACAAGGATCCTAAAAATATGAAAAAGCTAATATTTTGTTCAGGAAAACATTATTATCTTTTGGAGAAGGAAAGAGAAAACAGAAATATAAATGATTGTGCCATTATACGACTAGAAGTAAGGTTTTGTCTTTACTTTTCCCTTTTTTAAAATCAGTCAGTAATATTTCCTGTATAATCAGTCTGAACTTTACTTTATTCATAATATTTTGTTGTCACTTAATCATTAAATATTACTACAATTCCTGTATGTATAAAATATTTATTGGTAACAAGCTTGATTTTTATTGTTATTACTACTTTTATGTATAAATTGAAACTTAATAACTTTTGGTTTGTAGACACATAATTTAAGCATAAATTTTATAAAATGTAAAATTCTAGATAATTTTAGATAACAATTACAGGACCACATTCTTTACTTTAAAAAAACAACTCACTAATTTTTAGATTTTAAGGTATTTTTATCATATAAACTAAGTTATACTGTTGGATTTTCAAAATTTCTTCCAGTCTTTCAATTTAAACAAAAATATTTTATTTTTTGTTAATTTGAAAAAAATCCCTTATTTTTTGGATTATGGATGAAAATTTACCTTTATGGCAAGAGTGGTCATGAGGCCTTGGGAAGTCAACATCAAAACTTGCATGAACATTGACAATGATGAGTTCAAAGCTTATTTAAAATGTTATAAAAATTACAAAAAATTATTCTCTGCAAATAATAGAGTTTTACTTAGAATTATGTTTTTAAAGGATTGGGTAAATTTTTATGAGCCAAATCTAGAAAAAATTGCCTAAACTTTTCAATGCCAAATGTCTTTAAAGTGAATAAATTTTAAAAAAATTGTAATTTTTTTCTAAAATTTTGCATTGGATTTGTACTAATACAATTCTAAAGCAATAATTTTCATTTTATTTCTGCCATTCCTTAAATTTTTAAAATTTCATAACCATTTTTAGTAAAGAATTATTAATAGGTATTTAGAATTTGTATTAATAGATTGAGCAAGGGATGCTGGAGAACACAAAAGCCCCGAAGAAAAAGTTGACCCACTACAGAAAGCTCATTATATTCCCTTGCCCCTTAAAAATGTCTAAAAATATTTTAATAAGATATTAAACAAATTACAAATTTTTATAATTTTTAACTCATTATCAATTTTTTATTTTTAAAATTATTTTATAGTTTGTATTTCTTTCAGTTTCACATAAAATATATTTATACATTTTAATTACTTTAATTAACATTTATTTTTATAACTGTAATTCTTATTTTAGAAATTATGCCCTTTTCCTGCAGAAAGTATTCAAAATATTTTGAAGAAATATAAAAATGCCAACAGTGAGTATATCTTCACTTGTAATATTGTGTATAAAACCCTGCCTTTTATAAATAAAAAAAGCTTATAATTAAATGCAACATGATAATAAAATACTAGAGCTACAACATATTTCAAGCATTATATTTTATCAGGTAATCACAAACATTTTTTTCTTCTAAAATTTGTTTCTTGTTTCCTATTTGCATTTAAGATAAAACCTATGCTGAAATATATGTTGAACATGCACTTTATATGAAAGTCAAGACATTCAAAGTGCCAAAGATATAAGGAATCAAGCAATAAGTCTCCGAATGATAGTAGATTTTCCACATAACATATCTTAATGCATAAATTAAACAATTTATAGAAGTGATGTGATTTTCGTTTTCAATTAAGTTGTATCACCTATTTAACATTGCTAATATTGAAATAGTTCAATCGTTGCAAAGAGATACTATACATTCAATCACTTTAAGGAATTGGAGACTTTCTTGAAATTGTTAAAATCAAGGGTTACTAAACTGTCTATATTTTTCATATCTCTGAATGATTTGTATAAATATGATACTTATAATTTGTATCATTCAATAATGTAAAAATATTAATCAAAATTTATGTAGTTTGTTCATAACATATATAGGGATGTTTTGTTTCTTTCATTTAATTCAATTATTTAAATACTGAATCTTTTTTAATTCCATATGTGAACTAAAAATATTATCACTTTTTTTTCTTTTTTACACAAGTTATGCACTTTGAAAATATGCAGATAAAATTGTTAATAAAAAATTGTAACTTTTAAACTCAATTCTCAGAAGAAAAAGATATAAAATAATAATGGTTTTATAGCTTTCGTTTGGAGTCAAGAAGAACATCAAAACATGGGGGCTTGGACATTCATTCAACCAAGATTTGAAAATCTTCTTGGGTGTAAGGTAAATATTCATCTTTTAGTTTTCAATTTAAGAAAAGTAAATGCAAACCTAATGTTAAATCAATGGGTTGAATTTTGCCTATTCTAAAATAATATACCATCTGGAAAAGTCTTTGAGTTAAAGTTCATTATACCCCTTGAAAGTACTGGGGAAAAAAGGATTGTTTTCAAGGTACTTTAAAAGTACTTGAAAATAAAATATAATCCTTGAAAAGTCCTTAAATTTTCAGTAGTACAAAAATTTTCCATTTTGTCAGTTAAAATAAGGCTTATTACTTAAGATTTGCATGACAATGAGTTATTATATATGAGGTTTTGATTGAAGAATAAATCATTAATAATGCAATGGTTAACTAACACATTTCTAAGTCCATTCCTTTTGCTAAGTGTTGTGATTAAATATTTAGGAAAGTTACTCAGATTTGTCTTTCATATTACTCTGCAATGACTGATTTTTTTTTTTTTCATTGCCTGTGTTGTGCTTATTTTATATCACATGTGTCACACTGTTATTGCTGTGAAATAAAGCAGTATTGTTGGTGACTTGACTAATATTGTTTACTTTTGACTTTTTTAAAAATATTTCAACATGAATATTCCTTAAATGTTTTCTTGTCTGTTGAGTTATTAAAAGTTTTTTTTAATGTATCTTTTCTTTTTGACAAAGCCATATGCATTATTTATTTTTTAATAGTTGACTTTTGCTGGAAGAAAGCCATTGGCAGCTGTAGCAGTAGGTGCTGGAAAATATCACCAAGAGGAAATAAGCACCTTACTCAATGATACTTTTAAATAAATGTAATGATTTCCATAAATTGTTTATAAGAATCTTTATAAATAAATTTTTTCATTTCTTGATTTGTTTTTGAGTACTACAGTCAGTTTTTTTGCTACAGAAAACTAATTTAATCAGGACAGCTGCTGTTTAAAGCGTATATTGGGCAATGATAATCATCCATACCAGTAGTAAGATTTAAACCCATTAAATCCATTATTGAAAGGCAGTTTTTTGATATCCAGCTCTAATATTTGCTTATTTTATGATTTTGTATAGTATCTGTAATATGTTATATTATTTTCCATGAGGTGGAGTAAAATATTAATCAGAACTTTGAGTATAATATGTAATCAACAATTTTTCCCCTTCACTTAAAAAATGCAAGAAATGAATTACTTCCTTCATTATTGATTCTTTTATTTTGATTTGTATGTCATACAACATTTTGTTTCACAAACCAACTAAAAAAATTCGGTATGACATTCTAAAAGACATAACTAAAAAATAAATTTCTTCTGGTGATGAATATCCCAGTTATTGAAGTAAAAGAATCTTGAAATTAATTTTAGCATTTGAATTTCATTAAATGGTGTTGTTAATCCTTATTGTAAAGTTCTCAAATAATTACTACTCTTTGTAATTTTTTAATAGATAAATTTCTAGTTCCTTGAGGATAGGTTTTTTTTTTTTTTTTTTTTTTTAAGACTAGTATTAAACATGTGAAACTTTAATTTACTCATAATTTTGTTCTGTTTTTGATTTAATTTTATCATTTATGCTGATATTTTCAGACAGAAGTATAAAGTTAAAACAAAGGTGTTATCAACAAATGAATGAAAATTTAAGCAGTGTAACTGTATATAACTTTTTTTCTCCATCTGACAAAATTACTTTTGTGAAATGCAAAAGAGACAAATTGTTACTCTTGTAATAGCTTTTTTAACTCTTTTTTTTCTCTCTCTCTCTCCTCTCTATTTTAAATAACTGATTTTTCAAACTGATTTCACAGATATGAGAGTTTCTTTTAAATTCTTGTTATATACATTCAGGGAAAAAATGAAAGGGGCAAAAATAATCCCTAGATGTTATTGAACAACTTAAAGTTCTACAAATTTTGTTTTTGAGATATTCAAGAGTAAATAAACACACTTTTGTACTTTAGCATCTCAATAAGAATTAAATTATTTACATAACTAAAAAAACTTACTTAAGATGCATCCAGCTATCTAACTTATGGAACAGATTAATAGATAATGCTTAATCATTTTTATAAAAAATAAAAGATAGTAAAAATGGGTATACTGATTTTATTTATGAAAATAAATTGATCATTTTGAAAGGGAAAAAAAAAAAAGGCATTTTCAAAATTGATACAACTTGCAATTTAACTGGGAGAAAGAGTTAACCGAGAATCTGGTTACTAGCCTATTTTACTTGGACTCTCTCTCTCTCTCTCTCACACACACACACATATATATATATATAATTATTGCCCCTAAAGTTCTTCAAAATTATCTGAATTCATGTTTTTATTATTTTTTTATTCCTAATTTTCCTGGCCACAAAAGTGAAATCAAGGGCATGAATTGTAATTGCATTCTCTTCAATCTTCTAAAAACTGAATTAATAGCTGCTACATGTGTCCCTTTTTCTTTCACTTTGACTAAATCAGCTGACAATTCTCCCCAAAAAAGCTATAGGAAATTAAGCATATGATTATCCACTCTTCAAAACAGCATTTTCACAAATCACTGATGCCTGGTTGTCACATCAGACATGTCCATTGATTCCCTAAGTTTAAGGTAAAAATAAAACTTTTAATAAGTATTTTGCCTGGTCTTTGTACTTCAGTGAGTTGCTTTCCATGACATGACTGCAGTAAAGTTGCATTGTTAAGCAAGCCCTGACAAATAAAAAATATGGTCAGTGTATTTCCAAGTGTGATCAGTGACGAATAATTTTTGCCGTTTACATATATATATGCACAGTAAAACCTTCATAGATGTTTGAGGCTCCCTCATCCCACAGAGTATTCTTGAATAGAGGATACCTTGGAAACAAGAAATCTGTCCCTTATTTGAAAGTTTAGAAGCAAGGTGTTAGGAAAATATTTAATTTTCTGTATATATAAAAAAACAGAAAAATATGTTCATAACATTTTACTTCTGAACCTGTATATATATATAAAAGTCGCTGTAATTTATTTAAAAATTAAAATTTATTTCTTTTTTAAAAAATAATTAAAACCTATGTGTATTTAATAGCATTTTTCTCAAAAAATTAATTATTTTTATTAAAATAAATTTGTGATGAATGCTTGTTTTCTCTTCATATCATATACTACTAATTTTTCTATGTCCAGTTGTAAATTTTTGTATCATTTTATCTTTTTATAGTGATATCTATAAAAATGTTATTTCAAGCCTTTTAGATTTTCATAATAAGAATTTCAAGATTCTTTCTTCCTTTTATTGCTAACTTGCTTTTATTTTGGTGTTGTTTTATATTCTATGATTAATATGAAAGTATATCTAATTTACAGTAAAGGGAAATAGTAAATAAAAGACAAATATATATATATATATATGCACTTTTGGATGCATTATTATTCAAATATTTTTAAATATAAGTTTACAAAATTTTATCTCCTTTCGGTAAGCAAATAAATAAAAATATAAAAAGCCCCTTCTAGTTAAATGTTAGACATTATCAAACAGATGAACATAAGAGGTATTCAGTATCATGACTTGTTTCTATCATAACATTTTGAGAACAGGGCAGAGAAAAGAGGGTGGGTCTCGGAGGGTCATTATTTTATTCTACAAATTTATTGCCTAATAGAATGGACTCATATAACTAAAAAATTGTAGTCTTTTAGCTGATGTTAAAAATATGGCTGTATAGCCACTGGCTGTGTCATTAAGAACATAGGAATGTATCAATTTTGATATATTCTGGTTCCTTTTTTCTTTATTAACAAGCACAATAGCAAATGGTTATCAGAAAGCAATCCTATCCATTGAGCTAGTGCAGTGGTTTTCAAATTTTTCCACTTATTGTTATCTTTACTGGATTTTCCAAAATACCCTACATAAAATTCCTTTTAAGTCTCATTATAACAAAATACGATTTTCTTTTTCAGTAGTAAATCTGATGGAATGGTGGCATTAAAAATATCTCTAATTCATGAAAGGTTATTAATATTATTTCTAAAGTATTTCTCAAACCAGGTGATAAGTTGCGTTAAATGTTTGCCAAAATTTAATTTCCCACCTTGAAAGAAATCAGTTTCATTGGAGATCAAAATATATCAACAAGATGAAAAATTTGTCTCTTTAATTCAATTGTTTTCTATACCTTTATTTTCCAGACACAATTATGAAAAAAAAAGTGTTTTGTAAACTCTCTTCCAAAAAGTCCTGATTGCCTGGAGTACCAAGGCAGTCTCTTAGAACAACCTCTGGATCCATGTGCTACAAAATACAGATAACATTTTTGACTTTTGGGGAAAGATTTGTAATGCATTCAATTTTAATGTAATAATGGAACACATTCCTTATGCTTCAAATAAACAGATTTAGTTTTTTTATTAAAAAAAAAGAGTATGAAAAAACTTATTACTCAGCTTTTTCAGCTAAACTTATTGTTCATTATTTAGAGGAAAAGATATAAGGAGATGTTTTTTTTATGGATGTTTTACTATGTATATATAAATATAAAAAAGCTAATAACATTTAAAATGATGAGAAGGAGGGCTCAAAAATGTTACTTTATAATCATTTTATTATTCATTCTGCATAACATGGCTTACAACTGAGCATCAAAACACGGAAACACAGAACTACATTTTACTGCGGAGTCATCTGCTCTGAATTCTGAATAAGATTGGTGGATGTGGTATTTATTTTACATTTAAATCAGGGTTGGCACGATTTAAATCAGTTGATTTTTTTTTTTTTTAATCATTGATTTAAAACATTTTTTTTTTCATTTCTCTTAAAACCTATATTCTAAAGACAGGAGATTTGGGAATCAGTCAGCAAGGAAATACCAATAAGTAAATAAGTGTAAATAGATAATATGTTTTCGAAGAATTTAGGGGTTGTTATCAGAAAGTGTAGTAGGGGTAGGTATAATGACTAGTGGAATCCAGTTTATCTACCAAATAACAACAGCCGTGGCATCATCTGCTAGAATAGAAACAGTTTTCTTCTTTTGGTATTGTTCATTCTAGCCTTCATAACCAATTAGGAGTGGATACGGCATCAAAACTAATGTTTTTATTAAAACAGTTAAATCTATAATTCGTTGCTTAAAAAATTTTGAAATAATTGTGATTTTTTGTTTTTTAATAAATAGTTTGCAATTAATATTTTATATGTTCCTTAAATTTACATCTTATTTAGTTTGCACCATTCAATTACAAAATAATGAAATATATTTAGATTAAAATTTATGTATTTAATTTTAAGTAATCAGTGTGTAAAATATACTAGATAGATAAGTTGTTACTTATAACAAACTATTCCATGTACATTGCAAAAAAATATAAAAACACAACAATAATTACAATTAGAATTCAGAAAAAAAAATCAAATCTGATTTTTTTTTTTTTTAAATCATGATTTTTTTCCAACCCTGATTTAAATGTGTTATCTGATCATACAACATTCTATGTCATTAATGAGTGCTCTACAAATTGTGTTCCAACAGACCTTAAACTTGAATTTGTTTCAAATCTAACATATACAAAGGATTATGGTACATAGTTCAAAAATAGTTACCATTTTCCTAAAAACTGTAACTTTAAACAACCTACACTTTTTAATTTGATATAAATATCAATCTTATTTGCCTTATGACAGTTTGTACAATTTAAGTATTCTCTTTGGTTATGTTAATAGCATATGAACTGCTCTTATAATTGTGGTTTTCTTTAACTCATTGTGTAAAATATGAACTAATGGTTCTTTCTAAAACATACTATATTTTGAAATTCATTTAGTGCTTAATAAAATTAATACTAACTGAATTATCATTGTTTTTTCTTATAACAAATTATCCAGTTTTTTGCAATAATTAATATTAAGGTACTAGTGATTAATCTTCATTAGTGGAAAGTACTGTATGAAAAAATTATGGACTTCAGGTCACTGTTCCAGTGTATGAGATACTGCTCCTAATGTCAGTTATACATAAAAGAATGTTTTATGAAAGGAAAAACCATTTTCCAGTTTTTCTATTCTTGAAGGACAATTATGGAAAAAATATAATGAAGACTTCAGATCTGAAACATTGGATTCATGAAGTTTGAAGAATGCATTATTATTAATAGCATGCCATTTACAAGATCTTGTTCAAGGGAGGTCATTTTTTTTAGCCTGTTATTGCTGGAACTTCATTTATTATCCTAAATAGGAACATAGTAGCATCTATAACATCCCTATTCAATATCAGATCATATACATATGATCAGAATATGCATTTATTTTTCTTTGAAAATTTACACGTAAGGAAAAAATAGGGAGGTGGGGATGATCTGTAATATTCAAACATTTAACAAAAAAGCTGAAAATGAGACCAAGCAGGTAAAATTAATTTTCCAATCAAATATATGTAAAGTAAAATGCAAGATCATATGACCAATAAAATTTATATTAGTACCAAGGACAATAGTTTCAACTCTGATAACCTGTGTGAAGCTAGGATATTTTCATAATTTAAACAATATAAACTTAATTAAAAAAGTGTAATTTTTTTATCAGTTGCATTAGACTTACAGAGGAGTATGTTTCTTGGCAAGATAAAGTGATCCAGTATAGATGTAAAGGTCCTTCTTCTGTGTAGTTTAGAAATTTTTGTGATTCTTGTTACTTTGGCAAGAATACTGTACAGATCAGACCCAAATTTATTTTTTATTTAAAAAAAATATCTTTTTCATCTATTTTATAGTCTTTTTTACAGCTTTTTGTTTAAATGTTTTTCTCCCCCCTCCCTCCACACACAATCTTTTAAAAAACCCTTGGCTTATACATGGTAATATCTGGTATGTGCTTAACCTTCAGATGACTAAAGTGGTGTCATAAAATTGCAGAAACTGACATAAGGATCATATGACTCCAGGGCCAGTTTCTGCATATATATTTTTAATGGAAGGCTTTCAGTATTTTTTGGCTGAGTTTCATCCTATTTTATTTTAATTTCTGAAGTTACATTTTTCTCCCATGAAAAAAAAATACATTTTGATTTGAGTTACTAAATTTGTTGTACTGAGAAATGTGATAAGTGTAATAGATTTATTTGCAAAAATCATGACATGCCATGAGTACAGCAATTAAAATTAAGTTAAATTGACCATTTTACATTAAAATTCCTAATCCTATGATGAATAATTTAATACGATAAATCAATATTATAAAATTGACTTGGTCTTAGAACAGTTTTATTCCATACAATTAGCCTATTAATAGCTGTTATGTACTAAGTGTGTGTGGGGGGGAAGGGAGGCACTTTCTTAGTTTAGCAAAAAAATTGTCTTTTCAATTCTGTTTTTATCCCTCCCTCCCAACACATATCCTCTTTGAAAAATAAAAAAACTGGTAAGGAATGATTAAAAAATATAAATTTTTAAACTTTGGTTTTTTTTTAAGTGACTAATCTCACTTTCACATCAAGGATGTGAATCATAATTGCATTGAACTGTAACCAATCAGGTGACTTCTTTCTTTTGCAAATTTTACAAGTGATATTTGATTGGCCTGACACATTTATTGCAGGGGCTTACTCAACCACTAACCCTGAATAATAACCTTCATTGTTGTTTACAATGGGCAATACAGGTCAGCTACTTAATTTAGAAACTCTTAATAAATTTAGAAAAAATAAAGTAGGTGGTGTATTCAGGGAAAAGTGAAATTGACTTTTTTCTGTTATTCAGAACATATAATTGCTTAAATTGTTTTGTAATTTTGGGAGGCCCATAGACCTGGGACTAATGGTAAATCAGGCAATAATTAAAGTCACTTAGTATTGTGTCATTACTATGAAATTTTCTATTTATTAAGTGTCATTTTCCTTGTTCACTCCTTTCTCCATGCATCAGCATTTTAAGTGTCTACCTCCTTTATTTTGCTAATAGGATTCTTGTTTTATTTTCACACTATCAGATTTGCTTTCAAATAAACAAGCTAGTGTTTGCCTTCAAAATATTTGATTGGCATTTTTTATCTGCAAGCCTGTCATGCATTTTTTCTATTCATTGTTTTAGTTTGAGTAGAGGATTGTTTGCTGCCATTAAAAAGGGATGTCAAAGTAAAACTCTTAATTTTTACTTTTCTAGATAGGTAAAAATAAAAAAAATAGCAGTAAAAGAAAGGAAATCATTTTTACAATGAAAATAACAGGAGTTTGAGTAAAGTAAAACAAAATATACCTTCAAGCATTCCAGGGTCAATTAAATGAGTTTTTTTTATAAAGGAATTACTAAACAAATATTCATTATACACAAATATGAGCATAAATAAACTACACATTGCTTTTGTTACTTTAAAATGGTGGTTGTAATATCTCTATGATTTCTTAAAATATCTTTTCAAATTTACTTTTCTTGCATTTTTGATATTTTAGGTTTGCCACAAATATCATTTTTAGTGTGCCATCAACCAAAATTGAGAAATAAATACTGAATTCTGCTTTACATTATCAGACAAAAATATGTTTAATGAAAATTTTATTAATGTTTTATGCTATCATCAAAAAATCTTTTCTTATGTATAAAATTTTCACAAAGTGGTCTAAATGTGTATAAGGAATATAAATCCTGACAGGATATTAAAACCAAAACTACTTGTAGAATAGAATAGCCAGCTGAAACCCATTGAAAATGGCAGAGATTCCTCCAATAAAGTTTTTGCTTGCTATACAAAACCTACAATCTTTTAAAAGTTATATAAATTTTGGTGAATATAATCTTATTTGTAGTACACTGTCACCAAAATGCTATAGATGTCATAATTATATTTTGAATTAACACTCAATTTTTACAACTGGACACAGCTATACTATGCTATATTAAATCCTCTATGTAATACTGGCCTTATTCCAATTTGGCAAGTTTTATGATTTGCATCTGCACTACAGACAAATGTTTCACAATTCTGTGTTTGTAAACTGGTCACAGATATCTTATTCTGTATAAGTTACTTTTTAAATTCCAACTTTCAAGATTTCAAAATAATAGTGTGTATAGTATATGTATATAAGGCCTAAATTAGTAATTTATTAATATAAGGCCTAAATTAGAGATGTATTGTACACTTCATGTCTCACTCTGCATTTTTGGCCCCAAGTTTGGCGATTTCATGGGTGACAATGATGTAGATTTATTTACCCTCACTTTAAGAGTGGAGAATGGCAGCTCTGTTCTATTGTGATACATCATTGACACTTATGGTTTGTTATCACGGCAGCCAGACATAGAATGTACATTACAATTTTACTGTAGCAACTAGTCTAAGTTTTAAAAGAAAATCTGTTTTTAAATAATCTGTTATTAAATAAGGATAATTAAATCAATGATTACCATTTTATGTCAATGCACAAATATATCAATATTTATTGCATTTTAACATCTGTACATATAAACTATCTCCAAGAATAGAAAAGCGTTATAACAAAAGATTTTCATGATGAGATAATGTTTAAAATTTAATGAGCAGTGGGAATGTTCTGATTGTATAAATACATTAATTGGCAAAATATGCTAGAACGCTCCTGGTATATCTTGGAAGAAATATGTATGTAGTATAGCAAGACATTCCAATCAAAAGCAGTAACATACTATCTAAAAAAAGTTAAGGAACTACTAAAAATACGAAAAAGTTAATAAAGATTAGCAACATTAATAAATGTTAAAATGTCAAAATATTATAATTTATTTCAGATTAAAAATATTAATACTAATTTTAGATTACGAAAAAAATGCATAAATTATTATGAAATACACTATTTCTATATTAAAAAATGGAATATATAGTTTGGTTTAATATAAAAACTAAACTATCAACTAAAATATTTGCTATAAAAATTATAAATAATTATTAATTTATAAATTATAAATAATTATAAATTAAAAATATTTACTATAAAAATATTTAAAACTTCAAAAATTATTTTTACAAGTAGCAACATGCCTAAAAAAAGGAGGAGTTAATCAATTTGAATCACAAAAGTGATTAATGATATAGTCAATAAATATGGATCATTATGCTAATGAATTTTAAAAAATGGCATTTTCATCATATTTAATGCTTTTTGGTTTGGTTTAGAGCACTATGGTCTACTTTTTGGCGACACAAGTGTTTACTGCTTAAAGACAATTCTGAACAGCTACAAAAATCAATGTGACATTGAGATTCTCACCCACAAACTCTGGTAATGAAGATAAACTTCCTAATCATTCGGCCATCGTTCGAAAAGTGCTTTTTGATTATCAGTGTTTGGAAACTACAAGATACAAATGTGAAAATTAATAAAATTAGATTCTTGTTTAAAGGATTATATGAATTTTTGTATAGTGAAAACATGTAACATATCAAATTTGAAAGCAGATATATTAAGACACTACAATTGTAATCGACGAACTACTCAACTCATGAACAGTTACGTGCATAATATCAATTACATGAAAACTCAAAAATCTCTTAAATACTACCCTAATACACTTACAACCTGAATAAGGCAATTTGTTTATCCCAGTCCAGCTTGAAGCCATGCAGTACTAGTGAAAGACAAGCAACCTACAATGACTACCTATCTGCTGCTGACAAGAGGCCTGTCTAGGTCTGAGGTAATTTAGTCCAACCTGGTAAGGCACAAGTTATATAGAGCTAAGCTCTAGAATATCAGGTAGAATGTAGAGAGAGGAAATTACTCAGTTGTGTTAAATTGTACATGTTTAAAGGAGGTATGCCCTAAGGGGTTATGTACAATGATTAGTATATCTTCTGAAAAATTGTTCTACATCTTTGCACAGATTGTTTTATGATTTAAACAGTAAACTTACATGCAACAAGAGAAATTCAGAATTCGTGACATCTATTATAATTTCCATGAAGATTTGGAGACATTATGTATCATATTAATGCATGGTATATTAATAACTAAACCATTACTTGCATAAATCAGTGATGTATACTAATAACTTAATCCTAGTTCATTACTTAATAATATAGATATATAATAAGAAATATTATATTAAATATTTTTATAAAAAGCATTAGTTTTAAATCTCAGTGTCAGTAGTTTTATTTTATTTTATTTCATTCTTTACATGTACTAGTATAATATTTGTTGATCCATTTCTGAAAAATATTTATGCAGACTTGCTACATAGTACTAAATAATTAAATAAGTGCAAAAATAAAGGATACTAAACATTCTTTTCTCCCACGGCTCCAACATTGAAATTGCTGTTCTTAATTCATAAACAAGATAAAGTTGTTTAACTTTATCAATAATTTCTTGGTACATCATTTCCTTGCCAATATACACACCCAAATTCGAAAGAGAAAGAAAATGTAAACAGACTAGAGAAACAACACTACGTGCGACATCTACCTTACCAAGAAAATAAAACTTTAATTCTAAATTTTACTTTAGAATATTTTCTAAGAAGATAATCATTGTAAAAATTATTTTCAAGATCTATTTTACAAAGCATTAATTTTGCAACTTTAACTAAAAAGAATTGATAGAAGTTGGATTAACTTGTTATAAAAGATATAAGGAAGCATTCAGCCGACCATTTTCCGATCACTAATCACTGAGCCATCACTCAGCCATAACAGCAACTATCCCTCTAAGACTCATCACCAGTTATAATTTTAATGAGAAACTATTATTTTTATAACGTATTACGGATCAAAAATATATTTGAGTTATGTAATCCTCCTTATAAAATTAAAAAAAAAATGGATCCATCACTTTTAAAATTAAATTTTAAGTTAAGAGAAAATCACGTGACTTGAAAACGCTCTGTGATTGGTTGTGACGTCACAGTTCATGATATTCAATGTTGATAATTTTGTTAACAAGTGCTTTCTATTACTGGATTGTGCTTAGTTCGTACTTTAAAATTTTTCAATCTTCAATAATTATTTTTACTCCGATCTTTATGATAATTTTATCAATCTCGATAATATATATATCTACATTTGATTAAAATATCTCCCTTACCAAAGAACAGTCCGACAATCTCGCAAAAATTTACAGCATATCAATGTTTTCGTTTTTGAAATAATTCGGATTTAATGGGAGCGGAAATACGAGGTATCAAAACCTAAAGATATATGAAACATTTTTTCATATTTTTCAGTTTATATTAATTTACTTCAAGTATATAAGTGGTTTATTAATACTGTGATTTCCAACAGCAGTGCACATCTCAACTTATGATAATTCTCGCTTTGATTTCAAACGGAAGGACAGCTTATTGGTTGCCTATTGGCTATCGTAAATATTAAAATGAATGGGAAGGGCATTAAAGCCGTTCATGACGTTGCATGAAATCGCTCTATTCTAACCACAGCTATTCTGTTTGTAGACACGACTGACAACACGTCAAATATATTTATATTTATGCACACTTACACAAATTTTGTTGCAGTATCACGTTTTATATATAGAGATAGGAGTAATGCTTAAAGGAAAACTTAGAGAAAGTTTTTATATTTCTTTTAATTGGAAGTTATGTGTAAATGTTATTTTGATCTGGTAAAATAAAAAATATCTGGAAAGTATTTTAATGTTGTTGGAAATATTATATTAAAAATCATTCTTTGATCAACACAATTAGAATATGTATTAAAACCCCCATCATGTATGATTATAAAGATCACCATTGTAAAAATCCTCCTTTGTTATCTTTCCTAAAGTTTTACTTTTTTTTGCATGCAAAATAACAATTATTTCATATTTACATTAAAAAAAGTTTCATGTTATGAATTATTTTTAATTAAAACAATCATGGCTATCTTGCATTAATGTTCCTTAATTAAGTAATTTATAGACATGAATAAAAAAAATTTACACAATTATATCAGCATAAATTGATATGTACATAAACAGTATGGCCTATGCACTTTTGATTTAATGTTAATTTTAAGAGTATCATAGACTTCACGAATAACTTGGGTCCATAAATTTAAACAAACAAGAAATGTAATAGGAAAAGAGTAAATATACATGGGAATATTTTATGTAAATAGAATATGTTTTTGATGGCAGACGTAGATAATGATATATAAATTTCAAAAAAATTAATACCAAGATTTTATTATTGTTGGTGCTGAAATATAAAATTGATATTGTGTGTTTGTACTTTAATTATAAATATATATTCACCCAACTATTTATTAAAAAAATCACAAATTACTTTTTAAAATGTATGCATTGTTCAGATTCTTTATAGTACTTTTCTATTCTTAAAGATTGTATTACTTTTAATTTATATATTAAATAATAATACATTTTTATTGCTTAGTATAAATGTTAAATAAAAAATGTATATAGTTTCTGGAATTAGATTTACATTTTTAAGTAATATCAGTAAAGTATTTAAAAATATATATGCTTTTTTCAAATTAGCCTTCAGTTCAATTGAAAGATATCACAGTGTGAACCTCTATATTCAAGAAAGCAGGTATCTTTCAAGAAAATATTTAAATTTCTTAAGAATACATAATTTTTTTTAAAATTTTGTATTAATAATTATTACAATTTATATCCTTCTTCATAAACTCATTATAAAGTAACCAAGCTCTGTGAAAACACTTCAAAATGAGGGATTTTATTAAAGTAAAAACAGTGCTGGTTAACCAACACCACTTGTAAACGTAATATATATATATATATATATAAAAAAAAAAAAACAACACAAAGGTTTAATTATAGTAAAATGGTCATGACAAATCCAAAGAGATTATTTTTATGATAATTTAGGGTTTATTTTCTCATCTTTTTTTCCCTTGGACTGTTAACATTAGTCCAAGTTTTACATATACTGGGATCTTTGGAACGCTGAAAAATATCTTTTCATTATAATTAGTTGTATTCGTACAGAGTGGCACAATACAATGTTTAGAATATGACTTTTTAATGTCAGACATAATAAAAATTTCTATTTATGCGATTCTTTGAACATAAGCAAATTAAAAAGTCGCCTTCTTCCATGTAAACAACATAGGCAGTCGGTGTTATCATGAACTGTGACATCACAAACTAGGCGGAGGAAAAGTATCGTTTTTGAGAGACGTCAACGTGTCCAATATAAAACCCTTTAGAAATCCCTAATTAGGAACCCAAATGACATGAAAAAAGGTACTGTCTTGCTTGCTTTTTTGTCTTTTATTGTTTAAAAAACAAAATCAGAACAAGTGAAAATTCCTCATTCTTCCCCATTACAATGAAGAATTTGCACATGTAGGGGATTCGAACAACTTAGTATTTTTCTGATAATTCCGGATACGTAAATTCCAAAAATGTTATCAAAAATGCAAAAAACTGGGTCCATCATTTTAAAAATTAATTTTAAAGTTAAGCGAAAATCACGTGACATCAAAAAGCCCAGTGATTGGTTGTGACGTCATAGTTCATGATATCCAATATTTTCTTATGATTTGTAAGTGCGCACTATTTTCCGATTTTGTTTTTGCAAGTTCTTGAAATTTTTTAGGTATCAAAATTTATTTTTATTTAAACTTGAAGGTTTATTTTATCGATCTGGATAACTTAATTGTCTCAATTTGTTATAAATGTCTCTTCTATCTGAATTTTTTCTCTTGACAGTCGGACAACCTCTAGGAAATTGACAGCATGTCAATGTTTTCGTTGTTGGGAAAAAACCTGGATTTTATGGGAGCAGAAATACGGGGAATTAAAACCCAAAGGTATGTAAAATCATTTATATATTTATCCAATTTTACTTAACATGTATTAATATTTTATTCATGCTAATCACAACTCTTCTGTTTGTAGACACAGACAAGTTAAATAAATATACATGTATCATACACACACATTTGTAGTAGCATCGCTTTTTATAAATAGAGATGGATGTAATATTAAAATATAAATTGGAGGAGCTATTTATACTTAATTTTATTGGAAGTTATTTTGATCTGGTTAAAACAGAAAGTATCTGAAAATTATTTCAATATTGAAGTTTGAAATGTATTAAAAACTGTGAATTGATAAACTTAAGAAAGTATGCATATCTGAAGAAAATGTTTATAATACATTGAAAATACATAACTTCGCCTCCCCGAGTTATTTATTAGATAATTATATGCTTTAGATATTTATATGCTTTATCAAACATTTATTGTACTTAAACTCTGTGATAATACTCGAAAATGAGCAGTTTTAAACTTTAAATAGCACAGGTTAATCAACAGTCCTTTTAAAGGTATAGATGTATTTTTATATACTTTAGTTGTTCTAAATTAGTAATAAACAAAAGCAAACATTTACTTACCGAAAAATTGTCTTCACAAACCCATAGAGATAATTTATATGATAATTTGGGGTTTAATTTCTCATCCATTTTCATCACATTTGTCCAGATTTTACGTGTATGTGGATCTTTGGGAAAGCTGAAAAATATCTTCTTATTGCAATTAGTTGCTGTATTTTTACAGAGTGGCACAATACAATATATATAATATGATTTTTAATGCCAGACATAATTAAAATTTTTTATTATATGCGATACTTTACCCAGAAATAAATTTAAAAGTCGCCTTTTAGCATGTAAACAACATCGGCGGTCGGTGTTTTCGTGAACGATGACGTCACAAACTCGGCGGAGGAAAAGTATCGTTTTTGAGAGACGTTAAAGAGTCCGTTATAAAACCCATTAGAAATCACTCATTAGGCCTCCAAATGAAAGAAAAATAGGTACTGTCCTGCTTACTTTTTTGTCTTCTATTGTTTAAAATTAAGATTAGAAAACGTGAAAATTCCTCATTAGGTAAGATTTAGGAGGTGGACGTAACCGCGGCATTCTTAATGTCTAATAAGATATTGATTCACTCTAAAAAAGAAGTTAGTATTCTGATTTATAATCTAAATATTTTCCTAAAAGTTTATACAATAATTTTTTTTCTAAATATCATTTTTTATATTTTATATTAGATCAAACATGTCTATTTCCCCATTCCAGAAATAGCTGCCCTTCACTGAAATTCAGTAATAGAATTTATGCCTCAAGATTCCTCTACAAATGTATACCTGGCGGCATTTATCACTGCATAGGCCCGACTTAGACTTTATTCAGAAATGAATAAGTTGGGTCGGGCAGTTTTATACCATGGCACTGATTCGATAGTGTACTCCAGCAATGGTATTAATGATCATCCAATCGGAAAGTACTTGGGTGAATTCCCCGATGATTTAGATGGAGATGTGATTACCACATTTGTATAAGGTTATAATTCCCCCCCCCCATTT
>CM063510.1:36933162-36960383 GCA_032207245.1 Pardosa pseudoannulata | reverse complement strand
CGTCCCCTAGCGGAGAGCGGAGTTGAAGTGTTTTGACCTTGGGCCGTGAACATGCCGCCCACCTTGAAATATCATTTCAACAAACATGAATAAGACAATTGTATGATATTATAAAATGAATATACATGAATAAATGACAATAATTGTTGAGTAAATATTTACGACATCAATACAACAAAATTACACGTAATAGAAAGATACATACATAGATAATCATGAATGAAACATTTATATTGGTAAGAGACACAATTTTGTTATGTTTCTTTTAAATATGCCATCAGATGTTTTAATACTTACAACCCGAACTAAATTATCAAGACCAGGGTGTATTTGAATGATTCTACCCATTTTCCACTTTGTTGGGGGCAAATTGTCATCTTTAATGAAACATAAATCATTAACTTCAAAATTTCTTGCTGGTAAAAGCCATTTTGGTCTTTGTTGTAGTCGACACAAATATTCTTTATGCCAGCGTTTCCAAAACTGTTGTACCATTTTTTTGGATAATTTGCCATCTGGTAAGGTACGAAATTTTTGTATCGATGTAATTTGGCTCAGGAATGCTCGTCAAAGGCCTACCAATAATGAAATGACCAGGCGTGAGGGCTGAAAGATCGTTTGGGTCATTTGATAAAGCTGTTAAAGGTCTTGAATTAAGACAAGCCTCTATTTGAGTTAGAAATGTCTCAAATTCTTCATATGTTAATTTCGCCTCTCCAACAACACGTTTTAGATGATATTTTGTTGATTTTATACCAGATTCCCAGAGACCACCCATGTGTGGTGCACCCGGTACATTTAAATGCCATTTAATATCATGATCAGATAAAAAATTGTTAACACTTTGATTGTAGCCCTTTGATTTTGAAAGTCTTTCAAGTTCCCTGATTTTACGTTTTGCACCAACAAAATTAGAACCGCAATCGCTGTATATGTCACTGCATTTGCCTCTGCGGGAAATGAATCTCTTTAGCGCTGCAATGAAGGCATCTGCTGAAAGATCAGTCACTAATTCCAAGTGTACAGCTCTTGTAATGAAACAAACAAAAAGAGCTATGTAAGCTTTGAATGATTTGGAACCTCGACCCTTTGAAGCTTTGATTTGGAAAGGACCAGCATAATCTACTCCACATCGCAAAAAGGCGGGAGCAGGGGAAATGCGAGCGGATGGTAAGTCGCTCATCATTTGATTAGTGATGGAAGCTCTAAATCTGCAACATTTTACACATTTTCTGATTAAATTTCTAATGACATCTCTGGCACCCATAATCCAGTATTGCTCTTGGATAGAAGATTGCATAAGTTGTGGACCAGCATGCAAGAGAATTTCATGGTGATGTTTAACAATGAGATCAGTTAAAATGTGCTTTTTTGGCAGTAAGATGGGATGTTTTTGGCCGTATGCGAGATTCGCATGTCGCAAGCGACCGCCCACCCTGAGAATTCCTGAAGAATCTAAAAATGGATTTAGACATAGAATTTTGCTTCTACAGGATAATGATTGATTCTCTTTCAATGCATTGATCTCACTATTAAACTCCATGTATTGTACTGATTTAATTAACACATGCATACTTTTAGTAAGTTCATTAGTTTTTAAAAAACCAGTTACCTTACCATTTGTATTTCTACAGTTGTTTACAAACCTTAAACACAATGCTGTAATACGTTTAAGTTTGAAAAGAGATGAAAATCTGCAATATAAATCATTAATATTAGACAAATGATTAGTTGAAGTAGTTGAATGTAAAATATGTCTTTGCTCAGGTGCAGGATCAGTTAAGTTCTGTAGAGAAGATTCTGGAAGAGAAAAAAATGATTCATGAAGAAATTTTGGTCCACACAACCACATGGAAGTGTGAAGAGCTGATGATGACACTCCACGGGTTGCTATGTCGGCAGGATTCGTATTGCTTGTGACATGATGCCACTGGGTAGAAGACGACAAGGTCTGAATCTTTGCCACTCTGTTGGCAACGAAAGTCTTCCATCGGCTGGCATCAGATCCTAGCCAGGCAAGCACAATAGTGGAATCAGTATAAAAGTGCGCTTGTGATATAGGGATATCTAATGCTTTACAAGTAAAGTCCATCAATTTAGTTAGAAGGAGTGCACCACATAATTCCAATCGAGGAAGTGAAATAGTTTTAAGCGGTGCAACCTTTGTCTTGGCTATTACCAACTGAACATTGATGTTTCCAGTGTCTGAGACTGAGCGACAGTAAACCACCGCTGCATATGCCTTTTCTGAGGCATCACTGAAACCATGCAACTGAAATTGTTCGTTGGAATCAAGAAATAAGTATCGCGGTATTGTAATGTCTTTCACAAATTGCACATCTTTTTTAAATTGCCTCCATTCAAATTCAATATCAGGAGGAATTTTCTCATCCCACTGCACCTGACGTTTCCACAGTTTCTGCATGATCAATTTGCATTGAATTGTCAAAGGTGACAACCATCCAAGGGGATCAAATGTCTTAGCTATAGTAGCCAGAAGTGTTCTCTTGGTAAAGATCTCTTCAAGAGATGACGAGTTTAAATTGAAGAAGAATACATCAGATGCTGAATGCCATAGTACACCTAAGGTTTTTTACTGTGTCATCATTATCAATGATTAAGGAATTGTGTAAATGAAAATTGGCGTCAATCGAGTTCAAGACTTCGTTGCAATTAGAAGCCCATTTTCTCAAAACGAATCCACCACTTGATAGCATCTGGATCATTTGAGCTTGTAATTCTAGAGCTTGCGATATTGAATTGGCTCCTGTCATCAAATCATCGACATAAAAATCTCGAAGGGCTGCTCTAGAAGCCATAGGAAATTTTTCTGCTTCTTGTATTGCTAATTGTTGCAAGCATTTTATTGCTAGATATGGTGCTGATGCAGTACCATAAGCAATTCTAGTTAATCTGTAGTCTTGAATAGGTTTGTAAATAGAGTCCCGCCAGACTACTCTTTGAAAGTCGGAGTCTTCTAAAACGATCTGCCGGTACATTTTTTCGATGTCTGCTGTTATGGCTATTTTGTGTTTTCTGAAACGAAGAAGTATTGTTGTTAAGTTACTTTGTAACTGTGGACCAACCATTAGCTTGTCGTTGAGAGATACACCTGTTGATGATTTTGCAGATCCATCGAAAACTACACGAAATTTGTCACCATTTTTATTGGGAACTGGATGATGTGGTAAATAAAAACTGGAACTAACTGGAACATCAATTTTATTTTCTGCAATTAATTCCATGTGGCCAAGTCTGAGATAGTCTTCCATGAATTTGTGGTATTGGTAAGACAGACTCTCATTATTTTTAAACCGACGTTCAATTTGTAGTAACCGATGCACAGCAATGTCTCTAGTTGACCCAAGTTCAGGACTAGTAACACGGAATGGAAATTTGACTGCAAACCTACCCGTCGAATCACGAGAGAAAGTCTGCTCGAAATGATTTTCGCATGCTGTTTCTTCCTTTGTGTAAGGTTTTGTTTCAGAAATCTCTTCCAATTTCCAAAATTTGTCAAGTTGAAATTCAATAGCAGTGCAGCTTACATGATTTGAAATAATTGTTCGTGAGGTATTTTGAGTCTTGCCGAGAATCACCCAACCGAATATTGATTCTAGAGCAGATAATGAATGTCCTGGAACATTGTAATGTCCGCTAAGCATGATTTCTCCGAAAACGTCTGCGCCCAACAAAATGTCTATAGGGCCAGGCTTGAAGTAATTGACATCTGCTAATTGTAATTTATTAAATGCAGTCAAAACAGAAGCATCGACTTGCAGTTGAGGAAGATCACAGGTAATTTTGGGTATGATTAATGCATCAACTGTAATACTTGCTTGTTTGTAAAATAATGATGTTATGTGTAATTGAACTAAACCTGTAACTTTCCCTACCTTTCGCGAACTCAATCCGTCAACACTTATATTAACACTGCTGCGTTTTAGTTGCAATAAATTAACACAACTCTCCCTAATAAATGAGCCTTGACTGGCTGAATCAATCAGTAACCTGCATTTTTGAAAAGTGCCATTAATGTCTTTGACATAAACAGTTGCCGTTGGTAATAAAACTGTTTGTGTAGCAGGTACAATTGCATTATTGCTACTAATAGTAGAAAGTTCACTTTCTGTGTGTGCGTCTGATTTTGTCTCTTTTGAATTGCATAATATTGTATTATGAGGCTTTGCACAGATTTTGCACATTCCCGCACGACATTTAGAAATCTGATGTGTTTTATTATCCTTTAAACAATTAGCACATAATTTGTACTTTTTTATTATATCCCACTTTTCCTTGATCGGAAGGTCTAAAAAGCTATTGCATCTAAATAAACCAAAATGAGAATCGCTTTTGCAGTGAACGCACACATTCGTTACGATTTGTGAAGAATAGACAGATTTATTGCTTTTCTCCCTGCTTGCTACACCGTCGGTACTATAAACACTTGTGCGTTCTCTTTGGCACTTTGCCAAACTAGCTATAGCACAGGCGCGGTTTACTATGAAAGTTTTGAAGTCAGCAAAAGAAGAAATTTTGTTATTCTGTTGCAATGTCCATACTCTGAGTGTTTCGGAATCAAGCTTGCCTTTTAACAAAAAAATAATTATGGTATCCCAATGCTCTACTGGCTGTTTTAGGATTTTTAATGTATCAATGCATTGTTGCGTTGTGTCTATTAATTTACGTAAACCTGATGCTGTTTCTTGTTTTAAAACAGGCTGCGTAATTAATTTATTTAATGCAGCATTTACGATTTCAGCTACATTTTCGTAACGTTCTGAGAGTGTATTCCATGCTTTTTTGTAATTTTCATTAGAAATCTGAATGGATTGCAATAAAATGGCTGCTTCACCTCTTACAGAAAGTTTTAAGTATTGCAACTTTTGGCTGTCACTTAAACTATCGTTATTCCCTACACTTGCTAAAAATAAATCTCGAAATGAAATCCAATCAATGTAATTTGAAGTAAATACTGGAAGTTCTACACGCGGAAGCTTTAAACTATTGACATTAGCATTAACTGAATTTTGACATGCAGAAGTATTTGCATCTTTCTTATTGAGTTTATTTACTTCTTCTTTTAAAATAATTTTCAATGTGTCTAATTTAGAAAATATCTCATGTATTTCCTGTTCATATTTATCAAATTCTTTATCAGAGCATTCAGTTAGAATATCATTGTTTAATTTGTTTAATTCAGTATCTAAAGTTTTAACATCGTTCTCATAAACTTCGATTATAGAAATAGAAATTGTTTGATTTTTTAAATTGTCTAATAGATTAGATAATCTAGTAAGCTTACCTTTAAATATTCGCTTTTGCTTTAGAAGTGTATCCATGACCTTCCCAACTGAGAGCGACGCTTTGATGCTTGTTTTGTTTCGTTTTCGATTTAGCTCTGTTGAGCGAAATTCCTTTGATTTGTAATGCTGTCGTCGACACTTTATGTACTACACGTCATCCTTAAGTATTTGACTTAATGAATTAAAGCTTGCTGGGGCTTCGACGGACCATGGACGGGGATGGGAAGTAGTAGCGTGCGACCATTTTGAAATCGTTTATTGAACTACAAAAAAAATACATAGACAAAAACATATGTGGCGTCCCCTAGCGGAGAGCGGAGTTGAAGTGTTTTGACCTTGGGCCGTGAACATAAGGTTATAATTCCCCCCCATTTTTTAAGTAAAGATTTTATCATAACAATAATTTGTCTTTGTGTTACTATATACACGTCTATTATATCTTTTTATGTTGTTTTAATTTTTTTTAAATCTTCTCATTTCAGGGGGTCCAAAGAATTATGCATTTAAAGCATCTACTTGCTAAATACATTATAAAGTCCGTGGATTCAATCTAAATTTCAAAAATTGCCAACTTCTCTATTTTTATTCATGCCCAAGATCGTTTCATGGCAGAAATTAATTTAAAAATTTAAACAAAACTAACAAAAATGATAGTAAAAAAGGGACAATTTAAGTAACAAATAATAACAAGAAAAACATAGAAAATTAATTTCAAATATTATCAAAACGTATATAAAATATTAAAAATGATGCATATAGTACCCACGATTATAAACGATTACTTGAATAGTTTAAGATTATATATTAGTGAATAGAAAATTGTAAATAAAATATTAGAAATGATGCAAAAACTGGCCATGCTCATTTCAGGGCAAAAATTAATTTTAAAAATTTAAAACAATAAAAACTTACGAAATTGATACTCTGACGACGAGGGATACATCAATTATTTGAAAAATTTCCATTGTTATTATATTCGAGTTACCATGACTTCATACATATGTTATTGATCAGTATGTTAGTAGTCTATTACCTAAAAAATATACTTATAAGCCCTATAAACTTTACGGATCAGTAATATAAAGATTTATTTTTGAGTTATAGTGTGTCATGTATAGCCTAACTTTACAGTAAATTTTTACAACTTTAAAAAGACAATCTACTCTTTGTAAAATAAACCGCAGAAAATTATTAAAAGTTCTCAGAATAAAAGAAATCACTTTTTAAACAGAAAAATAGATGAATTTTAGAAAACAAGGTATTTTAAGGTATTATAAGTATTTGTATATAGTTTTTCTTGTACAATAATTTGTTTTTCCATTTTTCTCAAAACTGATTTTTACATGATTTTACTTATCGCAAAACATGATAACTGAAAAATTTGAAGCTCAAATGCTTTGAAATTTTAAATGTATGTTATACAAATGTAAATGCAGGGAATAGACTACAACCATGGTTAGCGGACAATTTTTTTGGAATTTATAGTCCTTTAATTCATAAATTACATGTAATTTTTGAAAAATATCTCCTATCATTGCACTCGAGTTCCCATAACTTCACAGATATATTATTGATTACTTTAATAATAGTCTATTCCCTGAAAAATAGATTTAGGAACATTATCAATTTTACAAAATAGTGATACAGTGAACATATTTTGCAGCATAAAACTCCAACAAATTATTTAAACCATAAATTATAGTGCTTTTTTAGAGTTTTAAATTGCTTTTATTCATAAAGTTTATATAAAAAGTAAAAAAGTCCAAAATTTCAAAAATTCACCTCTGAAGGTATACAGATGCCTTCCCCCCCCTAAACCTTTGAAGCATAAGGGCTGTCGCGATCCACTACTTATATATAAGTCGCGATTCATTTTATAAAATTGATGCTTGCATCTACATAAAATTCTATCCCTTTTTAAACTTCCTACTCTCTATTAATAACTTTTTTACTTTACCACTTTTTATTATTTATATTGCTATCTAGGGCCAAATGGTTATTTCTTTTAATGTAATTTTAATTTTAATTATTGTGTTACCATAACTGAACTGGCAAATCCTGATACTCACCCTGATTGATCTAATACACTCTCACGACGGGGGGGGGGATACAGCTTTCAGCTTAGGAGCCCCGATCAAACTACTACTAGTTAAATTTAAGACCCTGTCAGTCAAAAAGGTGGTTATTAGACATTTTCATATTAGATCCATGACTTAATATCCCTAAAATTTGTGTAAAAGTTGATAAAAATTTTAATAATTTTTGTTCAAAAAAGTTATTAAAATTTCTCTCTATACGCATATTGTTCCTTGTACGAAACATTGCGGGAAGTTTTATTTTAATTGTCAGAAAATGCAGCACTCGTTACAAGAAAGTTTCACTTCTCCCGTACCTATTTTTGTATCATGATAAGAGAAGTTTAGGTTTGATATGAGTTATATGTTTGCTCAAGTGATAATATCTAAAACAAACGATAAAGTTTATTTTCTTATTATTTATTGTCATGTGTTCTTCGAGTCTCTTTTACAAAGAATAAATTAAGGCTAGTGGTTCCGAAACTTTTTTGCCCACGTGTCCCCTTCTCCTTGCCCTATCATCTTGCCCAAGTGAAATATAATAGCAAAATATAATATAAATATATAATAACAAAATATAATAAGATATAACTATATAATAACAAAATATAATATAATATTAGCTGCTTCGCACCCAGGCTTCGGTCTGGGTAAGTAAGGTTCCAAGTATAGTTCAAGGTCAAGGTAATTGGGTTTAACTTGTACCGTCGAGAGACATTCTCGATGGTACCGGTTTAACGGAGTGCCTAGCGAAGTGGAAGGTCTTCACTTTAACCTCCGAATGTAAGCAGATCAAAACATAAATTTAGGCCTCTAGAAAAAATGGGATCCAAACGAAAATTTAATACACTTCAGCTCACAAGGAAGAGAGGAGGTGAGGACGTTCTCATAAAAAATTATGAGTAACCAACGCGTTGTCTAATTAGGGGATAATTAGACTGTAACATTGACAATGACCATTCGGTATGGTTAACAGCAATGCATGGATTCAACAACATGAAGCTCAGAAATAATAAAAAAGTAGTACAATAAAAATAACAGGGACAATAAAAAAGTTGCAACTTGGTACAGCAAATAAAAATAAACAAAAAGTGACAACACTAACAAAAAGATATATTTTTGAGTTTTATAAAATTTTAAAATCTTTATTAAGCATTTTTTCAGTTTTTTTTTTTAAATTTTATAAACATAAAACAAGACAAAACATTACGAAAAATAAAAATAAACGAGAGCAAAGTAGCGGAATGATACGATACCCAAAGTATTGGAAAATGAAAAATTAATAGAAAAATAGCCAAAAGATACAGAAAACGGTATTTCACGATAAAAAAATAGCAAAAAATAAATTCCAAGTATAGTTTTAGAACAACTGCTATAAATAAAGCAGTAATAAAAATGTTAAATCAACCTGGTATGCTGCAAATTGCCGATGAATATAAGTTTATTAACAATAAATCGTGTAGCAGAGAGATTGGGTGGGGAATTCGTAACCTTCCTCGATGAATTCCTGATCAAGGTTCTGAAGTCATCCACCGGGTTTCGATTACGATATAAATATATACTACAATTCTCATGGAAGGTTAGAAACCCTACACCATCTCCAAGATATATTAATGTGTAAGGATTGGTTCATTACGGCAAGTTGAAGGGGAAGAACCCAAATTTTTTTACTAATCCGTTGTTAATAGAACTTAATTCCATTTTTATTGAATTAAGTACTATTAACCCAACCCTTTTCAAATACTAACATTAGGGTGCTGGCCTTCGGTACCGGAATTCATGGGTTCGAATCCCACTGTGGCATGGATGTTCGTAGCCGTTCGGAATCGTCTTTAAACAGTAGGTCCCGGTATCATTAGCCCTCGTGTTGCAAAAAGTAGACCGTAGCACTCCAAACCAAACCAAATACTAACAAATCAATTCCTTTCATGTGTCACCGAAAGATTAATATGAGCTTTCGAAAGTGCATTTTATGAAACGGTAAGTATATTTCTATTACTTAGTTGATATAGCTAAAACTTTGCTGTTGTATTAGGGTTGGCAACTAAGTCATTGCCGCTTTTGTCGATAGATTCACTCTACACTTTCTTTTGACAACGATCTAGCCTCCCAGTCGAAGTGGATGAAACCCATATCAAGACCATTATCGATTCAGATCGTCACCGCACAACACGAGACATTGCAGAGAAGCTCAATGTATCGCATACATGCATTGAAAAAAAATTAGAAACCCTTGGTTATGCCAAGAAACTTGATTTATGGATCCCTCACCAGCTAAAGGAAATTCATTTGACATAACGGATTAGCATCTGTGATTCGCTTCTGAAACGCAATGTCTTCAAGATCTTCAAGATGATGGGTCAACTGGATTACCTGGGCCAAGCCCTCAAATCCAGAGATTTCTTACAGTAAGCAGAGAAATTGACAACGAGCAGAGCATAAACAAATAAAAGATGAAAGATAAGGATAGAATGAGGGATTCGTGAGTTCATAACACAGTAACTAAAGAGTAGAGAGTTTAGGGATAGGAAAACACAAAAATATTTTTTTTTTTTTTTTGCCAGGGACATCAGAACAGTATTGAAAACAACTAATTTGAATACTACGTTCCGCCCTCACCAAAGGGAACGCAATGAAAATGATACATTTCTGAAAAACCTAGTTACTGTCGACAAAAAGTGGATAATTTATAAAAATGTTACTTGCAAGAGATCGTGGGTGAAGCAAGATCAACTAGCCCAAACAACATCAAAAGCAGAGATTCACCAAAAAAAGATGATGCTGTCAGTCTGGTGGAATTACAAAGGAATTTTGTATTTTGAACTCATGCCACAGAACCAAACGATTAATTCAAATGTGTATGTTGAACAACTCGATAAGATGAACGATGCAATTGAAGAAAAGCGGCCGGTATTGTCAAATCGGAAGGGAGTTGTTTTCTATCATGATAACGCAAGGCCCCACACATCTTTGGTGACTTGGCAAAAATTATTGGAACTGGGTTGGGATGTTTTGTCCCACCCACCATATAGTTCTGATCATGCGCCTTCGGATTACCATTTGTTTCGTTCCATGCAAAACTCTTTAAATGGTAAAATTTTTAATAATTCGGATGATGTCAGATCACACCTAATTCAGTTTTTTAATAGCAAAGATCAGACATTTTACGAACGGGGAATTTTTACACTGCCAGAAAGATCGAAAAAGGCCATCGACAAGAACGGGCAATATCTAATTGAATAAGGTTATACTTTTTAACAAAAATTCTGAATTTTCCTTCTTATTTGAAATCGTCAATGACTTAGTTGCCATCACAATACAATGTCTAAGACGTGATTTGGCGATCTATTTTCTTGGGCTATGCTCTGAATAATTGATTACTTCATTCAATTTCGTATTTCCTTTGACCATAAATTGTGAGTAATTGTATCAGAGAAGCTACGAAAAAAATTTCATAATTTAAAGGTTTTATTAAAAAAACAACTGAAGGACTGAAACTAATTGTAGTCCAATTACAATGGCACAAAAATTATTTGTATAAGCTTTTAAAAACTGTCATATCCGCAAAAGAGCTTTAATAAACCAGATATTAGATTGCACACTTAAATTGTATTGCTGAAAGATGTTTGTTCAAATGACTACTTCGAAGAAGCTTTGTTATGTACAATTAGTTTAAATTTGGGAATTAAAAATGAAAATTTGTAATATTTTTTAAATTGCCTATTATTTTTACTTTTCAGTTTGCTAAATATATTTTATCATTTTACAATTGCTGTTAGAATCCCAGATTAGTAGTTTGATCAGATGGTGACATTTACAAACGTTTACTAAAATGATACAAAACCCTATTTTAAATAAAATTAAATAATTTTATTTAAAATAGGAATAATTAATTATTAATTATTAATAATAATTTTAGTTTTATAATTTTTAAAATATAATTATATAATAAAATTACTATTTTAACTTTGGATTGGCTGTGGTAGATTGTTTCGATGCACGAAAACTAAGCGTAACTTCCTACTTAAAGCCAATTTCTGCTTTCTTTGCAATCAGGGTTGTAGCCAGAAATTATTTTTGGAGGGGGACATTGTTTTTTGTAAAGGATACTTCAGTAAAACTAGAGGTTTTCTTATGTATGTATACTCCTAATTAGTATCATAATACAATGGGATTTTAAAATATCAAAATGATTAAAAAATAATATAATGAACAAATTTTTATCCTTGAATGAATCATGTAGTAACTACACAATGAATTAATAGCAAAATTAACATTGAAAATATATAAACTATACATGGTATTAAATTTCAATTTTTAAAACAGAAGTATAACTAAAGAAAAAGAATAATTTTGAAAGAAAATGAAAATGTTCAAATTTTTACTTTATAATATAAAATATGCTCTTTTTTTTTTTAAATTTCGCCAAAAAATTTTCACAATTTCTTCCAATTGCACAACACTATTGGGATCAGTTGCCAAAAGTGCTAGTCAATCTGTTCTTACATATCGAATCCAATTTGCACCTACTCCTTAACTCAACGTCAATGTTCTAAGCCCACTTTTGTCTATGGGCCCTACCATATTCACTCCGACAAGAGTCACGAACGACATAAACGTCATAATGACGTCACGAAGGGGAGGGAGTCACCAAGAATTGGAATTTGGTACCATATTCAACAAACGGACGACATAAGTCGTTCCATCTATCTCACTTTTGAGACATACCAGTCACCGAGTATTTGGTACGTGACATAGCGTATACAGTGTAGCAGTGAAAACAAGAATAAAGATGGCAGCTCTCATGCAAGCATTTGTTTATATGTAAAGGTTAAAATGTCGTGAGAAGCTATTTCCCCGTAGCTGTTCAAAAATTAAAAATACTTCCTAAATACCTGTATTTTGAAAATTTAGGATATTATATGTAATTTTCAAAGCTTTTGGTAACAGTAAAACGATTTTATTTTTAAAAACAACTGTGTATTAATCAAGAACTCATTTTAAAATAATAAACATTTACCATTCGAATTATACAAAATTCTGAAAATAATACAGCCTCAAGGAGGTTTATTAGGTATGTGCATTTGGAGTAAACACATACACTATTAAATTCCTATTAGGTAAACATACAAAATATTTTCATAAGCCAGAAGTGCATCAACAAAAACACAAAATAAAATACAATTGCTCAAAAATAACAAATTTAGAAGCTAACAAACATGATAAAATGAAATATCTAAAGCGCTTTTTGTTAATTAATTTTATCAGTTAATAAAATATTGTAGATAGAAAAGTCCAGTAGTAAATAGAATCTCCATAGTATCTTAAAATATTAATGAAATTTTCCCATGATTAAAATAATATCTTTTTACTCTATAATATTCTAATTTAGAATTTTATAAAAGGAATTTAAGGATTTAAGAATATTTAATATTTCTTCTAAACATAAAATTGACAATTTAATAACTTCAGTAAATAATTTAATAACTTATACCAATGTATAACAAACGTTTAGATTATTCCGATAAGTTAATTAGGAAGGTATCAATTTTTAAAATGACATTTTGCAATCGCATATATGTACATAATCAGATGCCCAATCTTAAATTAATTACAAAAATTATACAGATGGATACACTTTAACATAATAAGCAATTAGATTACTACTTATATTTTTAGTAGTAAATAAATCTTGTTACTTAATAACAACATCATGGATCTAATCAATTGCTTAATAAAGTATATTTTGGTAAATTGTCTTTTAATCTGTATAAAAAATATTTTCAGAAACAGTTATGTTGTTTATTCCTAAATCTAATATTCAATAATTAAATAAATTCATTCACAAGCATGATCTATGTTAAATTTTATAGGTTTTTTTTTTTAGATTCATAAAAGTGTTTAAAATCTTTTTAAACACTTCTTTGAGAAAATGAAACATTTATAAACAAAGACAATACTTAATATTTAATAGACTTTGCTTCCACTATGCATTTAAGATCTAACACACACAAAATAAAGTAATATAGAGACATATAGAATAATCATAGCATATATAGTTGTATATAACATTTGCATAATAATTATAAAAATAATTTTATAACATAAGACGGAATATAAAATTTATTTCCCCAATGCTACAGATGTTTATGCATAGCTTTACTAAAATTATAATTGTGTGGATAGAATAAAAATTGTTAAACTCCTTCAATACTTTGTGTTCATGGTTAATAACATACCAATGTAATTAGACATAAACAAATCACACTAAAAAATTAATATACTATAAACAGATATCCTTTAGAAATACTTAAATGTAATTTATTAAACATTAATCAAAACAGTAAAATGAATTATCTTAAAATATGTATTAGTGACATTTCGAATTGAAAAAAAATTATAAATATGCAGCCAAAAGGAGATTCATTAGGTATGTGCATTTGAAGTAGACACATCATACACTATTGAATTTCTATTTAGCAAACTTCGACTTCAACATCTAAAACGTTTTTATAAGTTAGAATGTGCATATTAAGTATAAAAATACAAAATAAGATACCATAGCTCAAAATAATAAATATAGAAACAATAAACCGCGACCAAATAAAATATTTAAATCACATTTTGTTAATTGCTTACTAATAAAATATAGAAAGCAAAAAAAAATCAAAAAATATTAACAAATGTTTTCAAAATTTTATAACTCGTGATTAAAACTTCATAATATTCACATTTAGAATTATATAAAAAAGGAAATGAACAACTTTTGAATAGAATAACTTTTTAAACATAAAACAATTTCAAAGTTGTATAAAACATATAAAAAGTAAAATTTTAAATTTTTTGTTTAAAGGAAGCATAAATAACATGGTATATATATATATATATATATATATATATATATATATATGTGTGTGTGTGTGTGTGTGTGCATCAATAAAGCCCACTTAAACACTTTTCCATTGACATTTCACGATAAAAAGATGGTAAGTAATAAAAGTACTTGTTTTATTACAAGTACGAATATGCAAAATACAATAAGATACAATAAATAAATAAGTGCGAATATGCAATTAGAAATATACAAATCACTATCAAAAAAGTTTCTTATAGACACCATATTATAAACTGCTGAGTAATAAATAAATAGTTTATAAAATAAAAAAACGACGGACAAGTTTGAAAATTGAAGTATATATCTACATAGATTAAATGATAAAAAATTAAACTATACCTTTATTCCCCATCACTCTTTGGTATATATCCATAATCATATGAAACACATACTATCACAAAATTAATAATTATTAATCACAGAATTCATTAGACATGGCACCACACATTCAAACTAACTAGGACTAATACAAACGAGCACATGGTTCTAAAAATAAAACACAGTTAATTTTTGCAGTTAAGAATATCTACACTGTTTCCAATTATTTGATTGGTCAGTAGAGTGAAGATGACTACATCATTTAGCTCCGCCTTTATCAGAAACGTAATTGGGGGTGTAGCCGTAGTAGGAGGAGTCACAGACCAGTTACTATGTCACTGGATGGCAATATGGTATGAAATAGTCGCTTGGCCGACATAATCCAGGCGTGCGACAGTGATTCTGAAGATCGTCATTTTCAGCCGTGACTCTTGTCGGAGTGAATATGGTAGGGCCCTATGCACAGCTAGGCAGATGACACACACATGGTCCATTTTCTTTCCACGAAACGGTGTTTTAGAATTTCGGAGGGGGACCAGGTCCCTAAATCCCTCCCCTTGCCTACACAGGCGCCTGGAACCTGGTATTCCATTCCGCCTGTGATTGGCTGGTAAGTACATTGGTAGATTTCTAAAATTGGCGAAATATCTTGGAGACGCTTTCCGTGAATTTGTATATTATTTCAACAATCCGAAAGAGACGGGATCGTATACAGAATTTTTTTTCAAAGGGAGGGGAGGGAGAGAGTATATATTTAATTAAAGGCTTACTGATATTTAATTAAAGTAAAAACTTGTGGAAAGAGGGTTCACGCTGTAATTGCCTCTTGTGGAGGCTCTACCAGCTATTGATTATGAATATAGTTAGGTTTTCTTTCTATCACAGGTGTCCAAATACTTATTGGTAGACATATATATATATATATATATATATATATATATATATATATATATATATATATATATATATATATATATATATATATATATATATATATATATGCCCATATTGGTATCTTATAGATTCAGTAGTGAATACATAGATTACTTTTGGATAAAAATTAAAAATAATTTCGTCATTTAGCGGGTAACAAATATTTAGGATTGTTATTTAAAAATCTGCAGACGAAAGCTGAAGCTGCTTGTTAACAAAAGATTAACAAAATCAATTACTATCAACACCACGAAACAAATAGTTTTGTTAAGTTTTCATAATTCTTGATACGACTAAAAAATAGCATAATTTTAATGTTATTTTCAGATTATTTTACGTCTTGCTTAGGATATCTTGTTTAGGATTTTTTTTACATGCTTCTATTTGTTATTAATAGAAAAGAGTTAATATAATAATAAATTGGCTAAAATATTTCTCGATTATGACTACGAACATTGGTTATCTTCCCAGTAATAAAATAAAATTGAAAATGTTTGGTTGACAAAAAATATCTTTGGACCTAAAGCTGCTAATAAATATGTCTCTTTTTGTTATGTAAAATAATTGAAAGACAGCTGAAGCGGTTTGTAGAAATAATGAAGTTGTCACGACCGCGAAGTTTAGGTTTGCCGTTTGGCAACGGCGAAAGAGTTTTTAGCTTTTAGAATAAACCTTTGTGTGTGGAAGGATGCGATGAATTAAGAACGCATCGAAACATTTCACCTTTTGATTTAGATGATTTCGTAGATTTAGTTTTTAATGTTTTGTGTAGTGTTCGTGTTCGTTAAAATAAAATGTGGTGTTACGAACTTTTGAATTTATTTGAGAACTTTCGACATAAATGGAATAGAACAGAAGTCATTCTCATGACTGTCAAACATTATTAATACTTTGTAATATAACAGCAGTGACTTGCCTCGGTGATATCTGCCTATTTACACCTTGAAAATTTGTTGGTTTTGTATTCGTACCCACTTCATGGAGGATTGAATCATAGAATCTACATTGGCCGGATGTTCTAATTAATTGGAAGTCAGACATCCCTGATCTTAATAAAAATTTTATTTCCACAAAGATATCAAACAATCTACATAAACAAAAAAATGTATGCAAATCATTTCATAAATATAAAAATCGTTCGATTAAATATTGACATTCATGTCCATTTTTATGCAAAATTCAAACATGCTGTGAATAAAATGCAACAAAAACTGAATTTAATTAATTCATTTTCACTTTTAGACCGACACAAACCATAAATACAAATTTTTGGCGTTTCAAAAGCATAAATTATAATTCATATCCAACACTTCCTACAGACATAGATATAAAAACATCAATCATATTATCAATACAAAATTCACCCCACAAAAATGTTCTAATTATATTATCATTTATGCATGTAAATCAGAAAAATCAAACTAAAGACAAAATACAATTGGAACAATTAATTATTTTTTTCTGTGGGAGTGGTAAAAGAAGCAAAAACACAAAACTGATTCAAAATCTAAAAAATAATATTATTCTTTTAGATTTTGTTCTTATTTTCAAGACTATAGAGCACCAGTGTTCCCACCTTTTAAAAAGAACAAAATTTACAGCCTCTCAGATCGAGAGCATATTCAAATCGATTATGAAATGGATCGACGATTTTGAACGTGTTGAGGGAAAAAAATACTAGAAGTTTCTCTAAAGATATTACAATTAGTGTCACAAGCTTCCACGAAGTGGGCTTGGATATGTATACTTGTGCGATTTATTCCCTCAGTGAGTCATACTGGTTTTCCATAGTGTGCTGCCACAGAAAAGGGTTTGAACATGGTTGTGATACAGGCGAATATCTTACGGCAAATGACAGCAAATTGAAAATTATATACAGTAGGACCTCGATTAGTCGAATTTCAAAGGGAACCAATTATCTAATTGAGTTAAAGTGTGCAACTTACAATTAGTAACTTGGAATATGATAACAAAATTAAAAATGTGACTACCAAAAATTTCGAGGAAAACATAATACAAAATAAAGTTTATTTACGCGAAATTTACGAAGTGCAATATTTGAGTAGGATGGGGCGGTAGAAGCCAGTCTGCTAGGAAAAATATACATTAGGCTGCTAGTAGCAGTTGGGAATGATTTTATGGATGAATAGTAACAGCCTGTATGGACATCTTTAAGTTTAAAGCATAGAAATTAAGTTAAAATAAATTTTAGCGAAAAATTTAAATTCGTAAAAATTCGAATTAAAGAGATTCTCCTGCATTTCCTAAATATTTACAGCTTGTGCTGTTGCTCCTTTTGTCTTCAGATAATGAACATTTATCATACATACAATAAAATATATATATCAAACAGAAATGAACTTCACCATAAATTTTACTTTTTCTCAAGTATTAGTTTTGGACACTAGATAAAAGTCAAACATCTCTATCAAGTAACAGATGAAGTCCAGTTTCTTAACATTTCTTTATTTTTTGGTTTATTTTTTTTTATAAATATTTTATATATTCATGTATATAAATCTATTTCGGTACTCTGTACCTAGCCGCCACAATTTGGAATTATCTCTGGAAAGGGCGGCATTTCCAGAGAAAATGGGAAAACTATATCAATCGATTTAATTGGATTAAAAATTGAAAGATGGTTGTAATTTCAATTGCAATAAAATTACCTTACTGAACAATTTATAATTATTTACAGTATGAATAATGAAAAAAATAAAATGTTACATAAGAATTCATTCTTTAATTTATAACATTAGCTTTGATTCTTAACATTGTTCTTTTAAAATCTTTTATTTAACATTAAATTTTAGGTATATTTACTTAAATTTAAAATGATATAAGTAAACTTTTATTTATTTATTTTTTCATTTTTAATAATTTAAAAATTTTCTTGGTTTTAAATATATTTATAATATATATATATATATATATATATATATATATATATATATATATATATATTACATTTTTAATATATATTTTTCACATTGCTCTTCTAGTAAATTTTCTCAGTATTATAAAATTGTTAGCTATTCATTGTTTAAAAATAATTTCAATATTAAAAAATATATATGTTTTTAAAGCGAAACAATCATTGATTTAGTTCACATATTTTCACTGAAACAGTAACAGAAAAATTAGTATTTAAATGGAAAGTAGATATCCAGATCAGGGTTATCAGACTAGTAGTTACCGATTCTCAAGTCAGAAACATTCTAAACATATAGACACAAAATAACTTAAAAAAAAATTCTACGAAAATAAATATTCTATTAAAGTGGCAATAATGACTTGAAAGAACCTGTAGCACTTACATAAGAAATTAACAAAATTAATTAATATCATCCCCATGAAACTAATAATTTGTCAAGTTTTCATAATTCTCGATACGACTCCAAAATAGATAATATAATTTTGATGTTATTTCAAGTTTACTTTTACATCTTGTGTAGGATATCTTGTTTACGTTTTTTTTCACATCTCCAATTGTTATTAAATGAAAAAAGTTAATTTAATAATAGATTGACTCAAATATTTCTTGCTTATGACTATAAACATTGGTTTCGTTTCAAATCACTAATAAAAAAATAGAAAATGGTTGAGGAAAAATATTTAGGACCTGAAGCGGCTAATAAATAAATATATCTCTTTGGTCATGTAAAATAGTTGGAGGGCAGCTGAAGCTGTTTGTCGAAATAAGGAATTCACTCTCATGACTATCAAACTATATTAATATTGTTAATATAACGGCAGTCAGTTGCCAAAATGATATCCGCTTATTCACACCGCGATAATTTGGTGGTTTTGTGTTCGTCTCCCCCAGCCCACTTTATGGAAGAGTGTGACACTAGATTGGCCGGGTATTTTAGTTAATTTGGAAATCATGCACCCTGATCTGGATAAAAACTTCATTTCCATACAGATAATGACATGTGACACAAATCATGTACGCAAATATTTTGAGTATGAAAACAATAAAATGTTAGTTCACAATCAAAATTATTTCACATAAATCAAAAATATATATACAAATCATATTAGAAATAGGACTACGACTAAATATATATTAATATTCAAGAACATGACACGGAAAATCAAAACATGGTACGAAAATAAATGTATATATAAATATAACTAAAATTAACTAATTCATTTATGTTGTCTGAAATAACACAAGACATGTACGCAAATATTGAGTGTAACAAGCATAATCATGATTAATGTTTGAGCCATTATGTATACGAAGATATAAAACACTTAGATAATACTACAAACACAAAATCATTTGGATAATATTATCAATCTTATCATAAATGAAACAAATGAATGATAAAATACAATTAAAATTTAACTAATTCATTTCACTTCCTGGGTGATTAGTCAAAAGAAGCAAAAACAAAATTATTTAAATTCGTGAAGAATAATTATTCTTATTTTACATTTTGTTCTTATTTTCAAAACTGTGGAGCACCGGAATTTTTTCCGTTATTCACTAGAAAAAAAAAAAATACTGCGTATAATATCGAGATCATATTTAAATCGATTATGAAATGTATCGACAATTCTGAAAGTGTGGAGGGAAAAAATACTTAAAGCTTCTATAGAGATATTGCAACTAGCGTCACAAGATTCCATAAGTGGGCTGGGGTATGTATACTTGTGCGATTTATTCCCTCAGTGAGTAATACCGGTACATGTGCTGCCACAGAAAAGGGTCTAAACGCGGTTGTGATATAAGCGAATATCGTACGACAAATGACTGCCTTGCAGAGTGAAAATACAGTAGGGCCTCAATTAGTCGAATTTCAAAGGGAACCATGTATCTAATTGAGTTAAATTGTCTTGGAATTTACAATGTGATAACAAATTTAAAAAAAGTGACTATCAAAAATTTCGAGGAAAGCATATTACAAACTAAAGTACATTTAAGCGAAATTTACAAAAAGCAAAATTTGAGTAGGATGGAACGGTAAAAGCCAGTTTATGGGGAAAACTATATTTTAGATGATAGTATAAGTTGGGAACAGCCTGCACGGCCTTTGTTCAAGCTATGGGTGTCAAGTAATAGTCATTTTTTTCATTATTTTAATTTATTAAAATTCGAATCAAAGAGGATCTCCTGTATTTTCTAAAATTTTACAGTTTGTGTTGTTGCTTCTTTTGCATTCGAATAATGAAATTTTATCACAAACACAATAAAATATATACATAAAAAAGAAATGAACTTCATCATAAATTTTACCTTTCTCTCTAGTTTTAATTTTGGGCACTAAATAAAAGTCAAACATCTCTATCAAGTTACAGATGAAGTTCAATTTCTAAATATTTCTTTATTTTTTGGTAATTTTTTTTTTAAATATCTTATATACTCATGTATATAAATCTATTTCAGTACTCTGTACCTAGCCGCCACAATTTGGAATTGACTCTGGAAAGGGCGGCATTTCCAGAGAAAATGAAGGATTTCATTTTAACAAATATAATTAGATTAAAAATTGGAAGGTAATATTAACTTTTATTATGATAAAATTAGCATACTATATAACGTAAAAGTATTTTGAATTTAACCATATATAAAATAAAATAATATTTAATAATTCATTCATTCATTCATATTTTTAATTTTTAATTCAATTTTATATTATCAAAATCTTCTATTATTTTTACATTTTTATTAAATATATTCATTTCAATTTAAAATAATTTAATAAAGCATAATTTTTTAAATTTATTTTATATTTTAATAATTAATACTTATGTTATTTTACTTTATAAATATTTTTTACGTTTTTAACTTTAATTTTTCTAATTTATTTATTTCATTTCCCAGACATTCGTATAAAGTTATTACATTTTAAGCAATCTATATGATATTAATAATAATTTTTCATATTTAATTTTTTTTAATTTTTTAATTACACATATATGCTACACAATTTTAAGCATAAAACAATTTTGTAAAGAAAAATAGTTCATTTTGTAAGTTGTCGTTACAAGAGCTTTTAAAATTGGCTCTTAATTGTTTTTCAATTTCTTGGTTCTTGTTGAGTATATAGGGGCACCAACGAGGCATAATATCTTGAACTGTAACTCTGACCAATGCCGTGTGCTCCAGATTGACTTTCAGGGGATTTTTAAAGCTGATGACATGTAGTTGCGGATCACTAGTATTCCGCAAAATTATCTCCCTTTCTTCACAAGTTTCTATTTTGGAATTTGAAGTTAAGTTGAACGCTTTGCAAGAAACTTTCATCTTCCTCTGTTGGGAAGAAAAATTAATCAAGTTCTTTTTATGACATTAATTTAGAAGTACTATATTGACACAAAGTTTCTTAATAACATAAAACAAGTTATGAAACAAACAAAAATTCTATGCATGTATGTATAATCAGACTACGATCATCTAAGATAACGTTTCTCAACTGTTTTTGGTTGACAGTAAGCTAAAAAATATCTGAAATTACCTAAGATAGTAACAATCAAAATTATATTCATGTAGATATTGTTTTGGTCTTTGGAAAAAAATTGTGATCACAACAGACATAAGACAGAAACGTTAAAGACAACTTGAGGTTGGTTTGAACTAGTACATTATAAGGAAAGAAAGTTTTTCGTTGTGAGATTAGAAATAAAGTCAAACAAATCTTTACCAAAACGAACTTTAACAAGAACTTTCGATAATAATGACTTAACGTCAAACAAAACCCCATGGAGCCTTGAGACATGAAATTTGTAGGAAAAATAAATAGAAGGGGAACAGGGAAACATATTTCTAACCAAAAAGGGGAAATGAATTCAAACCAAAGATTTAAACGCTTACAAGAGTTGACAGTATGAGATAATATATATGAAAGGCATTCCACTTTTATGAACTTTAAGCAATCACTAAACAGTTGACACAAAGTTTCTTAATAACATAAAACAAATTATGAAACAAACAAAAATTCTATGCATGTATGTATAATCAGACTACGATCGTCTAAGATAATGTTTCTCCACAGGTTTTGGTTGACAGTAAGCTAAAAATATCTGAAATTACCTAAGATAATAACAACCAGAATTGTATCCATGTAGATATTGTTTTGGTCTTTGGAAAAAACTGTCATCACAACAGACATGAGACAGAAACGTTAAAGACAACTAGATGTTGGGTTGAACACGTACATTATAAGGAAAAAAAGTTTCTCGTTGTGGGATTAGAAAAAAAGTCAAACAAATCTTTATCAAAACGAACTTTAACAAGAACTTTGGATAATAATGACTTAACGTCAAACAAAACATCGTGGAGCCTTGAGACATGAAATTTGTAAGAAAAATAAATAGAAGGGGAACAGGGAAACATATTTCTAACCAAAAAGGGAAAATGAATTCAAACCAAATATTTAAACGCTTACAAGAGTTGACAGTATGAGATAATATATAAGGCATTCCACTTTTATGAACTTTAAGCAAAGAGTAAAATCAGAATATTTAGTAATCACTAAACAGAAACGTTATGAAATTACCATTTAAAACAAACTTTTAGGAGTAGAGGGCTCACATTTGTATTATAAGTAGTGAAACACATAAAAACATTTTCATGAACCTGACTCAATCAATTTGACGAGATGCTTATTTGTACACTTAATGTTTGAATATCACACCTTTATTAATATGATTTAAGGTACTTTAAACAAAATATTTTACTTATACGATAAAATATTTTTGATTTAAATTTTTTGCTGTTCCTGATGTTCAAAATTTAAATTTTACTTGCCTTGACAGTGAAGCGATTTAGTTTTCTTAAAGCACTGTGACCTATTATTTGACAAACTAGGGATTCCTAGAGTGAAACCTACGGTTTTAAATCCGAATCCGAATAGCTTTATAACCAACTGGATTTAAACACACGCCCGATACCGAAAGACAACTTTGTATTTGTCTTTCCAGTTCGTATCATCCGGTATCTCGAGGGTTAATAGTAATTAATATCTCTCTTTAATTCCTTGCCTAAATTCCTTAATCATCACACTTTTGTTTTCACATCAAACGTCTTTGCAATACTATGATTAGTGTTAAACAATGTAAAAGAGTAAAGACTCACCAAGTTATCATCTGCTATTCCAGGCTTTCGAAATTGCATTTCAAGGCCGATTATTCTGCGTACTCCTTTTCGCACACTCACATATACTTCATTCTCTATATCTGTGTTATAGGATCCTTCTGATCCCTTTAGATTCGTTTCGTCTGGTGTTCTTTCATTTAGAGGCACAATCAGTTGCTTGAAGTCCAGTCGTTTCGAATTTTGCAAAAAGAAGTACTCCAGAGATTCACTATCCGCTGAAGTCTTAAATCTCGTTCCGTCAGGAAACAGAAAATTGTCACCGATGCCCATTTTATCTGCTCTGTGAACCATATGTATCGCTTCTGTACGCCTTAAAGGGTTTCCAGCAAAGAACACTTCACAGATGGACTTCAGCTTGAAATCGCCCGCTTTCACTGCGTAGCAATATATTTCTACAGCTTCTTCCCAAGAAGGTATACGGGAAGAGGTAAATTTATAGTACCTGAAAACGAAACAGGAAGCTTTTAAACTCAGTTTTGAATGATTTAAGTAACGTTAAAGTATTTGGTAAATACAGTGGTGAATAAAAAAAATAAAAAAATTATACCACTGGTGAAAAGAAAAGAAGAGTATATACATAAACTGTTTTATGTTTTTGCTTTATGCAAAGATGATAGTGTTAAAATAAAATAAACTTATAGCATTAATTTAAATAGATTAATGTTTAGCGAAATGCTCACAATTGGGGTACTGACATTGAAAAGGTTTCTAAGTCATCCTAAACCATAAAACTAGTTTGTGGTTTAAAAGATTCACAGTTACTGGGCCAATAGTCCCGAAAAGAGTGTAAGTCACTCATAGTACCTGGAATCTTTATTTTCCCTCATCTATGGTCGAAACAGTTCGATCCAGTCACTTTATCTTCCCTAAAGTATCGTTTTTGTGCAAATTAGGGAGAACTTGGAAAATTAGCTATTTTCTTTAATTAGAACGTTTTGAGGTCTTATGACCGGCAAAAAAAATTTCCAAGATCACCAGTATGTTAGTAACCTCGCAACAGTGCAGTACCAATTCACAGATTAGAAGTAAGAAAATCCAAAATGGAAAACAAAAATAAACCTAAATTAGTACCAGGTCTTTCCGAAGCAGGTATTTTGTCAATATAAAATGCATGCATTCAGTAACAGTGATATTATACTTGCAGAGATAGAGGCAATAGAATGTTCATTCTTTGCAGTCAGGACTTCAACTTACACAAAACAACTATTTTTAAAATGTTAAGTTTCATTTTGAATATAAGTAATTAAAAGTTATGTCTTATAATTTGTGTTGTAAAAATTAAATTTATTCATAGTCACAGAATTAACCAAATTTCTACATCGATTTCTTGAGTCCTCTTTTTCTATATCCGCCCCGTTTGGGTAAACGGTAGATAGAAGTTCCACTGCATATGTTCAATAGAAATGATTCAAATGTGAATAAATAAATTAAAGAAGGAAAAAAGACTTACTGTTTTAAAAAGATCAAAGACTTTTTGGAGAGATGTGTTGTTTGCATTCTTCCTCTCACGCAATTGATGTTTCCTGCTACACACAACAGGCAGATGGAGTGCTTTAGACCACTATTCATTTTATTCGATGTCGCATCGTTCGCTGGAGAACAGTGAAGAGTTATGACTGAAAACCTGAACGCTGATAAACTATATTAAGTAAAAAGTTTTACTTTGAGATATCGTTGATAGTGATAACTCCACCTCTGCCTTAAAGTAGGTGTAAAGCAGGTGTGGAAAATTGAAATTCTCTGTTTTATTGGACAATCATTGTCCAAATCAAATATCCAACAGGGGTTTGATTGACATTGGTTATTCTTCAGTAGTTATGAAATACATTGTTTTCATTCTATTAATGCATATAATCATTGCATTAATACACTTTAATAAATCTATAATTATTTTCTCTCTATTCACTAACATTTTAAGTATGTTTTTACATGATTTTTACTTAGTTAATATATAAATATACAAAAATGATAGCCCCGAAGGTAAGCCACAGGTGACGATATTTTGTAGGAAGAGATTTTCAGTTCCAACATTCTCGAGAGCAAATTTATAAGAGATAACTTAAAACATTTCGAGATATACACTGTCGAGATATACACTAGTATTTGGACACCTGTGATAGAAAAGAAAAACTAACTTTATTCAAAATCAATAGCCGGTAGAGCCTCCACGACAGGCAATTACCGCGTGAACCCTCCGGGGCATACTTTCCACGAGTCTTTGTATTTCAGCTAGTGGTATTTGTCTTCCACTCGGCTTGGAGTAGACAAGCTCCTTCACCGGTTTTTGACGGGTAGTGCACCCTTAATTCGGCGATCCGACTCGTCCCAGAAGTTCTCGATAGGGTTCAGGTCTGGGCAGTCCATTCGATGAACTCCATTGGCCCCATACCAAGCCTTGATTAACCTCGAAACATGACAATTGTCATTATCGTCCTGAAAGTAACAGGGGTCCAACCCGTAAAATTGCCCCAACGTAGGAAGCACATTGTCATCTAAAATAGTGCAATAGGCATCGGCTTTGAGCTTACCATGAATGGGGATCAAGGGTACCAGTCCATACTAGGAGAAACACCTGCAGACCATAATTCCACTTGACTGTTGCCACAATGCATTCTGGCAGGAGACGTTCTCCAGGCAGACGCCAAACTCTGACCCTGCCATCCGAACGGTAAAGGGTTAACCTTGATTCGTCGCTCCAAAGAACCCGTTTCCACTGATCTACGGTCCAATTTCGATGTGCTTTGCACCGCATTAACCGAGCAGCGCGGTTGGACTTTGTGATCAAAGGCTTATGGGCTTTTATTTACCTTTCTCGAAATCAGAGAGCTCCGAACTGCGTGGCATCTTGCATGCGACTAATGCCGATACTGTTTCCTACACGATGTATGCCGGCGGAGGCCGTGACGAACCTCAGGACCGCAGATATTGTCATTTGCATAGGTGTCCAAATACTTATTGGTAGACAGTGTATTTTTAAAATTGTGCATGTGGTACAAAATAAAAATTCTGAGAAAATATTTTGATATGAAAATTATCAATAACATTAATAAGATGAATAAAACTGCAACAAATACTGAATTATTACAGATTGCAACGCTTTTACAATGACAATGCAAAAAAAAAAAAAAAGATACATGTGCTAAAATTGCTCGATGGGCTCTAACATTCGAAGACTTTGATTACAAAATAGAACATAGATCAGGAACGAAAATGAAACACGTAGACGCGCTTAGTAGAAACGTAGCATTGGTTACAACACGATCAGACGATTCAACCACACAAAAAATTATTGCTGCACAAAACGATGATGAACACCTTCAAGCAATAAAAGACATGATTGACAAAAATCAAAATAGTGATTATTTAGTTAAACAAGGTGTATTGTACAAATTTAAAGACGGTCGAGAACTTTTAGTTATCCCAGAAGCAATGCAATTCGATATCATCAAAGAGATACACAAAAAAGGACATTTTGCTGTTTCAAAAACCGAAGAAGTCTTAAATTTAAATTATTTCATCCCTAAAGCCCGACAGAAAATTGAGAAAGTAATTAATAATTGCATCGACTGCATACTTTATAATAGAAA
>CM063510.1:36918162-36928162 GCA_032207245.1 Pardosa pseudoannulata | reverse complement strand
GATTGAAAAACATAAAATATTTTTGTGGCCAGTGTCATCCGTACGAAAAAAAGCCAAAAATAATGAATAATAATGATCAAAATCGAAAAAATTAAAAATTTTGAAAAAATATAAAATATATGTTTTAAAAATAAATAAATTGCATTAAAAATTCGAAAAGGGCCTAAATAATAATAAATAAACATAAAAACAATTTTTATTAATTTGGAATAAGTTTTAGAATTTTTGTCATCGCCGGGGACAGAACTCCTCTGCATGGGACTCTGTCTGTCTTATATAGGCCCGAAGAAACTGCTGGAACACTCCAGAAACCGAAACCGGAAGTTGTCACGTGACGCCCAACTTGGCAACATTTGGCGACGAACTTTGCGATGAACTTGGCTACAAAAGTAGGTTGCCAAAACTATGGCCAACGAGACAATATCTCGCTAATTTGGCGAGATACCCATAGAGTCCCATGCTAAACTCAAGGCTCACCAAACAAATTCGTAACACTATTATTAGAGTTAGGACCCTTAAGGGGAGGGATAGGAGTAAAACAATTTTTTAAATGTCTAGCGACTTTCCAGATGGAATTGTCAATAGTGTCTAAAGAAGTTAAGAAGTTATCCCATTCGCTATTTGCTTTATCGTATATATAGTATTTGAGGTCTTGCGCATTATTCAAAATTCTTTTATTAATTGGAGTTTTATTTCTTTGCCAGGCTTCCCTGACGAGATTAGATTATTAGCTAAGAGGTTCAGGTGTCTGTCATAGTGGCTTTTGCCTGAGTCAGGAACGATAGTGGAAGAAAAGTGTAGCCTGTCGTTAATATCATTAATAATTTTAATATTAAAATTTTTTAGATCATTAGGGTTATCAATATTGGGGAGTTCAAAATTTTTACTATTAAAATTATCGTTAAATTGTCTCCAGTTAATAAATTTTTAGGAGTAAAATTATATGAGTTATTGCTAATCAAATTTTTTAAAAGAATTGGATTAGGATCTGAGGAGAGGTCATGAATGGTTTTGATACCAACAGAATTTGGAAAACCTTTAATTAAAGCAAAGTCAATAAAGCTACTGCTATGATTTGTGTGATGTGTTGGCTCGTTAGGTACAAGAATATCAAAGTCCGAATTATCTGAGAAATTATTAATTATTTGTTCATATGGAATTATTACAAGTGCAGTGCCAGTCCCTATACCTTGCATTGAGAACAGCGAAAATAAATGTATCTTTATTAATATTGTTCAAGGCGTAGAGATCGTCAAGCACTTGGAGTGAGTTTAAAGAAGCGGAGATAAAATTATCGTATAGGGCAGGGGTGGCCAAGACGTCGACCGCGGCTGACTGGTTTTAGGTAGTCCGCGCGACCATCCCGATAATGACCTCGGATATTAACAATTTAATTTATGACTTATATATAGAATTATATATAGAATTATATGACTTATATATAGAATTAATGAATTATTTAAGATAAAAATTTGCTACAGTTTACGCTTTAAAACCTAAAACAAACTGTGCAAAATTCTACAATGAATTTGTCGTTTTACAGTGGAGAATTAAATAGAAACAACTTGATAAAGTGAGATGCTTAGATTATTAATATAATCAAATCAGTACTATATAATCATTATATGGTATTGATTCGATATACACACCGCGGTATTTGTCGCCAAACTTCCTTAGCATCCCAATGAATTCGTCAGACAGAATGATTGAGATGGTCCTCGGTGTTAAGAATCCTCTATTCAGCATCCTATTCTGCGCGAAACAACGTCCTTTCACTAGGTAAAGAAGAACTCAGTTCAAGTTCTTACAAAAGGCACGTTTGAAATTCTTCTACGTTATGCCGTTTTTTCTTACGGTCTTAGTTAAGTCTGTATCAGGAAATTTAATGTAACGAGAATTCGTTACATTATATATATATATATATATATATATATATATATATATATATATATATATATATATATATATATATAAAGAACAAAAAAGGACAGTAGATTTAGTGATATGACTTAAAGCCTTATCCTGATGGAAAAGTTGGCCCATCATGAAGAGATGGAATTTTTTCTTTGAAAATATGTGTTACAACATATTTCTTACAGGAATTCGACCTAACTTTGACAATTTTTTCTACTTTCATTACTTTAACTTCCGTTACAAGAGAATCCAGAAATAACTATAAAAGAAAAAATTTGCTTGTTTTCTCTGACCAAAATGTTAAGTCTTTTTCTCCTCTAATCCGGTAGTAAATCGATTTCTTTTCTATTGGGAACAGATAAGTAAATCCAAGACTCATCAATTGTAACTACACATGTCCATTTTTCACTTGCCAAATAATTTGCACATAATAGTCCACACATAATGTTATGCCGAGACATATGTTTCAACAACATCATGTTTTTTGTTCTGGTTAGCCTCAAATCAGATTTTACTATTTTTTAAACAGTACCTACAGAATTTAAATATATACAGAATTAAATATTTAAAGATTTTGTAATCGCTCTTTGGGGTAGGGGGAGGAATTTCTTTCCAAACATGAGATGCGACTTAAGATTTAATAACAGGTATATGTACTTTTGTTGGGTATACACATTTTTGCCTTTTTTTCCACTCAAATGAAAAATTTGATGTTTCTTTCCTTTTTGATGAATTTATTTCTCTTATTTTACGTGTAGAAATATTAAAACCATGCTTTTCACATCTTATTTTACTAATCGTATTTACCTACGGTGGTCACAAAAATAGCACCTTTGATACATTGTATTATTCCAGCGATATTTAATGCCTCTTCCACACTATGGCCAATTGTTCACCACTGTAGTACTGGTCCTGATAGCGATCTTGGACGATGGTTCATCCACTCATTGGATCACTAAATGAGACGAGCGTGTAGATGCGTTCATTGAGTCTACTGCGCACTTTAGTAGCGCATCTGGGTGACTTAGATGTTTGGAGAAAACCACTTCCGAAGCCATCTTCTGCCAAGGCCATTTCATAGTCTGCCAACGTCGATCTCGATAAGCCCTATCCTCTGCACACAATAATAATGGCTTGCAGTGGACCGGTGGTGGTTGTGTGAAGGGCTTTTAACGCACAGAATATTTAAAAGCCCCTCTACCATTGCCTTCCACTGTCAACCATTATCACCGTCTGGAGGGAAGCTGTATGGCTTATCGAGGTCGACGATGGCAGAAGATAAAATGACCTTGGCGTAGGATGGCTTCGGAGTCGGTTTTTGTCCAAAGATCAAAGGCAGCCAGATGCGCAACTAAAGTGCGCAGTAGACCCTATGGACGAATCACGCGCTCGGCTCATTTAGTGGCCCAGGGTATGGATGCAACCCATAAACCATCGTGTAAGGTCACATTCAGGAAGTGGTGAAAAATTGGCCTTAGTGTAGAGGCTACATTAAATGCTACAAACGGTATTTAAACCTTGTTTCAATTTGATGCCAGTTACGTTTTTATTTTAACATTTAAATTTAAATTCATGGAGAAAGTCGAAATCATTACGAAAATGTATTAACACCTTACATTTCCTTCAGTCTCGTTACCTGCAGAAAAAGGGGAAAATCCCTCAAGGTGATATGTAATCTGTCATTCAACGATATGAAATTGATACGACTCGCGTGATATGTAACCTGACATTCGTAGATACCTGGTATCTAGAGCACAGTCACCTTCCTCCCGAGTAACCTCTATCTGCAAATGAAAAAAGGGAAATTTCCCCGAATTCGATAAATACCCTGGCAACGGAAGATAAAAACAATCGAATGCGATATTTTAAACAAAACAATCGCTACTATCGCAAGTAGCCGAACTGCTCAGTTAAAAAGGGGAAATTTCTTCAGTGTGATAACTTGTCTGTCTCAAATTAATCAGATATGACGTATTCTAAACCAGACTTGGCCATCCCAAAAAGCTCAGCGGGGCGCATTAGAATTGCACCACATGCCACCCGGCCCGAATACATGCACGCATGGGCGTAATTAGGGAGGGGCTAAGGGGGGAGTTGCTCCTTCCTAGAAATTTTAGAGGAGGGGCAAACTTGTAGTTTTGCTCCTCCACAGTTTCAGGGTTATGAAATTTTTGATTCGACATTCTAATGAATGTTGAAGTTATTCTGTTTTTATAAGAGTGCTTAAGACTTATTCTAATTACGGTTATCCTCCCTTCCTGGACTTTTTTAAAGCAAGTATAGATACTCGAACTTGTAGTTTTGCCCCTCTAGATTTTTAAGGTTTTATTCATACCTTAAATTTTTGATTCGAAATGTTAAGGAATTTTGAAAATACTCTGTTTTATTAGTGCGCTTAAGACTTATTCTAATTACCAGTTCCGTAACTAGGGAAAGGTGGCATTTGCCAAGGGCGTACTGTTCAAAGGGGAGCTCACATTGAGGGAAATAGGGTCCCAAAGGGGACAATTCGATCCCGAGTAGGAATACGGAAAAGCTGAAAGGCAATTTTTCAAAACTTCTCTAAGAGTAGGGTTAAACGGAAGTTAATTAACCATCCGAGTGGAACACAGCGAGGAAAAAATGTCTCCAAAAAATACGCTAAAGGTTTACTGTGTCAGTTGCCAAAGCGTTCTATGATTTTTTACTTCACCTTTAGTCGACTAAAATAAAATACGGGAAACCCACCCTATTTATTGTCCTTTTACTTCCGGTTATAAATAGATATATAAATATATATTATAGATTGTTATTTTTTAATACACCTATAGCTCGTCAAGTCTCAATAAAGATCATAAGAAATTATGGTTTCTAAAAGTACAAATAAAAATATTCTTTATGAGACTTATTTATATTTTTTACGAAAGTCATCCTAGATTTTTAAGTGGTGCAATTACATATACATCTACGACACAAACGAAATACTTTGAAATAGAGATTTACAAAGCCATGAAAAGCTATCAGTATCTTTGTGCCTCAGGGGGTAGGAGTGCATCCCTCAATAAATGTTAGTCAAAGAGGGGTGCAGTTAGAGATGCAAAAAAACCCGGAATTTTGAAAAGGTGGGAATAAACCCGGGAATTTTGGTGAATAAACCCGGAATTTTAGGAACTTTGGGAAGAAACCATTTGAACAATGTTTAGCAATGATTTAACAATCATTTTAACAAACATTTTTTCAACAGTGACTATTCAGGAACTAGCATATTACTTTTTACTTTTGGCAATATATATATATATATATATATATATATATATATATATATATATATATATATTCGAGAAATAATAGCAATAAGCATTTAAATGATTTTAGAGTAGTACTTATGTCATTAATGACCTTGTTAGTCATATCAAACACATAACTAGTTGCATCCATTTTTATTGCTAATATAATAATTATATACATTATTTTTGATCATGATTAATTATGTAAATTGCTTTATACTGAACTTTTCCCCTCCTTTTATAATATAAAATAAATATCTTTAAATTTAAAATAACAGTTTATTATTTTTTGTAATGCATATATGATTTAAAGGTGTCATCAAAGACAATGTTTCATTGTGTGTCCAATTTCTATACACACATACATTATATATATATATATATATTATATATATTATATATATATATATATATATATATATATATATATATGTATATGTATATATATATATATATATATATATATATATATATATATATATATATATATATAGAGAGAGAGAGAGAGAGAGAGAGAGAGAGAGAGAGAGAAAGAGAGATGTTATCCAAGAAAAATAATGATTTATGGGTTTTGTGACAGTATCGATTATTTCCCAATATTTATATAATAATACAAATATTGGATATTTGTCAAGAAAGAAGATCTACTCATACTTTCATGCTAGACATGATACCTTGCCAAATAGAGTTAGTTAATCCCAATTATTCAATTTTTTGGCTGTTTGGCTTCCTTACACGTTTATTCATTACAGTTGCCAGTTAACTATTAATATCAAATCATTTATGAAATGTAAAAATTGTCTTGTGCGATTAGGATAAAAGTAAACAAAATACTTCAAAATTCCTATGTTTTGGAAATTTTCAAAATTCCCTTCCCAAAAAACCCGTTTTTTTCCCGTGTTTAAACCGGTATTTTTCCACTTCTCACAACTCTACTCAGGGGGTAAGGGTGAATCCATCAATAAATGTTAGTCAAAGAGGGGTGCAGTTCCTAAACAATTGACCTGACCCTCCTACCGCAAAATTCCATGAGGGAAAGCACTGGCAGAAATGTACATTACATCCATTATCGGAGCGTTTTTGGAGGTCGAAAACTGTACGTGACAACGGCTTGAAGACATCACATGTTTGACAAAATTGTACGTGCGAACCGCTTAGAGGGTTAACTTAGGCGTAAAATTAAGCGTATTTATTAGCTGCTGGGGGTAAAAGCTAAACTTTCACAAAGCAATGGAAACTCGTAGACGCTTGATACCGGTGACTAGAGATGTAAAAAAACCCGGAATTTTGAAGAGGTGGGAATAAACCCGGAATTTTGGAACCTTTGGGAAGAAATCATTTTAACAATGTTTACATTTATTTTTTCAACAGTGGCTATTTAAGAACTAGCATATTATTTCTAAGAGATTTTTTTTTAATTTTGGCAATATATATATATATATATATATATATATATATATATATATATATATATATATATATATATATATATATATATATATATATATATATTTATTTATTTATTTATTCAAGAAATAATAGCAATGAGCATTTAAATGATTTTATAGTAGCACTTATGTAATTAATGACCCTGTTAGTCTTATCAAACACATAACTGGTTGCTTCAATTTTAATTGCTAATATTATAACTATAAACATTACTTTTTATTATTATTTATTATGTAAATTGCTTTATGCTAAACTTTTTCCTCTCCTTTTATAATATAAAAATAAATATCTTTAAACTTAAAATAACAGTTTATTATTTTTTGTAATGCATATATCATTTAAAGGTGTCATCAAATGACAATGTTGCATTTTGTATCCAATTCCTACACACACATATTATATATATATATATATATATATATATATATATATATATATATATATATATATATATATATATATATATATATATATATATATATATATACATATAGAGAGAGGTTATCCAAGAAAAAAAATAATGATTTATGGGTTTTGTGACACTACAGATTATTGGCTAATATTTATGTAATAATAAAAAATATTGGATATTTCTCAAAGGAAAAATATACTCATACTTTCATGCTAAACATCATACCTTGCCAAATATAGTTAGTTAATCCCAATTATTCAATTTTTTTCATAGAAATAACAGTTAAACTTTGTGAAAAATCACCTTTTGAGGTCTACAACAAAGACAGAAAAAATGGTGGTTTTCATTGTGTCATAGGAATTGGCGACTGCAAAATACTACAAAATTCCCATCTTTTAAAAATTTTCAAAATTCCCTTCCCAAAAAATGCGGTTTTTTTCCCGGGTTTAAACCGGGTTTTTTTCCCACTGCTCACAACTCTAGGTGCAGTTCCTAAACAATCGACCTGACCCTCCTACCACAAAATTTCATGGGGGAAAGCACTGGCAGAAATGTACATTACATCCATTATCGGAGCGTTTTTGGAGGTCGAAAATTGTATGTGACAACAGCTTGAAGACATCACATGTTTGGCAAAATTGTACGTGCGAACAGCTTAGAGGGTTAACTTAGGCGTAAAATTAAGCGTATTTATTAACTGCTGGGGGTAAAAGCTAAACTTTCAATGCAATGGAAACTCGTAGATGCTTGATACTGTTGACCGGTGACGCAGCAAATAATAAAAGTACATAATTATAGTAAATATGGATACTGATCAATTTTTCAATAATACCGTAGTTATTATAATGGTTTGATGGAATTAATGCAATATAGAACACACAAAAATAATCTTATTAATACATGAAAAATATATATTTTATCAGTGCATATTGCGATGAGTCAGATTGAAACATTCAAGAAAAAGAAAAGGTGAATCAACGCAATTGGAACAATGTCACCCCTTTTTTAGTCAAATTCTTCACTTTAGTTTTTCCTAGCTGCCTTGAATGCTAAAGAATTGTGTTATATGAAAGGAGAAAAGGTTAGCACTCCCCTTGACAAGGACGGAATGGCCCCTGGGCCTATAACACATATAATGGTTAATGCACAGCCGCTTACGTCGCGGTATCTTAACCAAATTCTTTGCAATTTATTTATTTTTAAAACATATATTTTTATTTTTTCAAAATTTTTAACTTTATCGTTCCTGATCATTATTATTCAATAAACAAAAATTTATAAAACCTAATCTAAATTAATAAAAATTATTTTTATGTTTAAAAATTATTATTTAGGCCCTTTTTGGATTTTTAATACAATTTATTTATTTTTAAAACCTATATTTTTATTTTTTTCCAAAATTTTTAATTTTTTCGATCTTTACCACTATTATTCTACATTTTCGGCTTTTTTTCACTGTTTTTTGTCACTGGCTACAAAAATATTTTATGTTTTTCTATCCCTAAACTCTCTACTCTCTAGTTTTGTGTTATGAACTCACGAATCCACCCTTCTATCTCTTTGCTCTTTCATGTGTTTATTTTTCGCTCGTTGTCATTTTTGTGCTTACTGACAGAAGCCTCTGGATTGAAGGGCTCGGCCCATATGGTCCAGTTGCTACATCACCTTTGATGCCTTTGAATGCTAAAGAATCGCTTAGGCCCCCAGGTATCTAACCAATAAAATTATTCGAAGGGATTTGAACGCAGATACTTTTAAAATTATTTGCACTAAGCTTTCTTCCAAATTCTATGGACGCGTGTATAGCCTACCTAATCAGATCATAGCCGAATTACCGGACTATGATCATAGGAAAGCTAAACATCGTAAATGGCCTAGAGCCGCCATGATTCTTTAAACTGTTAGGATTTCATCTCCCTTCTTAACGATCCCCAATACACTGCCCGAACGCGAGGCCATCCAACAGATGGCGCCACAGTCATCCATGTTTTCATTCAAACTTTAAATTACTTAATAAATTTCCGTTAGAATTTAAAACTTCAATAATTAAAAAACGAAAATCGATAAAATCCATGAAATCCTCTATATAATAATAGCCTAAGTTATCTGTCCGTCTGTCCTCGAATTTATGAAGCGGTTAGACCTGGAATGGATAGAGACATCCATATTGGATTCTTGATGAGTTAAGGTTAGCAAAATTCAAAGCGAGTACAGTTTATCTTCTCCTAAACTATCGATCCGATTCTAAAATAAATTGGTATAAATAAGCTTCCTATCACAGCGAAAAAAAACTATCGTTTTTAAAACGTTCGAAATACACCCCTTCCTCCTTTTCGAGCTTTAATACCATTATTTCAAGCCCTATTTTCCCCTGTTAAGAGCAGACGATTATCAATTTATCACAAAATAAAAAAGGTAAGGCTCGGTCTTACCAAAGTCGTTTAACGGCTAAGCATGATTGTAAAACGCCTCGCGCGTCCCCGGCTGCACTTTCTGAAGTCTGCACGCCACGTTCTATACCTGCCCGCCTATTCTTGGTATCTTGGAGCAGGTATCTTGGGTGCGCTTAAAGCCTATGTGACCGACAATGAAGCACAGCAGCGACAAAACTCTGGATTAAACATTTATTAATAAGATTTGTCAAAACATATATACAACGCAAATCATACCCAAACAGGGCTCAAATAAGACCGAGGACAAAAATAAACTGTGCCGATCAGACAAACACCTCCCTCGGTCTCTACTCCTTTCCGAAGAATAATGTCCTTTCCCTGTCTTTTCCGACCGGGCATCCCTTTTTCACTCCTCTTCGTGAGGGCCGGGGGGAATCCCCTCCCCTCGGTCAAGTTTTCGCCTCCACGGGAAAAAAATGTCCTTTTCTGCAGCTGGCGGGGGTGGCATCGCATCTCTCGCCCCCCTCCTGTGGAACTTGCCCACCTCCTCTAGGGGTGTCCGTCTT
>CM063510.1:36892001-36918062 GCA_032207245.1 Pardosa pseudoannulata | reverse complement strand
CGAATCTTCGCACTACAAGTTTGTAATAAGACACTTTCGGCTCTCCCCTCCGAAACAGACATGACCTGTGACCGAACCCCTTCCGATTTACTTGTTGACTCTTCTTCTGCGGTGCGCGTTGGTGAGTCATTCTGTGAAGCGTCTTTTTCTTTATTATGTTCTAGTTTGAAACATATAGCTCTGTTATGCCGACCTCCGCAAATCTGGCATGAATATCCTTTTGAACACTGGCTACTTAAATGCTTACCAAAGCACATGTAACATAAACCTTTTTCACGAAGAATTTGTTTCCGATCAAGAACGCTGCCGATGTCGCAATAATATGAATTATGCTCAGCATTGCAAAAGATACAAATTTTGCTTTTATTTTGTTCTCGTTTAGCAGCTGCCATTAGATTATGAGCTGAATAGTGTTGTTTACCGGCATTCGAAGATTTCTTTTCATAGAACGGCTTTTGGCGCGAAAAGTTTTCGAAGTTCGTTTTTGATAACGGAACTGGCATGCGTTCTCTACACTCTATCTCAGTTTTAAGAAATTCTAATAGTTTCTCTACATTATAGCCTTTTGAAAAGTCAGTATTTTTTCGATTGAATTCTAAAGTAATATCGGGAGGTAAAACTTTCAGGAGTATTGAAATTAACATGGAACTATATTCTTCGGGTTTCACATTTAACGATTTTAAACTACGAACTTGAATTTCCAGAGTATCATATAATTTCCTTAATCTTTCAATATCATCAGATTTATAAACAGGTCTAAGATTTAACAAGGTATTCATGTGTGCATGAATTATTGTGTCACGACGACCGAATCTATTTTTTAAAATGTCTACGACAGAATCATAATTTTCTTCAGAAATCGAAAACCCTTCTATTGCACTTTGAGCCTTTTCACATAAATATGATTTCAGATAATTAAATTTTTCGATTTTAGAAAGAGATATATTATCATGAATTGCAACTTTAAATGAATTCCAAAAACTGGTCCATTGAATACTATCGCCATTAAATTTAGCGATAGTTAATTTCGGAAGCCGAACAAATTGTTTGTTTTCGTTAATGGTTTCGGAATTATCGCATACACTTTTGTTTGTAACTAAATTTTCATCCTTATTTAACTCTCTTAGTTTTCTTCTGGCACGAAATAAACCACTGTTAATTTTTTCCATATATTCCTGCGCCGTTTGGAATTCTGTTTCAAAGGATTCGGGATCAACCAGATCTTCCATTTCCGCATCTAATTTTGTCAAATCTTTAACTTTTAAATTTAATAAATCAACAGTCTCTTCAAGAACACATGCTTCAATATTTCGACTATTTAAATCACTTTCAATCTTATTCAAAAGCTTTGAAACAGCAGTTCTGACAATTTTTCTTTTCACTTTCGTTTTATCCATTTTTTTTTTTTTTCAAATTCGAATTAACAATAAATTTCTATCCTACCTTTAGCAGTCTTCAACTTTGCCTTCCGGGAATCAAAAATAATCCAAAGGATGATCAGTTCAAAAAGGAAATCCAAATAAACTGAGCCCGAACACAAATTCACCGATCAAACAGTTCCGAGTTTCCCGGCCGATGCACCATGACGCGAAAATCGCAAAAAAAATAATAAAAGAAGGCGTCTCAGAAAACTACAGGTGCAGGCAGGATAGACAAAATTCCTATATCCATAAAAGGATCAGTACTTCTGTTTCTATAAAACATAACGTTTATTTACATATTATTTACAGTTAAAACGATGGGTTTGAGTCCCACCGAACTCCCATCTCCGAATGCCTAGTTTTGGCGCGTTACATTCACTGACGTAAACAGGGAGGCGCGCCATCTATGGGGAAATATGAACATTCGCCACATAAGTAGTAGCGTGCGACCATTTTGAAATCGTTTATTGAACTACAAAAAAAAATACATAGACAAAAACATATGTGGCGTCCCCTAGCGGAGAGCGGAGTTGAAGTGTTTTGACCTTGGGCCGTGAACATGCCGCCCACCTTGAAATATCATTTCAACAAACATGAATAAGACAATTGTATGATATTATAAAATGAATATACATGAATAAATGACAATAATTGTTGAGTAAATATTTACGACATCAATACAACAAAATTACACGTAATAGAAAGATACATACATAGATAATCATGAATGAAACATTTATATTGGTAAGAGACACAATTTTGTTATGTTTCTTTTAAATATGCCATCAGATGTTTTAATACTTACAACCCGAACTAAATTATCAAGACCAGGGTGTATTTGAATGATTCTACCCATTTTCCACTTTGTTGGGGGCAAATTGTCATCTTTAATGAGACATAAATCATTAACTTCAAAATTTCTTGCTGGTAAAAGCCATTTTGGTCTTTGTTGTAGTCGACACAAATATTCTTTATGCCAGCGTTTCCAAAACTGTTGTACCATTTTTTGGATAATTTGCCATCTGGTAAGGTACGAAATTTTTGTATCGATGTAATTTGGCTCAGGAATGCTCGTCAAAGGCCTACCAATAATGAAATGACCAGGCGTGAGGGCTGAAAGATCGTTTGGGTCATTTGATAAAGCTGTTAAAGGTCTTGAATTAAGACAAGCCTCTATTTGAGTTAGAAATGTCTCAAATTCTTCATATGTTAATTTCGCCTCTCCAACAACACGTTTTAGATGATATTTTGTTGATTTTATACCAGATTCCCAGAGACCACCCATGTGTGGTGCACCCGGTACATTTAAATGCCATTTAATATCATGATCAGATAAAAAATTGTTAACACTTTGATTGTAGCCCTTTGATTTTGAAAGTCTTTCAAGTTCCCTGATTTTACGTTTTGCACCAACAAAATTAGAACCGCAATCGCTGTATATGTCACTGCATTTGCCTCTGCGGGAAATGAATCTCTTTAGCGCTGCAATGAAGGCATCTGCTGAAAGATCAGTCACTAATTCCAAGTGTACAGCTCTTGTAATGAAACAAACAAAAAGAGCTATGTAAGCTTTGAATGATTTGGAACCTCGACCCTTTGAAGCTTTGATTTGGAAAGGACCAGCATAATCTACTCCACATCGCAAAAAGGCGGGAGCAGGGGAAATGCGAGCGGATGGTAAGTCGCTCATCATTTGATTAGTGATGGAAGCTCTAAATCTGCAACATTTTACACATTTTCTGATTAAATTTCTAATGACATCTCTGGCACCCATAATCCAGTATTGCTCTTGGATAGAAGATTGCATAAGTTGTGGACCAGCATGCAAGAGAATTTCATGGTGATGTTTAACAATGAGATCAGTTAAAATGTGCTTTTTTGGCAGTAAGATGGGATGTTTTTGGCCGTATGCGAGATTCGCATGTCGCAAGCGACCGCCCACCCTGAGAATTCCTGAAGAATCTAAAAATGGATTTAGACATAGAATTTTGCTTCTACAGGATAATGATTGATTCTCTTTCAATGCATTGATCTCACTATTAAACTCCATGTATTGTACTGATTTAATTAACACATGCATACTTTTAGTAAGTTCATTAGTTTTTAAAAAAACCAGTTACCTTACCATTTGTATTTCTACAGTTGTTTACAAACCTTAAACACAATGCTGTAATACGTTTAAGTTTGAAAAGAGATGAAAATCTGCAATATAAATCATTAATATTAGACAAATGATTAGTTGAAGTAGTTGAATGTAAAATATGTCTTTGCTCAGGTGCAGGATCAGTTAAGTTCTGTAGAGAAGATTCTGGAAGAGAAAAAAATGATTCATGAAGAAATTTTGGTCCACACAACCACATGGAAGTGTGAAGAGCTGATGATGACACTCCACGGGTTGCTATGTCGGCAGGATTCGTATTGCTTGTGACATGATGCCACTGGGTAGAAGACGACAAGGTCTGAATCTTTGCCACTCTGTTGGCAACGAAAGTCTTCCATCGGCTGGCATCAGATCCTAGCCAGGCAAGCACAATAGTGGAATCAGTATAAAAGTGCGCTTGTGATATAGGGATATCTAATGCTTTACAAGTAAAGTCCATCAATTTAGTTAGAAGGAGTGCACCACATAATTCCAATCGAGGAAGTGAAATAGTTTTAAGCGGTGCAACCTTTGTCTTGGCTATTACCAACTGAACATTGATGTTTCCAGTGTCTGAGACTGAGCGACAGTAAACCACCGCTGCATATGCCTTTTCTGAGGCATCACTGAAACCATGCAACTGAAATTGTTCGTTGGAATCAAGAAATAAGTATCGCGGTATTGTAATGTCTTTCACAAATTGCACATCTTTTTTAAATTGCCTCCATTCAAATTCAATATCAGGAGGAATTTTCTCATCCCACTGCACCTGACGTTTCCACAGTTTCTGCATGATCAATTTGCATTGAATTGTCAAAGGTGACAACCATCCAAGGGGATCAAATGTCTTAGCTATAGTAGCCAGAAGTGTTCTCTTGGTAAAGATCTCTTCAAGAGATGACGAGTTTAAATTGAAGAAGAATACATCAGATGCTGAATGCCATAGTACACCTAAGGTTTTTACTGTGTCATCATTATCAATGATTAAGGAATTGTGTAAATGAAAATTGGCGTCAATCGAGTTCAAGACTTCGTTGCAATTAGAAGCCCATTTTCTCAAAACGAATCCACCACTTGATAGCATCTGGATCATTTGAGCTTGTAATTCTAGAGCTTGCGATATTGAATTGGCTCCTGTCATCAAATCATCGACATAAAAATCTCGAAGGGCTGCTCTAGAAGCCATAGGAAATTTTTCTGCTTCTTGTATTGCTAATTGTTGCAAGCATTTTATTGCTAGATATGGTGCTGATGCAGTACCATAAGCAATTCTAGTTAATCTGTAGTCTTGAATAGGTTTGTAAATAGAGTCCCGCCAGACTACTCTTTGAAAGTCGGAGTCTTCTAAAACGATCTGCCGGTACATTTTTTCGATGTCTGCTGTTATGGCTATTTTGTGTTTTCTGAAACGAAGAAGTATTGTTGTTAAGTTACTTTGTAACTGTGGACCAACCATTAGCTTGTCGTTGAGAGATACACCTGTTGATGATTTTGCAGATCCATCGAAAACTACACGAAATTTGTCACCATTTTTATTGGGAACTGGATGATGTGGTAAATAAAAACTGGAACTAACTGGAACATCAATTTTATTTTCTGCAATTAATTCCATGTGGCCAAGTCTGAGATAGTCTTCCATGAATTTGTGGTATTGGTAAGACAGACTCTCATTATTTTTAAACCGACGTTCAATTTGTAGTAACCGATGCACAGCAATGTCTCTAGTTGACCCAAGTTCAGGACTAGTAACACGGAATGGAAATTTGACTGCAAACCTACCCGTCGAATCACGAGAGAAAGTCTGCTCGAAATGATTTTCGCATGCTGTTTCTTCCTTTGTGTAAGGTTTTGTTTCAGAAATCTCTTCCAATTTCCAAAATTTGTCAAGTTGAAATTCAATAGCAGTGCAGCTTACATGATTTGAAATAATTGTTCGTGAGGTATTTTGAGTCTTGCCGAGAATCACCCAACCGAATATTGATTCTAGAGCAGATAATGAATGTCCTGGAACATTGTAATGTCCGCTAAGCATGATTTCTCCGAAAACGTCTGCGCCCAACAAAATGTCTATAGGGCCAGGCTTGAAGCAATTGACATCTGCTAATTGTAATTTATTAAATGCAGTCAAAACAGAAGCATCGACTTGCAGTTGAGGAAGGTCACAGGTAATTTTGGGTATGATTAATGCATCAACTGTAATACTTGCTTGTTTGTAAAATAATGATGTTATGTGTAATTGAACTAAACCTGTAACTTTCCCTACCTTTCGCGAACTCAATCCGTCAACACTTATATTAACACTGCTGCGTTTTAGTTGCAATAAATTAACACAACTCTCCCTAATAAATGAGCCTTGACTGGCTGAATCAATCAGTAACCTGCATTTTTGAAAAGTGCCATTAATGTCTTTGACATAAACAGTTGCCGTTGGTAATAAAACTGTTTGTGTAGCAGGTACAATTGCATTATTGCTACTAATAGTAGAAAGTTCACTTTCTGTGTGTGCGTCTGATTTTGTCTCTTTTGAATTGCATAATATTGTATTATGAGGCTTTGCACAGATTTTGCACATTCCCGCACGACATTTAGAAATCTGATGTGTTTTATTATCCTTTAAACAATTAGCACATAATTTGTACTTTTTTATTATATCCCACTTTTCCTTGATCGGAAGGTCTAAAAAGCTATTGCATCTAAATAAACCAAAATGAGAATCGCTTTTGCAGTGAACGCACACATTCGTTACGATTTGTGAAGAATAGACAGATTTATTGCTTTTCTCCCTGCTTGCTACACCGTCGGTACTATAAACACTTGTGCGTTCTCTTTGGCACTTTGCCAAACTAGCTATAGCACAGGCGCGGTTTACTATGAAAGTTTTGAAGTCAGCAAAAGAAGAAATTTTGTTATTCTGTTGCAATGTCCATACTCTGAGTGTTTCGGAATCAAGCTTGCCTTTTAACAAAAAAATAATTATGGTATCCCAATGCTCTACTGGCTGTTTTAGGATTTTTAATGTATCAATGCATTGTTGCGTTGTGTCTATTAATTTACGTAAACCTGATGCTGTTTCTTGTTTTAAAACAGGCTGCGTAATTAATTTATTTAATGCAGCATTTACGATTTCAGCTACATTTTCGTAACGTTCTGAGAGTGTATTCCATGCTTTTTTGTAATTTTCATTAGAAATCTGAATGGATTGCAATAAAATGGCTGCTTCACCTCTTACAGAAAGTTTTAAGTATTGCAACTTTTGGCTGTCACTTAAACTATCGTTATTCCCTACACTTGCTAAAAATAAATCTCGAAATGAAATCCAATCAATGTAATTTGAAGTAAATACTGGAAGTTCTACACGCGGAAGCTTTAAACTATTGACATTAGCATTAACTGAATTTTGACATGCAGAAGTATTTGCATCTTTCTTATTGAGTTTATTTACTTCTTCTTTTAAAATAATTTTCAATGTGTCTAATTTAGAAAATATCTCATGTATTTCCTGTTCATATTTATCAAATTCTTTATCAGAGCATTCAGTTAGAATATCATTGTTTAATTTGTTTAATTCAGTATCTAAAGTTTTAACATCGTTCTCATAAACTTCGATTATAGAAATAGAAATTGTTTGATTTTTTAAATTGTCTAATAGATTAGATAATCTAGTAAGCTTACCTTTAAATATTCGCTTTTGCTTTAGAAGTGTATCCATGACCTTCCCAACTGAGAGCGACGCTTTGATGCTTGTTTTGTTTCGTTTTCGATTTAGCTCTGTTGAGCGAAATTCCTTTGATTTGTAATGCTGTCGTCGACACTTTATGTACTACACGTCATCCTTAAGTATTTGACTTAATGAATTAAAGCTTGCTGGGGCTTCGACGGACCATGGACGGGGATGGGAAGTAGTAGCGTGCGACCATTTTGAAATCGTTTATTGAACTACAAAAAAAATACATAGACAAAAACATATGTGGCGTCCCCTAGCGGAGAGCGGAGTTGAAGTGTTTTGACCTTGGGCCGTGAACATAAGGTTATAATTCCCCCCCCATTTTTTAAGTAAAGATTTTATCATAACAATAATTTGTCTTTGTGTTACTATATACACGTCTATTATATCTTTTTATGTTGTTTTAATTTTTTTAAATCTTCTCATTTCAGGGGTCCAAAGAATTATGCATTTCAAGCATTTACTTGCTAAATACATTATAAAGTCCGTGGATTCAATCTAAATTTCAAAAATTGCCAACTTCTCTATTTTTATTCATGCCCAAGATCGTTTCATGGCAGAAATTAATTTAAAAATTTAAACAAAACTAACAAAAATGATAGTAAAAAAGTGACAATTTAAGTAACAAATAATAACAAGAAAAACATAGAAAATTAATTTCAAATATTATCAAAACGTATATAAAATATTAAAAATGATGCATATAGTACCCACGATTATAAACGATTACTTGAATAGTTTAAGATTATATATTAGTGAATAGAAAATTGTAAATAAAATATTAGAAATGATGCAAAAAATTGGCCATGCTCATTTCAGGGCAAAAATTAATTTTAAAAATTTAAAACAATAAAAACTTACGAAATTGATACTCTGACGACGAGGGATACATCAATTATTTGAAAAATTTCCATTGTTATTATATTCGAGTTACCATGACTTCATACATATGTTATTGATCAGTATGTTAGTAGTCTATTACCTAAAAAATATACTTATAAGCCCTATAAACTTTACGGATCAGTAATATAAAGATTTATTTTTGAGTTATAGTGTGTCATGTATAGCCTAACTTTACAGTAAATTTTTACAACTTTAAAAAGACAATCTACTCTTTGTAAAATAAACCGCAGAAAATTATTAAAAGTTCTCAGAATAAAAGAAATCACTTTTTAAACAGAAAAATAGATGAATTTTAGAAAACAAGGTATTTTAAGGTATTATAAGTATTTGTATATAGTTTTTCTTGTACAATAATTTGTTTTTCCATTTTTCTCAAAACTGATTTTTACATGATTTTACTTATCGCAAAACATGATAACTCAAAAATTTGAAGCTCAAATGCTTTGAAATTTTAAATGTATGTTATACAAATGTAAATGCAGGGAATAGACTACAACCATGGTTAGCGGACAATTTTTTTGGAATTTATAGTCCTTTAATTCATAAATTACATGTAATTTTTGAAAAATATCTCCTATCATTGCACTCGAGTTCCCATAACTTCACAGATATATTATTGATTACTTTAATAATAGTCTATTCCCTGAAAAATAGATTTAGGAACATTATCAATTTTACAAAATAGTGATACAGTGAACATATTTTGCAGCATAAAACTCCAACAAATTATTTAAACCATAAATTATAGTGCTTTTTTAGAGTTTTAAATTGCTTTTATTCATAAAGTTTATATAAAAAGTAAAAAAGTCCAAAATTTCAAAAATTCACCTCTGAAGGTATACAGATGCCTTCCCCCCCCTAAACCTTTGAAGCATAAGGGCTGTCGCGATCCACTACTTATATATAAGTCGCGATTCATTTTATAAAATTGATGCTTGCATCTACATAAAACTCTATCCCTTTTTAAACTTCCTACTCTCTATTAATAACTTTTTTACTTTACCACTTTTTATTATTTATATTGCTATCTAGGGCCAAATGGTTATTTCTTTTAATGTAATTTTAATTTTAATTATTGTGTTACCATAACTGAACTGGCAAATCCTGATACTCACCCTGATTGATCTAATACACTCTCACGACGGGGGGGGGGATACAGCTTTCAGCTTAGGAGCCCCGATCAAACTACTACTAGTTAAATTTAAGACCCTGTCAGTCAAAAAGGTGGTTATTAGACATTTTCATATTAGATCCATGACTTAATATCCCTAAAATTTGTGTAAAAGTTGATAAAAATTTTAATAATTTTTGTTCAAAAAAGTTATTAAAATTTCTCTCTATACGCATATTGTTCCTTGTACGAAACATTGCGGGAAGTTTTATTTTAATTGTCAGAAAATGCAGCACTCGTTACAAGAAAGTTTCACTTCTCCCGTACCTATTTTTGTATCATGATAAGAGAAGTTTAGGTTTGATATGAGTTATATGTTTGCTCAAGTGATAATATCTAAAACAAACGATAAAGTTTATTTTCTTATCATTTATTGTCATGTGTTCTTCGAGTCTCTTTTACAAAGAATAAATTAAGGCTAGTGGTTCCGAAACTTTTTTGCCCACGTGTCCCCTTCTCATTGCCCTATCATCTTGCCCAAGTGAAATATAATAGCAAAATATAATATAACTATATAATAACAAAATATAATAAGATATAACTATATAATAACAAAATATAATATAATACTAGCTGCTTCGCACCCAGTCTTCGGTCTGGGTAAGTAAGGTTCCAAGTATAGTTCAAGGTCAAGGTAATTGGGTTTAACTTGTACCGTCGAGAGACACTCTCGATGGTACCGGTTTAACGGAGTACCTAGCGAAGTGGAAAGTCTTCACTTTAACCTCCGAACGAAAGCAGATCAAAACATAAATTAGGCCTCTAGAAAAAATGTGATCCAAACGAAAATTTAATACACTCCAGCTCACGAGGAAGCTAGGAGGTGAGGACGTTCTCATAAAAAATTATGAGTAACCAACGCGTTGTCTAATTAGGGGATAATTAGACTGTAACCTTGACAATGACCATTCGGTATGGTTAACAGCAATGCATGGATTCAACAACATGAAGCTCAGAAATAATAAAAAAGTAGTACAATAAAAATAACAGGGACAATAAAAAAGTTGCAACTTGGTACAGCAAATAAAAATAAACAAAAAGTGACAACACTAACAAAAAGATATATTTTTGAGTTTTATAAAATTTTAAAATTTTTATTAAGCATTTTTTCAGTTTTTTTTAATTTTACAAACATAAAACAAGACAAAACATTACGCAAAGTAAAAATAAACGAGAGCAAAGTAGCGGAATGATACGATACCCAAAGTATTGGAAAATGAAAAATTAATAGAAAAATAGCCAAAAGATACAGAAAACGGTACTTCACGATAAAAAAAATAGCAAAAAATAAATTCCAAGTATAGTTTTAGAACAACTGCTATAAATAAAGCAGTAATAAAAATGTTAAATCAACCTGGTATGCTGCAAATTGCCGATGAATATAAGTTTATTAACAATAAATCGTGTAGCAGAGAGATTGGGTGGGGAATTCGTAACCTTCCTCGATGAATTCCTGATCAAGGTTCTGAAGTCATCCACCGGGTTTCGATTACGATATAAATATATACTACAATTCTCATGGAAGGTTAGAAACCCTACACCATCTCCAAGATATATTAATGTGTAAGGATTGGTTCATTACGGCAAGTTGAAGGGGAAGAACCCAAATTTTTTTACTAATCCGTTGTTAATAGAACTTAATTCCATTTTTATTGAATTAAGTACTATTAACCCAACCCTTTTCAAATACTAACATTAGGGTGCTGGCCTTCGGTACCGGAATTCATGGGTTCGAATCCCACTGTGGCATGGATGTTCGTAGCCGTTCGGAATCGTCTTTAAACAGTAGGTCCCGGTATCATTAGCCCTCGTGTTGCAAAAAGTAGACCGTAGCACTCCAAACCAAACCAAATACTAACAAATCAATTCCTTTCATGTGTCACCGAAAGATTAATATGAGCTTTCGAAAGTGCATTTTATGAAACGGTAAGTATATTTCTATTACTTAGTTGATATAGCTAAAACTTTGCTGTTGTATTAGGGTTGGCAACTAAGTCATTGCCGCTTTTGTCGATAGATTCACTCTACACTTTCTTTTGACAACGATCTAGCCTCCCAGTCGAAGTGGATGAAACCCATATTAAGACCATTATCGATTCAGATCGTCACCGCACAACACGAGACATTGCAGAGAAGCTCAATGTATCGCATACATGCATTGAAAAAAAATTAGAAACCCTTGGTTATGCCAAGAAACTTGATTTATGGATCCCTCACCAGCTAAAGGAAATTCATTTGACATAACGGATTAGCATCTGTGATTCGCTTCTGAAACGCAATGTCTTCAAGATCTTCAAGATGATGGGTCAACTGGATTACCTGGGCCAAGCCCTCAAATCCAGAGATTTCTTACAGTAAGCAGAGAAATTGACAACGAGCAGAGCATAAACAAATAAAAGATGAAAGATAAGGATAGAATGAGGGATTCGTGAGTTCATAACACAGTAACTAAAGAGTAGAGAGTTTAGGGATAGGAAAACACAAAAATATTTTTTTTTTTTTTTTTTTTGCCAGGGACATCAGAACAGTATTGAAAACAACTAATTTGAATACTACGTTCCGCCCTCACCAAAGGGAACGCAATGAAAATGATACATTTCTGAAAAACCTAGTTACTGTCGACAAAAAGTGGATAATTTATAAAAATGTTACTTGCAAGAGATCGTGGGTGAAGCAAGATCAACTAGCCCAAACAACATCAAAAGCAGAGATTCACCAAAAAAAGATGATGCTGTCAGTCTGGTGGAATTACAAAGGAATTTTGTATTTTGAACTCATGCCACAGAACCAAACGATTAATTCAAATGTGTATGTTGAACAACTCGATAAGATGAACGATGCAATTGAAGAAAAGCGGCCGGTATTGTCAAATCGGAAGGGAGTTGTTTTCTATCATGATAACGCAAGGCCCCACACATCTTTGGTGACTTGGCAAAAATTATTGGAACTGGGTTGGAATGTTTTGTCCCACCCACCATATAGTTCTGATCATGCGCCTTCGGATTACCATTTGTTTCGTTCCATGCAAAACTCTTTAAATGGTAAAATTTTTAATAATTCGGATGATGTCAGATCACACCTAATTCAGTTTTTTAATAGCAAAGATCAGACATTTTACGAACGGGGAATTTTTACACTGCCAGAAAGATCGAAAAAGGCCATCGACAAGAACGGGCAATATCTAATTGAATAAGGTTATACTTTTTAACAAAAATTCTGAATTTTCCTTCTTATTTGAAATCGTCAATGACTTAGTTGCCATCACAATACAATGTCTAAGACGTGATTTGGCGATCTATTTTCTTGGGCTATGCTCTGAATAATTGATTACTTCATTCAATTTCGTATTTCCTTTGACCATAAATTGTGAGTAATTGTATCAGAGAAGCTACGAAAAAAATTTCATAATTTAAAGGTTTTATTAAAAAAACAACTGAAGGACTGAAACTAATTGTAGTCCAATTACAATGGCACAAAAATTATTTGTATAAGCTTTTAAAACTGTCATATCCGCAAAAGAGCTTTAATAAACCAGATATTAGATTGCACACTTAAATTGTATTGCTGAAAGATGTTTGTTCAAATGACTACTTCGAAGAAGCTTTGTTATGTACAATTAGTTTAAATTTGGGAATTAAAAATGAAAATTTGTAATATTTTTTAAATTGCCTATTATTTTTACTTTTCAGTTTGCTAAATATATTTTATCATTTTACAATTGCTGTTAGAATCCCAGATTAGTAGTTTGATCAGATGGTGACATTTACAAACGTTTACTAAAATGATACAAAACCCTATTTTAAATAAAATTAAATAATTTTATTTAAAATAGGAATAATTAATTATTAATTATTAATAATAATTTTAGTTTTATAATTTTTAAAATATAATTATATAATAAAATTACTATTTTAACTTTGGATTGGCTGTGGTAGATTGTTTCGATGCACGAAAACTAAGCGTAACTTCCTACTTAAAGCCAATTTCTGCTTTCTTTGCAATCAGGGTTGTAGCCAGAAATTATTTTTGGAGGGGGACATTGTTTTTTGTAAAGGATACTTCAGTAAAACTAGAGGTTTTCTTATGTATGTATACTCCTAATTAGTATCATAATACAATGGGATTTTAAAATATCAAAATGATTAAAAAATAATATAATGAACAAATTTTTATCCTTGAATGAATCATGTAGTAACTACACAATGAATTAATAGCAAAATTTATATAAACTATACATGGTATTAAATTTCAATTTTTAAAATAGAAGTATAACTAAAGAAAAAGAATAATTTTGAAAGAAAATGAAAATGTTCAAATTTTTACTTTGTAATATAAAATATGCTTTTTTTTAAAAAAAATTCGCCAAAAAATTTTCACAATTTCTTCCAATTGCACAACACTATTGGGATGAGTTGCCAAAAGTGCTAGTCAATCTGTTCTTACATATCGAATCCAATTTGCACCTACTCCTTAACTCAACGTCAATGTTCTAAGCCCACTTTTGTCTATGCACAGCTAGGCAGATGACACACACATGGTCCATTTTCTTTCCACGAAACGGTGTTTTAGAATTTCGGAGGGGGACCAGGTCCCTAAATCCCTCCCCTTGCCTACACAGGCGCCTGGAACCTGGTATTCCATTCCGCCTGTGATTGGCTGGTAAGTACATTGGTAGATTTCTAAAATTGGCGAAATATCTTGGAGACGCTTTCCGTGAATTTGTATATTATTTCAACAATCCGAAAGAGACGGGATCGTATACAGAATTTTTTTTTAAAGGGAGGGGAGGGAGAGAGTATATATTTAATTAAAGGCTTACTGATATTTAATTAAAGTAAAAACTTGTGGAAAGAGGGTTCACGCTGTAATTGCCTCTTGTGGAGGCTCTACCAGCTATTGATTATGAATATAGTTAGGTTTTCTTTCTATCACAGGTGTCCAAATACTTATTGGTAGACATATATATATATATATATATATATATATATATATATATATATATATATATATATATATATATGCCCATATTGGTATCTTATAGATTCAGTAGTGAATACATAGATTACTTTTGGATAAAAATTAAAAATAATTTCGTCATTTAGCGGGTAACAAATATTTAGGATTGTTATTTAAAAATCTGCAGACGAAAGCTGAAGCTGCTTGTTAACAAAAGATTAACAAAATTAATTACTATCAACACCACGAAACAAATAGTTTTGTTAAGTTTTCATAATTCTTGATACGACTAAAAAATAGCATAATTTTAATGTTATTTTCAGATTATTTTACGTCTTGCTTAGGATATCTTGTTTAGGATTTTTTTTTACATGCTTCTATTTGTTATTAATAGAAAAGAGTTAATATAATAATAAATTGGCTAAAATATTTCTCGATTATGACTACGAACATTGGTTATCTTCCCAGTAATAAAATAAAATTGAAAATGTTTGGTTGACAAAAAATATCTTTGGACCTAAAGCTGCTAATAAATATGTCTCTTTTTGTTATGTAAAATAATTGAAAGACAGCTGAAGCGGTTTGTAGAAATAATGAAGTTGTCACGACCGCGAAGTTTAGGTTTGCCGTTTGGCAACGGCGAAAGAGTTTTTAGCTTTTAGAATAAACCTTTGTGTGTGGAAGGATGCGATGAATTAAGAACGCATCGAAACATTTCACCTTTTGATTTAGATGATTTCGTAGATTTAGTTTTTAATGTTTTGTGTAGTGTTCGTGTTCGTTAAAATAAAATGTGGTGTTACGAACTTTTGAATTTATTTGAGAACTTTCGACATAAATGGAATAGAACAGAAGTCATTCTCATGACTGTCAAACATTATTAATACTTTGTAATATAACAGCAGTGACTTGCCTCGGTGATATCTGCCTATTTACACCATGAAAATTTGTTGGTTTTGTATTCGTACCCACTTCATGGAGGATTGAATCATAGAATCTACATTGGCCGGATGTTCTAATTAATTGGAAGTCAGACATCCCTGATCTTAATAAAAATTTTATTTCCACAAAGATATCAAACAATCTACATAAACAAAAAAATGTATGCAAATCATTTCATAAATATAAAAATCGTTCGATTAAATATTGACATTCATGTCCATTTTTATGCAAAATTCAAACATGCTGTGAATAAAATGCAACAAAAACTGAATTTAATTAATTCATTTTCACTTTTAGACCGACACAAACCATAAATACAAATTTTTGGCGTTTCAAAAGCATAAATTATAATTCATATCCAACACTTCCTACAGACATAGATATAAAAACATCAATCATATTATCAATACAAAATTCACCCCACAAAAATGTTCTAATTATATTATCATTTATGCATGTAAATCAGAAAAATCAAACTAAAGACAAAATACAATTGGAACAATTAATTATTTTTTTCTGTGGGAGTGGTAAAAGAAGCAAAAACACAAAACTGATTCAAAATCTAAAAAATAATATTATTCTTTTAGATTTTGTTCTTATTTTCAAGACTATAGAGCACCAGTGTTCCCACCTTTTAAAAAGAACAAAATTTACAGCCTCTCAGATCGAGAGCATATTCAAATCGATTATGAAATGGATCGACGATTTTGAACGTGTTGAGGGAAAAAAATACTAGAAGTTTCTCTAAAGATATTACAATTAGTGTCACAAGCTTCCACGAAGTGGGCTTGGATATGTATACTTGTGCGATTTATTCCCTCAGTGAGTCATACTGGTTTTCCATAGTGTGCTGCCACAGAAAAGGGTTTGAACATGGTTGTGATACAGGCGAATATCTTACGGCAAATGACAGCAAATTGAAAATTATATACAGTAGGACCTCGATTAGTCGAATTTCAAAGGGAACCAATTATCTAATTGAGTTAAAGTGTGCAACTTACAATTAGTAACTTGGAATATGATAACAAAATTAAAAATGTGACTACCAAAAATTTCGAGGAAAACATAATACAAAATAAAGTTTATTTACGCGAAATTTACGAAGTGCAATATTTGAGTAGGATGGGGCGGTAGAAGCCAGTCTGCTAGGAAAAATATACATTAGGCTGCTAGTAGCAGTTGGGAATGATTTTATGGATGAATAGTAACAGCCTGTATGGACATCTTTAAGTTTAAAGCATAGAAATTAAGTTAAAATAAATTTTAGCGAAAAATTTAAATTCGTAAAAATTCGAATTAAAGAGATTCTCCTGCATTTCCTAAATATTTACAGCTTGTGCTGTTGCTCCTTTTGTCTTCAGATAATGAACATTTATCATACATACAATAAAATATATATATCAAACAGAAATGAACTTCACCATAAATTTTACTTTTTCTCAAGTATTAGTTTTGGACACTAGATAAAAGTCAAACATCTCTATCAAGTAACAGATGAAGTCCAGTTTCTTAACATTTCTTTATTTTTTGGTTTATTTTTTTTTATAAATATTTTATATATTCATGTATATAAATCTATTTCGGTACTCTGTACCTAGCCGCCACAATTTGGAATTATCTCTGGAAAGGGCGGCATTTCCAGAGAAAATGGGAAAACTATATCAATCGATTTAATTGGATTAAAAATTGAAAGGTGGTTTTAATTTCAATTGCAATAAAATTACCTTACTGAACAATTTATAATTATTTACAGTATGAATAATGAAAAAATTAAAATGTTACATAAGAATTCATTCTTTAATTTATAACATTAGCTTTGATTCTTAACATTGTTCTTTTAAAATCTTTTATTTAACATTAAATTTTAGGTATATTTACTTAAATTTAAAATGATATAAGTAAACTTTTATTTATTTATTTTTTCATTTTTAATAATTTAATTTAAAATTTTCTTGGTTTTAAATATATCTATATATATATATATATATATATATATATATATATATATATATATATATATATATATATATATATATATATATATATATATTACATTTTTAATATATATTTTTCACATTGCTCTTCTAGTAAATTTTCTCAGTATTATAAAATTGTTAGCTATTCATTGTTTAAAAATAATTTCAATATTAAAAAATATATATGTTTTTAAAGCGAAACAATCATTGATTTAGTTCACATATTTTCACTGAAACAGTAACAGAAAAATTAGTATTTATTTTCCTTTCCATTGGTAATATTTAAATGGAAAGTAGATATCCAGATCAGGGTTATCAGACTAGTAGTTACCGATTCTCAAGTCAGAAACATTCTAAACATATAGACACAAAATAACTTAAAAAAAAATTCTACGAAAATAAATATTCTATTAAAGTGGCAATAATGACTTGAAAGAACCTGTAGCACTTACATAAGAAATTAACAAAATTAATTAATATCATCCCCATGAAACTAATAATTTGTCCAGTTTTCATAATTCTCGATACGACTCCAAAATAGATAATATAATTTTGATGTTATTTCAAGTTTACTTTTACATCTTGTTTAGGATATCTTGTTTACGCTTTTTTTTCACATCTCCAATTGTTATTAAATGAAAAAAGTTAATTTAATAATAGATTGACTCAAATATTTCTTGCTTATGACTATAAACATTGGTTTCGTTTCAAATCACTAATAAAAAAATAGAAAATGGTTGAGGAAAAATATTTAGGACCTGAAGCGGCTAATAAATAAATATATCTCTTTGGTCATGTAAAATAGTTGGAGGGCAGCTGAAGCTGTTTGTCGAAATAAGGAATTCACTCTCATGACTATCAAACTATATTAATATTGTTAATATAACGGCAGTCAGTTGCCAAAATGATATCCGCTTATTCACACCGCGATAATTTGGTGGTTTTGTGTTCGTCTCCCCCAGCCCACTTTATGGAAGAGTGTGACACTAGATTGGCCGGGTATTTTAGTTAATTTGGAAATCCTGCACCCCTGATCTGGATAAAAACTTCATTTCCATACAGATAATGACATGTGACACAAATCATGTACGCAAATATTTTGAGTATGAAAACAATAAAATGTTAGTTCACAATCAAAATTATTTCACATAAATCAAAAATATATATACAAATCATATTAGAAATAGGACTACGACTAAATAAATATTAATATTCAAGAACATGACACAGAAAATCAAAACATGGTATGAAAATAAATGTATATATAAATATAACTAAAATTAACTAATTCATTTATGTTGTCTGAAATAACACAAGACATGTACGCAAATATTGAGTGTAACAAGCATAATCATGATTAATGTTTGAGCCATTATGTATACGAAGATATAAAACACTTAGATAATACTACAAACACAAAATCATTTGGATAATATTATCAATCTTATCATAAATGAAACAAATGAATGATAAAATACAATTAAAATTTAACTAATTCATTTCACTTCCTGGGTGATTAGTCAAAAGAAGCAAAAACAAAATTATTTAAATTCGTGAAGAATAATTATTCTTATTTTACATTTTGTTCTTATTTTCAAAACTGTGGAGCACCGGAATTTTTTCCGTTATTCACTAGAAAAAAAAATACAGCGTATAATATCGAGATCATATTTAAATCGATTATGAAATGTATCGACAATTCTGAAAGTGTGGAGGGAAAAAATACTTAAAGCTTCTATAGAGATATTGCAACTAGCGTCACAAGATTCCATAAGTGGGCTGGGGTATGTATACTTGTGCGATTTATTCCCTCAGTGAGTCATACCGGTACATGTGCTGCCACAGAAAAGGGTCTGAACGCGGTTGTGATATAAGCGAATATCGTACGACAAATGACTGCCTTGCAGAGTGAAAATACAGTAGGGCCTCAATTAGTCGAATTTCAAAGGGAACCATGTATCTTATTGAGTTAAATTGTCTTGGAATTTACAATGTGATAACAAATTAAAAAAAGTGACTATCAAAAATTGCGAGGAAAGCATATTACAAACGAAAGTGCATTTAAGCGAAATTTACAAAAAGCAAAATTTGAGTAGGATTTAACGGTAAAAGCCAGTTTATGAGGAAAACTATATTTTAGATGATAGTATAAGTTGGGAACAGCCTGCACGGCCTTTGTTCAAGCTATGGGTGTGAAGTAATAGTCATTTTTTTCATTATTTTAATTTATTAAAATTCGAATCAAAGAGGATCTCCTGTATTTTCTAAAATTTTACAGTTTGTGTTGTTGCTTCTTTTGCATTCGAATAATGAAACTTTATCACAAACACAATAAAATATATACATAAAAAAGAAATGAACTTCATCATAAATTTTACCATTCGCTCTAGTTTTAATTTTGGACACTAAATAAAAGTCAAACATCTCTATCAAGTAACAGATGAAGTTCAGTTTCTAAATATTTCTTTATTTTTTGGTAATTTTTTTTTAAAATATCTTATATACTCATGTATATAAACCTATTTCAGTACTCTGTACCTAGCCGCCACAATTTTGAATTGACTCTGGAAAGGGCGGCATTTCCAGAGAAAATGGAGGATTTCATATTAACAAATATAATTAGATTAAAAATTGGAAGGTAATATTAACTTTTATAATGATAAAATTAGCATACTGTATAACGTAAAATATTTTGAATTTAACCATATATAAAATAAAATAATATTTAATAATTCATTCATTCATTCATATTTTTAATTCAGTTTTATATTCTTAAAATCTTTTATTATTTTTACATTTTTATTAAATATATTAATTTCAATTTAAAATAATTTAATAAAGCATCAATTTTTAAATTTATTTATTTTATATTTTAATAATTAATACTTATGTTACTTTACTTTATAAATACTTCTTTACGTTTTTAACTTTAATTTTTCTAATTTATTTATTTCATTTCCTAGAAATTCGTATAAAGTTATTACCTTTTAAGCAGTCTACATGATATTAATAATAGTTTCTCATATTTAATTTTTTTAAATATTTTAATTACAAATATATGCTACACAATTTTAAGCATAAAATAATTTTGTAAAGAAAAATAGTTCATTTTGTAAGTTGTCGTTACAAGAGCTTTTAAAATTGGCTTTGAATTGTTTTTCAATTTCTTGGTTCTTGTTGAGTATATAGGGGCACCAACGAGGTATAATATCTTGAACTGTAATTCTGACCAGGGCCGTGTGCTCCAGATTGACTTTCAGGGGATTTTTAAAGCTGATGACATGTAGTTGCGGATCACTAGTATTCCGCAAAATTATCTCCCTTTCTTCACGAGTTTCTATTTTGGAATTTGAAGTTAAGTTGAACGCTTTGCAAGAAACTTTCATCTTCCTCTGTTGGGAAGAAAAATTAATCAAGTTCTTTTTATGACATTAATTTAGAAGTACTAAATTGACAAAGTTTCTTAATAACATAAAACAAGTTATGAAACAAACAAAAATGTTTTGCATGTATGTATAATCAGACTACGATCATCTATCTAAGATAACGTTTCTCAACTGTTTTTGGTTGACAGTAAGCTAAAAATGTCTGAAATTACCTAAGATAGTAACAATCAGAATTATATTCATGTAGATATTGTTTTGGTCTTTGGAAAAAAATTGTGATCACAACAGACATAAGACAGAAACGTTAAAGACAACTTGAGGTTGGTTTGAACTAGTACATTATAAGGAAAGAAAGTTTTTCGTTGTGAGATTAGAAATAAAGTCAAACAAATCTTTACCAAAACGAACTTTAACAAGAACTTTCGATAATAATGACTTAACGTCAAACAAAACCCCATGGAGCCTTGAGACATGAAATTTGTAGGAAAAATAAATAGAAGGGGAACAGGGAAACATATTTCTAACCAAAAAGGGGAAATGAATTCAAACCAAAGATTTAAACGCTTACAAGAGTTGACAGTATGAGATAATATATATGAAAGGCATTCCACTTTTATGAACTTTAAGCAATCACTAAACAGTTGACACAAAGTTTCTTAATAACATAAAACAAATTATGAAACAAACAAAAATTCTATGCATGTATGTATAATCAGACTACGATCATCTAAGATAATGTTTCTCCACAGGTTTTGGTTGACAGTAAGCTAAAAATATCTGAAATTACCTAAGATAATAACAACCAGAATTATATTCATGTAGATATTGTTTTAGTCTTTGGAAAAAATTGTGATCACGACAGACATAAGACAGAAACGTTAAAGACAACTTGAGGTTGGTTTGAACAAGTACATTATAAGGAAAAAAAATTTTCTCGTTGTGGGATTAGAAAAAAAAGTCAAACAAATCATTATCAAAACGAACTTTAACAAGAACTTTGGATAATAATGACTTAACGTCAAACAAAACATCGTGGAGCCTTGAGACAGGAAATTTCTAAGAAAAATAAATAGAAGGGGAACAGGGAAACATATTTCTAACCAAAAAGGGAAAATGAATTCAAACCAAATATTTAAACGCTTACAAGAGTTGACAGTATGAGATAATATATAAGGCATTCCACTTTTATGAACTTTAAGCAAAGAGTAAAATCAGAATATTTAGTAATCACTAAACAGAAACGTTATGAAATTACCATTTAAAACAAACTTTTAGGAGTAGAGGGCTCACATTTGTATTATAAGTAGTGAAACACATAAAAACATTTTCATGAACCTGACTCAATCAATTTGACGAGATGCTTATTTGTACACTTAATGTTTGAATATCACACCTTTGTTAATATGATTTAAGGTACTTTAAACAAAATATTTTACTTATACGATAAAATATTTTTGATTTAAATTTTTTGCTGTTCCTGATGTTCAAAATTTAAATTTTACTTGCCTTGACAGTGAAGCGATTTAGTTTTCTTAAAGCACTGTGACCTATTATTTGACAAACTAGGGATTCCTAGAGTGAAACCTACGGTTTTAAATCCGAATCCGAATAGCTTTATAACCAACTGGATTTAAACACACGCCCGATACCGAAAGACAACTTTGTATTTGTCTTTCCAGTTCGTATCATCCGGTATCTCGAGGGTTAATAGTAATTAATATCTCTCTTTAATTCCTTGCCTAAATTCCTTAATCATCACACTTTTGTTTTCACAGCAAACGTCTTTGCAATACTATGATTAGTGTTAAACAATGTAAAAGAGTAAAGACTCACCAAGTTATCATCTGCTATTCCAGGCTTTCGAAATTGCATTTCAAGGCCGATTATTCTGCGTACTCCTTTTCGCACACTCACATATACTTCATTCTCTATATCTGTGTTATAGGATCCTTCTGATCCCTTTAGATTCGTTTCGTCTGGTGTTCTTTCATTTAGAGGCACAATCAGTTGCTTGAAGTCCAGTCGTTTCGAATTTTGCAAAAAGAAGTACTCCAGAGATTCACTATCCGCTGAAGTCTTAAATCTCGTTCCGTCAGGAAACAGAAAATTGTCACCGATGCCCATTTTATCTGCTCTGTGAACCATATGTATCGCTTCTGTACGCCTTAAAGGGTTTTCAGCAAAGAACACTTCACAGATGGACTTCAGCTTGAAATCGCCCGCTTTCACTGCGTAGCAATATATTTCTACAGCTTCTTCCCAAGAAGGTATACGGGAAGAGGTAAATTTATAGTACCTGAAAAAGAAACAGGAAGCTTTTAAACTCAGTTTTGAATGATTTAAGTAACGTTAAAGTATTTGGTAAATACAGTGATGAATTAAAAAAAAATTTTAAAAATTATACCACTGGTGAAAAGAAAAGAAGAGTATATACATAAACTGTTTTATGTTTCTGCTTTATGCAAAGATGATAGTGTTAAAATAAAATAAACTTACAGGATTAATTTAAATAGATTAATGTTTAGCGAAATGCTCACAATTGGGGTGCTGACATTGAAAGGGTTTCTAAGTCATCCTAAACCGTAAAACTAGTTTGTAGTTTAAAAGATACATAGTTACTGGGCCAATAGTCCTGAAAAGACTGTAAGTCATTCATAGTACCTGGAATCTTTATTTTCCTTCATCTATGGTCGAGACAGTTCGATCCAATCACTTTATCTTCTCTGAAGTATCGTTTTTGTGCAAATTAGGAAACTTAGAAAATTAGCTATTTTCTTTAATTTAGAACGTTTTGAGGTCTTATGACCGGCAAAAAAATTTCCAAGATCACCAGTATGTTAGTAACCTCACAACAGTGCAGTAATAATTCACAGATTAGAAGTAAGAAAATCCAAAATGGAAAACAAAAATAAACCTAAATTAGTACCAGGTCTTTCCGAAGCAGGTATTTTGTCAATATAAAATGCATGCATTCAGTAACAGTGATATTATACTTGCAGAGATAGAGGCAATAGAATGTTCATTCTTTGCAGTCAGGACTTCAACTTACACAAAACAACTATTTTTAAAATGTTAAGTTTCATTTTGAATATAAGTAATTAAAAGTTATGTCTTATAATTTGTGTTGTAAAAATTAAATTTATTCATAGTCACAGAATTAACCAAATTTCTACATCGATTTCTTGAGTCCTCTTTTTCTATATCCGCCCCGTTTGGGTAAACGGTAGATAGAAGTTCCACTGCATATGTTCAATAGAAATGATTCAAATGTGAATAAATAAATTAAAGAAGGAAAAAAGACTTACTGTTTTAAAAAGATCAAAGACTTTTTGGAGAGATGTGTTGTTTGCATTCTTCCTCTCACGCAATTGATGTTTCCTGCTACACACAACAGGCAGATGGAGTGCTTTAGACCACTATTCATTTTATTCGATGTCGCATCGTTCGCTGGAGAACAGTGAAGAGTTATGACTGAAAACCTGAACGCTGATAAACTATATTAAGTAAAAAGTTTTACTTTGAGATATCGTTGATAGTGATAACTCCACCTCTGCCTTAAAGTAGGTGTAAAGCAGATGTGGCAATTTGAAATTCTCTGTTTTATTGGACAATCATTGTCCAATCAAATATCCACCAGGGGTTTGATTGACATTGGTCATTCTTCAGTAGTTATGAAATACATTCTTATCATTCTATTAATGCATATAATCATTGCATTAATACACTTTAATAAATCTATAATTATTTTCTGTCTATTCACTAATATTTTAAGTATGTTTTTACATGCTTTTTACTTAGTTAATATATAAATATACAAAAATGATAGCCCCGAAGGTAAGCCACAGGTGACGATATTTTGTAGGAAGAGATTTTCAGTTCCAACATTCTCGAGAGCAAATTTATAAGAGATAACTTAAAACATTTCGAGATATACACTGTCGAGATATACACTAGTATTTGGACACCTGTGATAGAAAAGAAAAACTAACTTTATTCAAAATCAATAGCCGGTAGAGCCTCCACGACAGGCAATTACCGCGTGAACCCTCCGGGGCATACTTTCCACGAGTCTTTGTATTTCAGCTAGTGGTATTTGTCTTCCACTCGGCTTGGAGTAGACAAGCTCCTTCACCGGTTTTTGACGGGTAGTGCACCCTTAATTCGGCGATCCGACTCGTCCCAGAAGTTCTCGATAGGGTTCAGGTCTGGGGAGTCCATTCGATGAACTCCATTGGCCCCATACCAAGCCTTGATTAACCTCGAAACATGACAATTGTCATTATCGTCCTGAAAGTAACAGGGGTCCAACCCGTAAAATTGCCCCAACGTAGGAAGCACATTGTCATCTAAAATAGTGCAATAGGCATCGGCTTTGAGCTTACCATGAATGGGGATCAAGGGTACCAGTCCATACTAGGAGAAACACCTGCAGACCATAATTCCACTTGACTGTTGCCACAATGCATTCTGGCAGGAGACGTTCTCCAGGCAGACGCCAAACTCTGACCCTGCCATCCGAACGGTAAAGGGTTAACCTTGATTCGTCGCTCCAAAGAACCCGTTTCCACTGATCTACGGTCCAATTTCGATGTGCTTTGCACCGCATTAACCGAGCAGCGCGGTTGGACTTTGTGATCAAAGGCTTATGGGCTTTTATTTACCTTTCTCGAAATCAGAGAGCTCCGAACTGCGTGGCATCTTGCATGCGACTAATGCCGATACTGTTTCCTACACGATGTATGCCGGCGGAGGCCGTGACGAACCTCAGGACCGCAGATATTGTCATTTGCATAGGTGTCCAAATACTTATTGGTAGACAGTGTATTTTTAAAATTGTGCATGTGGTACAAAATAAAAATTCTGAGAAAATATTTTGATATGAAAATTATCAATAACATTAATAAGATGAATAAAACTGCAACAAATACTGAATTATTACAGATTGCAACGCTTTTACAATGACAATGCAAAAAAAAAGATACACGTGCTAAAATTGCTCGATGGGCTCTAACATTCGAAGACTTTGATTACAAAATAGAACATAGATCAGGAACGAAAATGAAACACGTAGACGCGCTTAGTAGAAACGTAGCATTGGTTACAACACGATCAGACGATTCAACCACACAAAAAATTATTGCTGCACAAAACGATGATGAACACCTTCAAGCAATAAAAGACATGATTGACAAAAATCAAAATAGTGATTATTTAGTTAAACAAGGTGTATTGTACAAATTTAAAGACGGTCGAGAACTTTTAGTTATCCCAGAAGCAATGCAATTCGATATCATCAAAGAGATACACAAAAAAGGACATTTTGCTGTTTCAAAAACCGAAGAAGTCTTAAATTTAACTTATTTCATCCCTAAAGCCTGACAGAAAATTGAGAAAGTAATTAATAATTGCATCGACTGCATACTTTATAATAGAAAACGAGGA
>CM063510.1:36877001-36887001 GCA_032207245.1 Pardosa pseudoannulata | reverse complement strand
AGAGAAGAGAGTTTAGGGATTGAAAAACATAAAATATTTTTGTGGCCAGTGTCATCCGTACGAAAAAAAGCCAAAAATAATGAATAATAATGATCAAAATCGAAAAAATTAAAAATTTTGAAAAAATATAAAATATATGTTTTAAAAATAAATAAATTGCATTAAAAATTCGAAAAGGGCCTAAATAATAATAAATAAACATAAAAACAATTTTTATTAATTTGGAATAAGTTTTAGAATTTTTGTCATCGCCGGGGACAGAACTCCTCTGCATGGGACTCTGTCTGTCTTATATAGGCCCGAAGAAACTGCTGGAACACTCCAGAAACCGAAACCGGAAGTTGTCACGTGACGCCCAACTTGGCAACATTTGGCGACGAACTTTGCGATGAACTTGGCTACAAAAGTAGGTTGCCAAAACTATGGCCAACGAGACAATATCTCGCTAATTTGGCGAGATACCCATAGAGTCCCATGCTAAACTCAAGGCTCACCAAACAAATTCGTAACACTATTATTAGAGTTAGGACCCTTAAGGGGAGGGATAGGAGTAAAACAATTTTTTAAATGTCTAGCGACTTTCCAGATGGAATTGTCAATAGTGTCTAAAGAAGTTAAGAAGTTATCCCATTCGCTATTTGCTTTATCGTATATATAGTATTTGAGGTCTTGCGCATTATTCAAAATTCTTTTATTAATTGGAGTTTTATTTCTTTGCCAGGCTTCCCTGACGAGATTAGATTATTAGCTAAGAGGTTCAGGTGTCTGTCATAGTGGCTTTTGCCTGAGTCAGGAACGATAGTGGAAGAAAAGTGTAGCCTGTCGTTAATATCATTAATAATTTTAATATTAAAATTTTTTAGATCATTAGGGTTATCAATATTGGGAAGTTCAAAATTTTTACTATTAAGATTGTCGTTAAATTGTTTCCAGTTAATAAATTTTTAGGAGTAAAATTATATGAGTTATTGCTAATCAAATTTTTTAAAAGAATTGGATTAGGATCTGAGGAGAGGTCATGAATGGTTTTGATAGCAACAGAATTTGGAAAACCTTTAATTAAAGCAAAGTCAATAAAGCTACTGCTATGATTTGTGTGATGTGTTGGCTCGTTAGGTACAAGAATATCAAAGTCCGAATTATCTGAGAAATTATTAATTATTTGTTCATATGGAATTATTACAAGTGCAGTGCCAGTCCCTATACCTTGCATTGAGAACAGCGAAAATAAATGTATCTTTATTAATATTGTTCAAGGCGTAGAGATCGTCAAGCACTTGGAGTGAGTTTAAAGAAGCGGAGATAAAATTATCGTATAGGGCAGGGGTGGCCAAGACGTCGACCGCGGCTGACTGGTTTTAGGTAGTCCGCGCGACCATCCCGATAATGACCTCGGATATTAACAATTTAATTTATGACTTATATATAGAATTATATATAGAATTATATGACTTATATATAGAATTAATGAATTATTTAAGATAAAAATTTGCTACAGTTTACGCTTTAAAACCTAAAACAAACTGTGCAAAATTCTACAATGAATTTGTCGTTTTACAGTGGAGAATTAAATAGAAACAACTTGATAAAGTGAGATGCTTAGATTATTAATATAATCGAATCAGTACTATATAATCATTATATGGTATTGATTCGATATACACACCGCGGTATTTGTCGCCAAACTTCCTTAGCATCCCAATGAATTCGTCAGACAGAATGATTGAGATGGTCCTCGGTGTTAAGAATCCTCTATTCAGCATCCTATTCTGCGCGAAACAACGTCCTTTCACTAGGTAAAGAAGAACTCAGTTCAAGTTCTTACAAAAGGCACGTTTGAAATTCTTCTACGTTATGCCGTTTTTTCTTACGGTCTTAGTTAAGTCTGTATCAGGAAATTTAATGTAACGAGAATTAGTTACATTATATATATATATATATATATATATATATATATATATATATATATATATATATATATATATATATATAAAGAACAAAAAAGGACAGTAGATTTAGTGATATGACTTAAAGCCTTATCCTGATGGAAAAGTTGGCCCATCATGAAGAGATGGAATTTTTTCTTTGAAAATATGTGTTACAACATATTTCTTACAGGAATTCGACCTAACTTTGACATTTTTTTCTACTTTCATTACTTTAACTTCCGTTACAAGAGAATCCAGAAATAACTATAAAAGAAAAAATTTGCTTGTTTTCTCTGACCAAAATGTTAAGTCTTTTTCTCCTCTAATCCGGTAGTAAATCGATTTCTTTTCTATTGGGAACAGATAAGTAAATCCAAGACTCATCAATTATAACTACACATGTCCATTTTTCACTTGCCAAATAATTTGCACATAATAGTCCACACATAATGTTATGCCGAGACATATGTTTCAACAACATCATGTTTTTTGTTCTGGTTAGCCTCAAATCAGATTTTACTATTTTTTAAACAGTACCTACAGAATTTAAATATCTACAGAATTAAATATTTAAAGATTTTGTAATCGCTCTTTGGGGTAGGGGGAGGAATTTCTTTCCAAACATGAGATGCGACTTAAGATTTAATAACAGGTATATGTACTTTTGTTGGGTATACACATTTTTGCCTTTTTTCCACTCAAATGAAAAATTTGATGTTTCTTTCCTTTTTGATGAATTTATTTCTCTTATTTTACGTGTAGAAATATTAAAACCATGCTTTTCACATCTTATTTTACTAATCGTATTTACCTACGGTGGTCACAAAAATAGCACCTTTGATACATTGTATTTTTCCAGCGATATTTAATGCCTCTTCCACACTATGGCCAATTGTTCACCACTGTAGTACTGGTCCTGATAGCGATCTTGGACGATGGTTCATCCACTCATTGGATCACTAAATGAGACGAGCGTGTAGATGCGTTCATTGAGTCTACTGCGCACTTTAGTAGCGCATCTGGGTGACTTAGATGTTTGGAGAAAACCACTTCCGAAGCCATCTTCTGCCAAGGCCATTTCATAGTCTGCCAACGTCGATCTCGATAAGCCCTATCCTCTCCACACAATAATAATGGCTTGCAGTGGACCGGTGGTGGTTGTGTGAAGGGCTTTTAACGCACAGAATATTTAAAAGCCCCTCTACCATTGCCTTCCACTGTCAACCATTATCACCGTCTGGAGGGAAGCTGTATGGCTTATCGAGGTCGACGATGGCAGAAGATAAAATAACCTTGGTGGAGGATGGCTTGGGAGGCGGCTTTCCTCCAAAGATCAAAGGCAGCCAGATGCGCAACTAAAGTGCGCAGTAGACCCTATGGACGAATCACGCGCTCGGCTCATTTAGTGGCCCAGGGTATGGATGCAACCCATAAACCATCGTGTAAGGTCACATTCAGGAAGTGGTGAAAAATTGGCCTTAGTGTAGAGGCTACATTAAATGCTACAAACGGTATTTAAACCTTGTTTCAATTTGATGCCAGTTACGTTTTTATTTTAACATTTAAATTTAAATTCATGGAGAAAGTCGAAATCATTACGAAAATGTATTAACACCTTACATTTCCTTCAGTCTCGTTACCTGCAGAAAAAGGGGAAAATCCCTCAAGGTGATATGTAATCTGTCATTCAACGATATGAAATTGATACGACTCGCGTGATATGTAACCTGACATTCGTAGATACCTGGCATCTAGAGCACAGTCACCTTCCTCCCGAGTAACCTCTATCTGCAAATGAAAAAAGGGAAATTTCCCCGAATTCGATAAATACCCTGGCAACGGAAGATAAAAACAATCGAATGCGATATTTTAAACAAAACAATCGCTACTATCGCAAGTAGCCGAACTGCTCAGTTAAAAAGGGGAAATTTCTTCAGTGTGATAACTTGTCTGTCTCAAATTAATCAGATATGACGTATTCTAAACCAGACTTGGCCATCCCAAAAAGCTCAGCGGGGCGCATTAGAATTGCACCACATGCCACCCGGCCCGAATACATGCACGCATGGGCGTAATTAGGGAGGGGCTAAGGGGGGAGTTGCTCCTTCCTAGAAATTTTAGAGGAGGGGCAAACTTGTAGTTTTGCTCCTCCACAGTTTCAGGGTTATGAAATTTTTGATTCGACATTCTAATGAATGTTGAAGTTATTCTGTTTTTATAAGAGTGCTTAAGACTTATTCTAATTACGGTTATCCTCCCTTCCTGGACTTTTTTAAAGCAAGTATAGATACTCGAACTTGTAGTTTTGCCCCTCTAGATTTTTAAGGTTTTATTCATACCTTAAATTTTTGATTCGAAATGTTAAGGAATTTTGAAAATACTCTGTTTTATTAGTGCGCTTAAGACTTATTCTAATTACCAGTTCCGTAACTAGGGAAAGGTGGCATTTGCCAAGGGCGTACTGTTCAAAGGGGAGCTCACATTGAGGGAAATAGGGTTCCAAAGGGGACAATTCGTCCCGAGTAGGAATACGGAAAAGCTGAAAGGCAATTTTTCAAAACTTCTTTAAGAGTAGGGTTAAACGGAAGTTAATTAACCATCCGAGTGGAACAAACACAGCGAGGAAAAAATGTCTCCAAAAAATACGCTAAAGGTTTACTGTGTCAGTTGCCAAAGCGTTCTATGATTTTTTACTTCACCTTTAGTCGACTAAAATAAAATACGGGAAACCCACCCTATTTATTGTCCTTTTACTTCCGGTTATAAATAGATATATAAATATATATTATAGATTGTTATTTTTTAATACACATATAGCTCGTCAAGTCTCAATAAAGATCATAAGAAATAATGGATTCTAAAAGTACAAATAAAAATATTCTTTGTGAGACTTATTTATATTTTTTACGAAAGTCATCCTAGATTTTTAAGTGGTGCAATTACATATACATCTACGACACAAACGAAATACTTCGAAATAGAGATTTACAAAGCCATGCAAAGCTATCAGTATCTTTGTGCCTCAGGGGTAGAGATATAAAAAACCCGGAATTTTGAAGAGGTGGGAATAAACCCGGTAATTTTGCGGAATAAACCTGGAATTTTGGGAACTTTGGGAAGAAACCATTTGAACGATGTTTAACAATGATTTAACAATCATTTTTTCAACAGTGGCTATTCAGGAACTAGCAATACTTTTTACTTTTGGAAATATATATATATATATATATATATATATATATATATATATATATATATATATATATATATATATATATATATATATATATTCGAGAAATAATAGCAATAAGCATTTAAATGATTTTATAGTAGTACTTATGTCATTAATGACCTTGTTAGTCATATCAAACACATAACTAGTTGCATCCATTTTTATTGCTAATATAATAATTATATACATTATTTTTGATCATGATTAATTATGTAAATTGCTTTATGCTGAACTTTTTCTACTCCTTTATAATATAAAATAAATATCTTTAAATTTAAAATAACAGTTTATTATTTTTTGTAATGCATATATCATTTAAAGGTGTCATCAAAGACAATGTTTCATTGTGTGTCCAATTTCTACACACATATACATTATATATATATATATTATATATATATGTATATATATATATATATATATATATATATATATATATATATATATATATATATATATATATATATAGAGAGAGAGAGAGAGAGAGAGAGAGAGAGAGTGAGGGAGAGAGAGATGTTATCCAAGAAAAATAATGATTTATGGGTTTTGTGACAGTATCGATTATTTCCCAATATTTATGTAATAATACAAATATTGGATATTTGTCAAGAAAGAAGATCTACTCATACTTTCATGCTAGACATGATACCTTGCCAAATAGAGTTAGTTAATCCCAATTATTCAATTTTTTGGCTGTTTGGCTTCCTTACACGTTTATTCATTACAGTTGCCAGTTAACTATTAATATCAAATCATTTATGAAATGTAAAAATTGTCTTGTGCGATTAGGATAAAAGTAAACAAAATACTTCAAAATTCCTATGTTTTGGAAATTTTCAAAATTCCCTTCCCAAAAAACCCGTTTTTTTCCCGTGTTTAAACCGGTATTTTTCCACTTCTCACAACTCTACTCAGGGGGTAGGGGTGCATCCCTCAATAAATGTTAGTCAAAGAGGGGTGCAGTTCCTAAACAATCGACCTGACCCTCCTACCGCAAAAATCCATGGGGGAAAACACTGGCAGAAATGTACATTACATCCATTATCGGAGCGTTTTTGGAGGTCGAAAACTGTACGTGACAACAGCTTGAAAACATCACAGGTTTGACAAAATTGTACGTGCGAACCGCTTAGAGGGTTAACTTAGGCGTAAAATTAAGCGTATTTATTAGCTGCTGGGGGTAAAAGCTAAACTTTCACAAAGCAATGGAAACTCGTAGACGCTTGATACCGGTGACTAGAGATGTAAAAAACCCGGAATTTTGAAGAGGTGGGAATAAACCCGGAATTTTGGAAACTTTGGGAAGAAATCATTTTAACAATGTTTACATTTATTTTTTCAACAGTGGCTATTTAAGAACTAGCATATTATTTCTAAGAGATTTTTTTTAAAAATTTTGGCAATATATATATATATATATATATATATATATATATATATATATATATATATATATATATATATATATATATATTCAAGAAATAATAGCAATGAGCATTTAAATGATTTTATAGTAGCACTTATGTAATTAATTACCCTGTTAGTCTTATCAAACACATAACTGGTTGCTTCAATTTTAATTGCTAATATTATAACTATAAACATTACTTTTTATTATTATTTATTATGTAAATTGCTTTATGCTAAACTTTTTCCTCTCCTTTTATAATATAAAAATAAATATCTTTAAATTTAAAATAACAGTTTATTATTTTTTGTAATGCATATATCATTTAAAGGTGTCATCAAATGACAATGTTGCATTTTGTATCCAATTCCTACATATACACACACATATATATATATATATATATATATACATATATATATATATACACACACACATATATATATACATATATATATATATATATATATATATACATATATATATATACATATATATATATATACATATATATATATACATATATATATATATATATATATATATATATATATATATATATATATATATATATATATATATATATATATATATATATATATATATATATATATATATATATATATATATATATATATATATATATATATATATATATATATATATATATATATATATATACATACATATAGAGAGAGGTTATCCAAGAAAAAAATAATGATTTATGGGTTTTGTGACACAACAGATTATTAGCTAATATTTATGTAATAATAAAAATATTGGATATTTCTCAAAGGAAAAATATACTCATACTTTCATGCTAAACATCATACCTTGCAAAATATAGTTAGTTAATCCCAATTATTCAATTTTTTTCATAGAAATAACAGTTAAATTTTGTGAAAAATCACCTTTTGAGGTCTACAACAAAGACAGAAAAAATGGTGGTTTTCATTGTGTCATAGGAATTGGCGACTTCAAAATACTACAAAATTCCCATGTTTTGAAAATTTTCAAAATTCCCTTCCCAAAAAATGCGGTTTTTTCCCGGGTTTAAACCGGGTTTTTTTCCACTGCTCACAACTCTAGGTGCAGTTCCTAAACAATCGACCTGACCTTCCTACCGCAAAATTCCATGGAGGAAAGCACTGGCAGAAATGTACATTACATCCATTATCGGAGCGTTTTTGGAGGTCGAAAATTGTACGTGACAACAGCTTGAAGACATCACATGTTTGGCAAAATTGTACGTGCGAACAGCTTAGAGGGTTAACTTAGGCGTAAAATTAAGCGTATTTATTAGCTGCTGGGGGTAAAAGCTAAACTTTCACAAAGCAATGGAAACTCGTAGATGCATGATACCGGTGACCGGTGAAGCAGAAAATAATAAAAGTACACAATTATAGTAAATATGGATACTGATCAATTTTACCTTAGTTATTATAATGGTTTGAAGGAATTAATGCAATATAGAACACACAAAAATAATCCTATTAGTATATGAAAAATATATATTTTATCAGTGCATATTGCAATGAGTTAGACTGAAACATTCAAGAAAAAGAAAAGGTGAATCAACGCAATTGGAACAATGTTACCCCTTTTTTAGTCAAATTCTTCACTTTAGTTTTTCCTAGCTGCCTTGAATGCTAAGGAATTGTGTTATATGAAAGGAGAGAAGGTTAGCACTCCCCTTGACAAGGACGGAATGGCCCCTGGGCCTATAACACATATAATGGTTAAGGCACAGCCGCTTACGTCGCGGTATCTTAACCAAATTCTTTGCAATTTATTTATTTTTAAAACATATATTTTTATTTTTTCAAAATTTTTAACTTTATCGTTCCTGATCATTATTATTCAATAAACAAAAATTTATAAAGCCTAATCTAAATTAATAAAAATTATTTTTATGTTTAAAAATTATTATTTAGGCCCTTTTCGGATTTTTAATACAATTTATTTATTTTTAAAACCTATATTTTTATTTTTTCCAAAATTTTTAATTTTTTCGATCTTGACCACTATTATTCTACATTTTCGGCTTTTTTCGTACGGATGTCACTGGCCCCAAAAATATTTAATGTTTTTCTATCCCTAAACTCTCTAGTTTTGTGTTATGAACTCACGAATCCATCCTTCTATCTCTTTGCTCTTTCATGTGTTTATTTTTCGCTCGTTGTGATTTTTGTGCTTACTGACAGAAGCCTCTGGATTGAAGCGCTCGGCCCATATGGTCCAGTTGCCATACCACCTTTGATGCCTTTGAATGCTAAATAATCGCTTAGGTCCCCAGGTATCTAACCAATAAAATTATTCGAAGGGATTTGAACATAGATACTTTTAAAATTATTTGCACTAAGCTTTCTTCCAAATTCTATGGACGCGTGTATAGCCTACCTAATCAGATCATAGCCGAATTACCGGACTATGATCATAGGAGAGCTAAACATCGAAAGCGGCCTAGAGCCGCCATGATTCCTTAAACTGTTAGGATTTCATCTCCCTTCTTAACGATCCCCAATACACTGCCCGAACGCGAGGCCATCCAACAGATGGCGCCACAGTCATCCATGTTTTCATTCAAACTTTAAATTACTAAATAAATTTCCGTTAGAATTTAAAACTTCAATAGCTAAAAAACGTAAATCGATAAAATCCCTGAAATTCTCTATATAATAATAGTCTAAGTTATCTGTCCTCGAATTTATGAAGCGGTTAGACCTGGAATGGATAGAGACATCCATATTGGATTCTTGATGAGTTAGGGTTAGCAAAATTCAAAGCGAGTACAGTTTATCTTCTCCTAAACTATCGATCCGATTCTAAAATAAATTGGTATAAATAAGCTTCATATCACAGCGAAAAATACTATCGTCTTTAAAACATTCGAAATACACCCCTTCCTCCTTTACGAGCCATTATTTCAAGCCCTATTTGCCCCTGTTAAGAGCAGACGATTAAAATTATCAATTTATCACAAAATAAAAAAGGTAAGGCTCGGTCTTACCAAAGTCGTTTAACGGCTAAGCATGATTGTAAAACGCCTCGCGCGTCCCCGGCTGCACTTTCTGAAGTCTGCACGCCACGTTCTATACCTGCCAGCCTATTTTTACTGGAGCAGGTATCTTGGGTTAGCTTAAAGCCTATGTGGCCGACAATGAAGCACAGCAGCGACAAAACTCTGGATTAAACATTTATTAATAAGATTTGTCAAAACATATATACAACGCAAATCATACCCAAACAGGGCTCAAATAAGACCGAGGACAAAAATAAACTGTGCCGAGCGGACAAACACCTCCCTCGGTCTCTACTCCTTTCCGAAGAATAATGTCCTTTTTCCTGTCGTTGCGACCGGGCATCTCTTTTTCACTCCTCTTCGTGAGGGCCGGGGGGAATCCCCCCCCTCGGTCAAGTTTTCGCCTCCAC
>CM063510.1:36844501-36872001 GCA_032207245.1 Pardosa pseudoannulata | reverse complement strand
TGTATTAAACTAAATTTTTATTTTACAATTATTTTAAACAGTTCATATTTATAAATATATATTACCTAGTCTACATTTTTGTTGATGATTATAAATTGAAAAATTTTTTTACTAGCAAAAACAACTATTTAAAAAATATTTGCAAATTAAAAACAAAGAATTATATATTTGTAAAATTTATAAGAATATTTTATTAGGTAGAAAAAGGGTTATAATTTCTGAATAAATATCCTATAACAATATTGAATAATTTTCCTTTAATAATTAATTTTTTTCATTCAAGAATGCTAGTTTTAATCTTTTGACTACTGTTGGTGTGTTTCATAATTTAAAATGAACTGTACTAGATGAAAATAAGTAAATTTACAGAAAATCCAATTACCCAAGTACTATGCAAAGCATGGATATTTTCTAACCTACTTAGAAAATGAAAAAATAATAGATATATTGAACAGCATACTTTAAAATGTAAGTTCTTATCAGTCAGGAACTTATACAAAACAATGTTCGCTCCTCGTGCATCGTAGATTAACACAATGTATGCAAACTAAAACAATATGAGACAGTCAATGTGATTAAGGCACAAAAATTGAAACAAAATTGTAAACTTGTTGCTTGGTAGCTTATAAAATCAAGCTACTTTATCAGTATAGAGATAAGCAAGGACTTAGTTGGACTAAAGCAGAATTAAACCTAGTGAAATAGCTTTTTTATTAAAACTGTGATAACAGCTCTATATTTTTCAATTTTGCCTTTATTTTTTTTGTGTTAATCATTTTGGCTTTCTCATATTTTTCAATATATTTTGATACAAAGACTGCTCTATCTAATACATAAGAAAATTGTCATAATACTGACAAAATGACATGTTTCTGTCTTAAAAACATTCAAACATGCATCCTATGTATGTTATATTCCTATTTTTACATTAGGATCACCATAGAGGAGATTCAATATTGCCTCCTTTACGGGAAATTTAACAATTCAAACCCTTACATAAGGAATTTGAACCTGACTCACTTTGAGAGGCAAGTTATACTTCCTCTACATATTGTGGTCAGAAATTATAAAAGGATATCTCTTTAACTAATGGACCAGAGTGTTATAAGCTTGACACAGCTTATCTATGACCCAAATAGTAAGAGATCTTCCCTTTTTACACTGTCTACCATTAACATGAGTTATGGAATAGACATGTATCATATCAGTAGTTTATAATCTTAAAACTTCATTTGAACAAATTATACTTTTCCCATAAAAATCCTTAAAAGGGTATAGCTTTAAAATTTATTTATATAAAGCTTACCTGCCAATAAGGAAATCAAGTCTTCTGTATACGCAAACTTTTTTTTCCTTATTGATATGTATATATATATATATACTTTAACCTAATATATAGTGCCTACAAACAATGTAAAACAATTATAGTATTTACTTTGGCACACACAAAGCTCATATGAGCCTTAATAATTACATTTCTTAACAAAGTTTCTTCCGAAATCTTCTTACATAATTCAGTCTTATACCAGAGACTGAAAACAAATTTATTAGAATAGCTGCACTGAAGCTCATTCTATTAATCACAGACATACCAAATATAAGTGTAGCTGACTATAATGCACTATTCAGCCAGCTGAAATGTTTTTATATAACAGTTCAGAAATAATTTTTTTTCAAAATCAGTCCTTGTATGGAAAAAAAAGTACATACAGCAATGTACTCTAATGAATCGATGATTATTGATTCTAGTTCTCCACCAACATTTTTTTAACATATTGTAAAAAAATTCATATAATATCCAACAGTATGACATATCCATGTATGAGGATAGTCCAAATCACAAAATTTTCAGCTTGCATGTAAATCCACATATAGTGGAAGAAAAGCCTATTTGCCAGAAGGCTCAGAAATGTGTGTAATTTGAATAAGTGGATTTCTCAGTTAGAAAGCACGTTGAGCAATCTAAGAAATAGATCTCTTTGGTCAGTAGACATAACTACTTATAAACATAGATGAAAATATTCAGTATTCGCTGAAGGTATAACCACATATAAACATAGCTGAAGATATTCAGTATTCAGTCCAAAGGTTTAACCACACATAAGCACAGTTGAAAATATGTACTGTTCAATCTGATAGCATTAGATATTCATTATTCAGTCTGAAGGCATAACACATATCAGCATATTTGAAGGCAATGTATTATTTATTCAGTTCAAATGTATAACCACTTCATATAAGCATAGTTGAAATTGTGTACTAATCAGTCAGAAGGCAAATCCAGGTAGTTACAGATATTTATTATACAATCCAGAAGCATAATCACATTTAAACATAGCTGCAGATATTTACTATTTAGTCTGAAGATATAACCACATATAAGCATACTTGAAGATATGCACTAATCAGTCAGAAAGCACACCCATGTATAAAAATAACAATAAAACTGCATGCGAAAAAAAAAGTTCAGAAAACTTATTTTTCGATATTTAATCCTTACATAGGAAGAGTTCACTCCACTATTCTATTTATTCCATCAGCACATTTTAACTTATTCACAAAAACATTTAAATTAGTAACATCCACAAAATCATACTGCCAAAAAATTGACCTGCCTAGATAGATGCGATTCTGGATTTCTTGCTTACTTTTAAATCAAAATAACATTCTCTGAAAGTCATACATAGGCAAATCAAGAAAAAGGTAATAAATTAAGTCAAACATAGGTTTAATTTCAATTTAAATAGATAACAAATAGGCATACTTATAATTAAATAAAACTCTTAAAGTTAATAGTTTAAGTATACAGTGAATGCAGATAAGTTTTTATATAATATTTAAGTATATTCATAAGACAAAAATCATATACAACTTTTTGTTTTTTATAAGATGCATAAATATCTAAGTATTACTATAAAAATAATGAAAAGAATTTGTTCAAGGAAATCTCAATTAAAATGTTACTTCACACAGGAAAGGTTTTGCCAATAGCTGCAATATGTAAGTAGAACTTTTATTAAGTATAAAAATAATTAAAAAGAACAATAGCATACAATATTTCATAAAGATGCAAAAAATTTTTTTAGACCCTAGAATGCTATCCTGTTTTTGTTGAGCATTGTTACTATTGTACAGTCTGCAAGAAGAGTTTTTTAAAATTTATTTTAAAGCGAGGAAAGGCAACTAACACAGATGTTTTCCTTTTAAAAAATGATTTATTGAATATTAAAGTTCTTTTCAGCTTTTAATAATTTATTATTTTAATTGCAAAATGTCTCCAAGATGTAAGAATAGCACTCTAGGGTCAAACTATGCAAAAACTCAATCAGCATAAAAAGAGTTCATACATATATAAAAACAGTAATGCTAACAAAGGTATTATCTTAGAAGATATGGAAATAAATACTTACAATGAGAGTAAACAAACAAATTTATGCAAATATTTAAAATGAAAAATTCCTTTTCACTTTTTTTTACTAAATAATGTAAGGTTGGTCATTTTGCCAGTAAAATGGTATTTTTGCCAGGACAGTGGCAAAAACTGGAAAAAACCTGGTAAAAACTGGCAAAATCTAGAAAAATTGGCTGGATTTTAAAAATGTACAAAATAATTAATAATAATTAACAAAATAAATAATTTTGTACATAATACAATTAAGATTTAAATCAGAATATTAATTAGGTATTTCATTAGTATTAATGTGACAATTTAAACAATTTAAAATGATTTTCATTGATGTTAGCAATGAAACTACAATATTCTATTTTTGTAAATAAATTTATATGATGGATGCATGGGATAAAAAATGTTTTCTTTATTTATCAATTTAATATAGTAATGCTGTCTTTAACTGTAATGTATATATATATATATATATTTTTGCCAGGATGGTTTTTACCGGTTTTTTCCACCTTTGGCAAAAACAGGCCAACCCTAAAATAATGTATGCCTCTAACAAAGGTATAATTTAAATCTAAATTAATTTTTTAAGTCAATTATTACTGTTAATGTGAACAGTAGAAAACAATTCTTATGGGATTCTCTTGGTCCAATGAAATACTCTTATCCATTAAAACTATTAATATGATTTCTTCAAAATAACCTAAAATACAAAATTTTTATTCATATACATTTTTCCTCTTTTTATAAAAATAAACCTTTGTGTAGCAAAAAGTAGATTATAGCCCTCCAAAGCAAACCAACCAAATTTTGTGTCCTAAAAATTGGAAAATGTCAGGATTTATATATATATATATATATATATATATATATATATATATATATATATATATAATAAAAAAAGCTTTGGAAAATTAAGTAGAACTAAAATTTATTCAAAATGCAATTATATTAAGTAGTGTTTAACGTAGAATCTTACTTTTTAATTGAATGAAATCAATTTTCAAATATATGAAATATTTTTACATTAAATAGAAAATCAACACTATGCAAGACATACATCTTAATGAGAAGCACAAGTACAAATATTTACATTTAACAGTATATTCTTTATAAAAAGTTGCACACTTATATAATAAGTTGTATATAGTAAATTTATTTATTTAAGATTATACAGTGCTATTTAAGTGTAAGTTTGATCTAACAGATAAGTAAGGAAACTTTCATTTGTTCAAATTTAAAATTGAAACATGGCATATATACATGTAATATATCAAAATTATTACAGCTAAAATATCTATCTAAAATTCTCCTTTTCTCTTCTCATTCTTTCATATCTATTTTCCTAGAAGTATAATATCTTATTTAAAGGAGTGTCTGCTAACTTAAATTCCCTTTACCAGACTCCCAAAGCTAATTCTAATATAATCATTTCTAATCTAATAATAATAATTTCTAATATAATAATTAAATAAGTGCTAATTTTCGGTCCACTCATGACTTATTCCAGCTGTCCCAAGAAAAAATGGTTCACTCCTCTCAATGTCTAAATTGCTACATAACACTGACTAAACTGTTGATCTCATGGGAAAGAATACGGAGATTGCCCACTGTTTGGCTGTAATAGAAGTGTATTTTTTAATCATTTGATGCTACACTCTTGTCAAGTAAAGATGTTCATTTTTTTTAGCCTTAAAATAAAGTTAAAGTTCTATCACAGCTGTTATTTTAATGAAGCAACTGCAATTTACTTAGGCCAGTAAGCCCAGAGAATTCAAAATAATAGGGGCTATTTTTACTGTGTAGTTAAAATTTGCATGTTACATATATATAACTCAGTAAAATGTATTTAGGACAATGTAGTGATTTTTAATGTGAATGAACCAGAGTCGTGTATTGTCATGATATAGAGGGATGGTACAGTAAAAGGTCAGAGTATACAGCTAAATCAAGTTATTTCAAGGGCTGCATGAATTGTGGTAACTTAGTCAGTAACTAAGTCTGCTACTTAAAGCTAATACCTCAATATCTAATAAAAATTATTCTGGGATAAAGCCCAATCTTAAAATAACAAAAATCAACTGACATATTTTTATGATTGATTTAGGACATTACTGTCTAATGTTTTCCTGTGCAAGGACTAATGAGATCAAGACCCTACTTCTTAAAGCTGATTCAGAACAGTTATAAACATCTATGCCAGCAGTAAGATTTGAAGCCATGAACAAATGTACTAAAGTGCAGCACCCTATGCATTCACCCATCAGAGAAGTTTTATTTTGAGTGCTATGGTCTACTTTTTTGTAACACAAGGGCTAATAAGACTAGGACCTACTGATTAAAACTGATTCCAAACAGCTATGAACATCCATGCCACAGTGGGATACGAACACACAAACTCTGGTAATGAAGATCAGAACCCTAACCATTCAGCCATCAGAGAGATTTGTGTAGACACTGATACAATACAAACTACATAATTATAAGCCAAGTTTGTTTCTAAATGGTCATTACATACATATAAATGTATGTGTACATTATAAAATTTTACTTCAAATCTCATATTTTACGATACATTACATTTAAATATAAAATTATAATATAGCAACAAAATATACAAACAATTAAGTATATAGTTCTTTTCAACAATAATTATATTTTGTAATCAGAACAGGATATAATATTTTGAATTCAAATGATTACAAAAACCCTTTAAATGAAATTTTTAGAGAAATAAAAGGTGATAATGATTTTAAAACAATTTACATAATTAACATTTTTTAACACACTTTTCACTGATATTTACTTATAAATCATAATACTTTCACATAAGCAGCTATTTTCTCTTATGATTTGGAAGTTCCTGAACATTATAAAGTAGTTTTCCAATGATATATACGTTTTGACCAGATCTTGGAAGTTTAAAATCACTATCTATTTTCAAAAGAAATTGTTTCTGTCTAACTTTCTTCTGCAATTCTTTATCCTTTGGAAATGCCGAGCATAAGTATGGCTTTATATCTGTGTCAACTGTAATCTCTATAATCTGCTTAGGTTTTACCAACAAAGGGTTTTTGAAATGAATAGCATTGAGATGGCGCATAGGCTTTTCACATCGTTCTGTTTCAATTTCTCTATTTTCCGAAACATTCCTGGTTGTATAATCTATTTTAAGGAAATTGAAATTACTGCATTTCTCCAAATAATTGGGATTTAACTCAACATGGATCCCAATAATGGTGTAGATATGTGAAACTGCTTGAAACTTTACTGTATTACAAATATGTCTTTCAAAGCTAAGTTCAAAATTTTCTTCTATTGAATAGAATGGAATAGAAAATTCTAAAGGTTCAATATAAGTAGAAATTTTAATAAGGCATGTTTTTTGTTTTCTTTGATAAGTAGAAGAAGGTTGAGAAATACCATCTACTGCTATATCTATACAGTAATCCTTAACATCATTTAAACCATAATAAGAGGCCAACGAAAAAACTAAATTTACATTACTTGATGGTATAGTTTTCTCAAGAAAATCTTTCAGAAACAAGTTCTTCAATTCATTAATTTCCCAGGTTTTAACAGCAGCAAGAATTTCTATTCCAACAGTAACACTAGGCAGCTCATCTTTATTATATCTTCTGGACAATGCAAACCTGAAATGAAATTGTATACATGAATTAATAAGTATGACAAATGACTTAATAAGCTTTTTAATATAATTACAGGCTACTTGAAAATATTCTATTTTTTTTTTAGTAGAGGTATTGGTAACTTTTTTCAATATTTGGATTGAAATATTTTCATGTTCAAAGCAATTCTTAAGATTGAAATAATTAATAAAAACTTAACTCCTTGGCATAACAGTTCCTAGGGGGCGAGAGTCTACAGTGTCAATCTCAGTTTCCGAGACCAAGGGCCCTGGGGTGTGGAGCATATGTTTCGGTTAGATGGTCAACCTTATGCGGAACCCCTAGTATTTAATTCTCAAGCATGCTTGATCCTCAGTTTGTCTACCCACTGAAGGGATGAAAGGCTGAGTCAACCTTGCCCAATCCAGGTATCGAACCTCGGACCTGTGTCATGGGAGAGCAATGTGCTACCCCAACGCCACTGGGCTACTGAAATAATTAATATCTTAGACAAATTAAGAATGTTTGTTTTAAGTCATATAACAGTGCAAAATAGTTATATAATTAAGAATTTGATTTTGGTATTGTTAATAATTATTGAGTTCTTTCCCAGTTGAAGAAGTTTTCCATGTTTAAACCAAGATAAGACAGTTTTTGATGTACCATTCTCAACAGCATTAAGACCTCAAACTTTTACAATGCTTATTTAAACATGATAAAATTGCTAATAAACATATATTTTTCAAAATAGGAGGAATTTATTGAAATTTATTACAAATGAATGAGAATTAAAGTGATATAAATATATACATACAATATTTCCATTAAAAATATATGAGTTTAAACTTTTTCACAAAACAAACACAATTGGCAATAGCCTTTGTATATGGATATGGGCTGAATGCTATCCTATCTTCAAAGCTTTGGTGTAATAAAATGAAGTATTAAATAAACACAGAATCCTATTGTTTTCTTTCAGATGCTGAAGTGAAATAATGATGAAAAATGATTGCTTTAAAACTTAGCGGAGTCTACCTCCTGCAAATGAAATATGAACTAGTTTCTTAAATTTCAGATTAACTTAGATGGATGAAAACAGCTTTAAGAATTTGTCGATGCAGCTACCCACCAATGTCCGTGGCTGATTCCTCTGTGAAACATATGTATATATATATATATATATATATATATATATATATATATGTATGCATATATAACAAATGAAAAGATTACAAAATATTTTCTCAGTTTTGATGTAATAAGAAAAAATATATACTATAATTAGTCACAAGGAATTACAGCAAATTTTTTCTCAACATCCCAGATGAATTTTGGTTTATCTTTACAATGCAATCATCCAAACTAAAAGGATTGCCCGAAGATTCAATGGTCTACAATGTACAACTCCAGAAAAAAATAATAATAATAAACAATCTTTTAAACTGTAAGTTGAATTGTGGAAGCAAATTTCTATTTCTGAGGTGTACAGAACATCCTGTGCAACTAATCTTGTAAAGAAGTTTTTACATCATATCGTATGATATTTTTGAATTGGGTCCACTGTATATGTGTGTGTATTTCCACTAAACTGTTTTAATCATTTCTAAATAATTATTTAAAATAGGTCCAGTAAATATGTATTTAAAGAACATACAATTATAAAACTCTAGGGAGTTAAACCTTGATATGCACACCAAAGAATAAAAAATTTACTGAGATACATTTAAACTTATTATAAAAATACTATAAATAAATCAGAAGGTTCAGGATTTTTACAAGATCATAAATAAATTGGCAAAAAATTAGAGATCACATATACATGTTCCAATAATTAGAAACAGATTTCTACAAGAAATTAATAGCAAATAGGAATTACATTCTTTTAAATATGGAATTTCACTAACCTAAATTGATATATATTGTTAAGTCATATATTAATCATTTTATATTAAAATATCCAATAATTCAACTGTAACAATGTGTAATGCCTTAAAAATGTTTTAAGGCATTTATATGATAAATCATGACTAACATTCACAAATGAAGAAAACACTTACTTTAATATAAAAATTATTGCTTCCATGCTAAATTGCACAGTTTTGATCTCAGCATCAACCTCAGGTAGTACTTCTTTTGGAAAATATTTTTTTATTCGAGATAGATCAAAAATATCTACTGTAAATTCTTGACATTTTTCCACTCTCTCATCCATGATTTTAATACAAATTTGAGGTTTTATCATGTTCTTAACGCTATCTAGCTGAGTCATACTTTTTGAATACTTTTGTCTGGCATTCACATTCGAAGAAGCCTTTCGAGTTTCTGATTCAGGTGATTTTGGTCTAACTCTTTTCCCTAGAGCTCTTTGATTACTCTCTTTGTGCTTTGAAGTGAGATTCGAATTGCTTCTGTGTTCCTGCTGCCTTTTCAAACACCAATTAGAAAATTTAATTCCATTTTCTGCATGTGAAACCTGTCGATCTCGATCTATGGGTTCTTTTCTGTGTATTCCATTTGGGATAGTATTCAGAGAAATCTTATCACAATCGGTGCCAATATGTTCATGCAATTGAACATTCTTAAGAATCTTATCTTCATACAAGGTAGATGATTTAGATGTTGGATTATCTTCATCGTTGCGGGGATTACCCTTTTCACAATGCTGCTCATTTTTATTACTTTTTGAAATTGCACGAGGAGATGTAGAAATATTTTCTCTCAAAAATACATTTTCAGAAATTTTTTCTTTTTCAGTCTGGGGACAGTGTAGGTTAAGTGGGTTATTACGTCCCCAAACACACGATAGGTCTTCACGTTGAAATTTCTTCCCAATATTATCCATAATAGCTTGAAATACATCATCGCTGTATTTTTCGTTCCTTAACACGTTCATTTTTCTTGTTACCGGTACAATGTCATCTATTAATCTACAAAACTATAAAAAAAATACGAACATATCCGAAAGAATGATCATAACGTTCTGCTTCCGAAATCCACATCTGACCAGCGGAGATATGTTTATGTTTACACACATATCTCCGCTGATCACGTGCACATAGGAACCAAAAGCAAAATAAGTTTCAGTTTGATGTTTGGTACTCGAGTCAATTTCTCATTGGTTAATGATAATGAACTTACTTCCGTTGGGAAGATGGTTATGGTTCCACACTCGAAGGAAAAACAAATTTGATAAACTAATAATTCTTCGGATGTTCACGTTTTACAAACTTGTTCATGATGTAATTTCGAGATAATCTAACATATTTGTTAATCTTGAAACACATCTTAAGATGTTAATAAATTGTGATAAAATCAAAAATCCTGCTTTGTAGAAATTAAGATAGAAAATAGAAATTAGTTTAAAAAGTACAAATAACGATTTGTTTTATGGCATTAACCAAGTAATCTAAAATAAATTACATTATGAGATGGGTCAAATAAGATTAAATATATGGTATTATGTTGTTTGTTGCTTTGAAATCTCATTCAAGAAAGTAGTAGATCTATGAGAAACTGTTTGGTTGCTTGAAAAGAAAACCGATTGCTTAAAAATAACTTGAGACCTGTATCACCAAAGTCAATTAACGACTAATTAAACTGCGATTAATCTCTGCTTACACGGAGAATTGCGTCCCACCATTGGTTAGTACCATGGGTTAATTGCGGTTAGTCGTTAAACGACTTTGGTGAGACCGGCCCTTATTGATGATAACTTATTGAATTTAGCTTTGGAGAAGTGTATCCAAGATAGAGGATTTGACCGAAGGGGCTTTCTATAAAAAAGATAGCTTAATTACTGACTTCCATACCTTTTGAAACTAAAGCCAGAATTGTCACAAGTTGAGATTTTCCCTGCTGAGTGAAATCGCTTTATTGATAAAATACAGCGCTTGAAGTTATTACAATCAAATTTATGGATAATTCAAAGTAAAGTAAAGAAAATTCACCAGCGTTTTCTCTACCTCCAGCCCACGAGGCACAGTATTATATAGAAACTGATCCTAATATGAGTCGCTACACGTACCACCCGCTAAATTACTCTCCAATTGAGAAGTTGCCTTCAGATAGTATATCACCTCTGGTAAACGATGTTTTATTATTATATTACATCAGTGCGATTAATTCTTGTTATATTTAGTATGCGATTTTTAATGCATTACGGAAAGCGAATAAAATGTAATTTAATAAAATGATAAATTTAGTAAGATGAGTCATCCTATATTATCATAACGCTCATGCGCGTTTTATTGGTGACCGGATGTGGTGCAACACTTACGCAGTTCCAGCACATCGAATTAGTCCACTGCATTACATTCGGTTATTAAGGCGTCCGATAGGGACTTTTGACCAACAGGGGATTACAGAACTTCCAGTAAAATAACTATTTCTGACAAATGGATAACCGTTACCCCATATCGAAGATTTTCAAATCAATTGCAGGGCAAGGAATTTTTTTCTGACTCATTAGGACTTATCATCAAATCCATGTCTATTCCCTAATATTCACAAAACAGCAGTCACAACTCTTTTTGGTCATTTTTTGCAAAAATTCAGATTTTTTTTTATTTCTCTATTGTAAAATTTCAACTTTTAGGCTTCTAAATCTGTTTTTGTTTTGTCTCTACGGCATTTTAACCCTCTCACTGCGCATCCCGTGATTCCCACAGGCAACATAGATGTAGCAAAATTTGCGCAACCCGCGATTTCCGCGGGCATGCATTTTAGCTCTCTATTTAACTGTGCAACCTGCTTTTTCTCCGTTTATTCTTTCATTTTGGCTTTACTACGATTTTTCAACTCCTCTTCTTAGCCCACTCTCCTGTTTCTAATCATGGATCTTGTTGGTGCTTCAACCACATTTGGCGAAATTGGCGTGCTTGCAGCTTGCGTGCGTGGCGTGCTTGCAGCGTGGCGTTTGAAATCTGGCGAGGGGATCGTAACTCAACAAATTGATACATAAACAAAAACAACATTTTGAGGAAAAATTTTACAAAAATTGAATATTTAAAATCTAATTGAATTAACAAAGAAAACACATAACATTCATACTAAATAGACTGAAACATTCACTTAATCACAAATTAAATAAACTGAGTGTGATTTTCATCACAAATTTGTGATTTAGTGTAAATTGTAAAATTAATTTAAACAAAAAAAACAAAAAAAAAAAAAGAAAACTGTATTTTGAGTGGAGGTTGAAGAGGAGTTGTAAAATTGAAATTTTTTTTTCAAATCTCTTATTAATTGTTTATTTAGCTGTAAACTAGTAGATGTCTTTAATTGTTCACATTTCTGCGAAATATAGAAGACTTTTTTGTAGCATTTCATAGCTGAAAGATGTCTGGCAGGAAGTATTTCGTCAGTGATATAACCTATAATCCTGATGATATTTCCGACACTGATAGCACTTATGACTCTTATTACAAGTATATTGAAGATAGTTATAGCGAAACTGATGAGAATTTCTCGGATTACTCTGCGGATAGTGATGAATGTGAAAATATTTTCTATTCAAAATGTTCGACAGTGGTGCAAAATTCATAAGCAAAATATTTCACCAGCTCCAGCTTCATTTCCTTTCATTGGAAATCCCAGACTAAATTTCACTTTGGAAAATAATGCAACTGTTTTGGACTATTTTGAAGATGTTATGTTGAAATAATAGTAAAAGAGACCAACATTTACATGAGAGTAACAGAACCATGAGACTAACTGCTCGACACTTTGCTAGCCATATACACCCAAATCCCATCGAGAATAGATAGTGTGTTATCTGTTGTTAAAAAAAAATGAAGTTGGAACAAAAACTTCGAACAGAAACGCGAATTTGGTGCAAGGATTGCGAGGTAGGAATTTGCCTCGAGCCTTGTTTCGAAATTTATCATACGAGACTTCATTTCTAATAAATGTTTTGTAAGTCTTAGCATTTTTTAATTAGTACACACGTTTTGCTTTTGTATTTTATAAAATAAATGATAATTTAACCAAGATTAATTTTCAAAATTTAGCTTTTATATCATTATTCTTCAATTTCATTATTCTGAACACCTTTTTTTAGGACCTAATTCAAAAAATTAAAAAAAAAACTCTTTTACAAAAAACTTTTTGTATATTTTAACTCTAAAATGTGTATAGATTTAAAATATGTAATTAAAAAATTACGCAATTTTTGAACCTATTTTGATAAAATAAATATGCAGCGAGAGGGTTAAAGAAAAGTTACAGTTGTTTAAACACCAGTGACAGCTGTCAAAACAAAACGGAAGTAGTGACTTCGGAACCGGAAGATGTGAATTTAAAGCCTTTTAAAGAGCATTTTTTGACAAAACTTTTTAAATTTTCATGAAGATTAGTTTAAACGTTTTTCTAGTATTTTTAATAATTAGCAACTTGGCAATTAGAAAGTTTTAAAGCAAGAAAGTGTGGGGAATTTTAAACATGTATTTTAATTTTTAATAGTTAAATTGCTGTCATAAACTTCGAATGCGTTTTTCTCAGAAAGGTATTTTTAATAAAATGTTGAAACTTGAAATGTGATTTCTCAAAACGTTCTTAAAATATTTTGTTGAAAATTATTATGAATGCTTTTGATAGTATTTACTAGTGAATCACCTAAAAGCTTTAAGTTTGGATAATTTTTAATGATGTTACACTCATAGTTAGGTACAAAGGTAATGAAAATTTGTTAAAAATTCAATGTGTGTGATTTTAAAAGACCAAAATTTTTTACCAAATGTAAATTAAGCAAAGATTTTAGGTGATTCACTAGTCCAGTGTATAAGAAATGTGTTGCGTCAAAAAATATTGAAATAATTTAATTTATTAAAAAATAAGACCTTTTGAAAAAACCTGATTTTTTTACTAAATTTTCTCCATTTATTAGAAATTTTATGAAAACTTCTCCAGGAATAAATTTTTAAGGGCAGTTCTCTATCATAATATAAAAAATAAATGTAAAAATGTAAAAACATGAACTAGTTTCTATTTTTAAAGAAAAAAGTTCTCCAAACGTAGACAGATACCTTAAGCGGATTAGATTTTCTGTCTGGTTACTTGGATAATATACTAATTTCATATAATTTTCAAGAACATAAAGAACGAATAGAAAAATTACTTGAGCGTGTCGTGTACTAATGTGAGTGTTGTTTACAAGTGAATTCAATTAAATAAACATAACTAAAACATTTATTAACTGTAAGAAGCTAATCACACGAACAACTTGGGGAACAGTGCACACACTGACTGAAAGTCTCTCAGCAGAACTGAACACAGCGGGTATGTAGTACTGCCACTACTGAAATCGGAATTCTGTAGGTGGTGAATGCAGTGCAACCACACACTCCTCCCGTAGTTCTTTACATCCTGTAGAGAAACGTTTGGGAAAGTGAACATGTCGTCCCGAACGTGTGACGACAGGTTGCTTAAGAGTTGTATCCTGGATGACAGCATCTGTAGAAATGTCCCATGAAAGGAATGCTGTCTTAAGTCTGTCCAATGAGATGGTATCTTTTTGTCCTTTCACCTCAATGCCGAAAGGTCTTTTGATCTTTTTTAGCACTTTAAATGATCCGTCGTAAAGACTTTGGAGTGGCCTTTTGACTCCGTCATGTTGTAGGAATACATGTGAACAGTCTTTCAGGTGTGAATGTATAAAAATTGATTTAGTCCCGTACCTGGAAGCAGGTGTTGGTCGAATGTCACTAAAATATTTCTTTAAATCTCCAGAAACTGCTGAGGTGAAGATTCAGTTGCTGTCGAAACGAAAAATTCACCTGAGAGTCGAAGACTAGTCCCGTAAACTAAGTCTGCTGTTGTAGCCTGAATATCTTCTTTGAACACAGTTCGGAAATCTAGTAAAATGGTGAGCAATACCACAAACCATTGGTCCGTGCTATATGCTTTTAAAGCAGCTTTGAGAGGTTGATGAAATTCTTCAATCATCCCGTTTTGCCCGTGGATGATAAGGAGAGGATCGAATTCTCTTGATTCCTAGGAAATGGGAGAGACTGGAACAGCCTGCTTTCGAATTGACGATCTTGATCCGTGGTGATGCATGAAGGACAGCCTAGTCTTGTAATCCAGTGATTGTAGAACACTTCAGCTACAGTTTGAGCACTGATGTCGGGAATAGGTACAGCTTCTGGCCAGCGTGTGAACCTGTCTATCATCGTGAGGTAGTAACAGTTGCCCCGAGAAAGTGGAAGAGTACCAACGATCGATATCGAGGTGTACATAATCAAATCTCATAGTCTGGTTAGGGAAAGAACCTACAGAGCAGTGGCGTGCGGTCCATATGTGCAGGGTGTGCACTGCACACCCTGGCAAAATTATGAGGGACAATAATTTTCTGCACTTATATCTACCTATCTTTATATGATATATAATAAATATTATTTATAATATATTCAAATATTATGTTGATTTGCTTGCTTGTATTCCCGCAGTGCGTGCAGTACTAGGTGCTGCACCACGTAGCGCGCAAACGAACATAGGAAATTCTGATGTGTACGCACTGCGCACTAAATTGAAAATCACGCTTTATATGTATGGGCTACTGGAGAAGAACAGCATACTATGGCACTGAGACAAGTGCAGCTATTTTTCCTGCACTTGGCATTCAGAATCATCCGAAGGTACGGTTTATTAAGCGTTGTATTAGAGCGGGGACTTACGTGCTGAAGCGATTTTGGTTTTTTAACTGATTAACTGGCCATACGATTTTGCAGACGGTTAATGTTTAAATTTATATTTTGTTTTTAAAAATTGTCAAGATGTTTTTCGCAGAATATATTTCCAAATGTTAAAAACAATTAATATATATAATTTAATCCACTGACCGAACAAGAAACAGTTCGCTCCATTGTGCCAACGTGCAGTGAAATCCTCTGCACGTGGGATAGACGTTCGGTTTATCGGCACCAATGAGCATCCGGATGAGGCACCGTAGCGGCCATGTGGTGCTACGTTTGCTGAACATATAAGTTTTTCGTGGAAGCCCGAAGCGTTGCTTTTTCGACTCTGATATGACACTGTACAACAAAAGACATGATTTTTGCTTCAGTGCTAGTAGAATTCTCATAGGTTTAGCTGTTTTTATAGTTATAATTTGGTAAATATTTTATTTATTGTAATCTTTAAATTTATATAAATAATAAATAACCCGTTTCAGAATGGAGAACTCAGATGTCTCAATAATTAAAGATTTATTGGAAAATCCATGTTCTCTGCACACCCTGCATGAAAACCTACCGCACGCCACTGCTACAGAGGTTTTTATATGCCGAATGACTTTAGCTTTTTTTCATGGAACACATTGCCTTGACCAAGCTAAGTAATTTTTACTAATAGAAGGCCAAATAAATCTAGATCTTATTAATTTTGATGTGCTTCGAATACTAGGGTGTGAAATATTATGTAATAAAGAAAAAAATTGTTTACGAATTGAAACTGGAATATAAGGTCGGGCGGTACCAGTTGATAAACTACAATATACCTGAGTATGGTGATTTGGTAACAAAACTTTCTTGAATTCGAAGACATTAGGATAATCCATTAAATTTTTTAATTCTAAATCGCTTGTCTGTGCTTTCGAAATTTCTTAGTAATCAATAGGATTTAGCATTGTTATATCAATGATTCGAGAAAGCGTATCTGCTGTGATGTTTTCTGATCCTTTTATGTGATGGATATAGGTTGTGAACTGGGAAATAAAATCTGTCTCGTTTGTCGAGGTGAACTTTTGTCTGAGCGCTGTCGCAAAGCATATGTTAGCGGTTTGTGGTCGATGAACAGGGTGAGACACCTGTCTTCGAGCATGCAAAAGGCTATATAGCAGCATATGTTGCAAGTAGAGTTATGAGCAGTGGAAAAACTCGGGTTTTGGGGGAAGGGAATTTTGAAAATTTTTAAAACATGGGAATTTTGAAGTACTTTGAAGTCGCCAATTCATATGACAAAATGAGAACTACCATTTTTTTCTGTCTTTGTTGTAGACCTCAAAAGTTGATATTTTCACAAAATTTAACTATTATATGCTATAAAAAATTGAATAATTGGGATTAACTAACTCTATTTGGCAAGGTATCATGCTTAGCACGAAAGTATGAGTATATTTTTTTCTTTGAGAAATATCCAATATTTTATTATTACATAAATATTAGGCAATAATCTGTAGTGTCACAAAATCCCTAAATCATTATTTTTCTTGGATAACATCTCTCTCTCTCTCTCTCTCTATATAAATATAGATATATATATATATATATATATATATATATATATATATATATATATAATGTGTGTGTATGTGTGTAGGAATTGGACAAAAAATGCAACAATGCCGTTTCATTACACCTTTAAAAGATATATGCATTACAAAAAATAATAACCTGTTATTTTAAATTTAAAGATATTTACTTTCATATTATAAAAGGAGTTGGAAAAGTTTAGCATAAAGCAATTTACAAAATAAATAATGATAAAAAATAATATATATAATTATTATATTAGCAATTAAAATTAAAGCAACCAGTTACGTGTTTGATAAGACTAACAGGGTAATTAATTACATAAGTACTACTATAAAATCATTTAAATGATCACTGCTATTATTATTTTTTGAATATACATATATTGCCAAAAGTAAAAAAAAAAATCTCTTAGAAATAATATGCTAGTTCTTAAATAGTTACTGTTGAAAAAATAAATGTAAACATTGTTAAAATGATTTCTTTCCAAAGTTTCCAAAATTCCGGGTTTATTCCCACCTCTTCAAAATTCCGGGTTTTTTACATCTCTAGCTGCAAGTAATTCCCTGTAATTGCGTTCAGATGGAGAAAGTTTTAGTGAAAAAAGTAATGGGTTACAATTGATTGGCAATAATTTGTGCTAATGCTCTTCCGATCGCAAAATCTGATCACTTGTAGCACCAATTGAGCTTCTGCGTTAGGGTGGGCTATAATGACTGCATTTGCGAATAACTCTTTGCATTTCTGGAATTCCCTTTCAGCTTTACCAGGCCATTCAATTTTTGTTTTGTCTCTTTTCTTTGCACCTTTTAAATAACTATTAAGAGTTCTCTGATTTTTAGCTACGTTCTGTAGAAATCGTCAGAAAAAATTTAGAAAACCGAGAAAACGCTGAAGCTTGTTAATCGTTTTAGGCTGCGGGTTATTTAATATGGGTGCGACTTTGTCCGGTAAGGGTTTTGTTCCATCCAGTGAAATGAGGGGGCCCAAAAAGGAAATTTCGGATACTCCAAAAATGCATTTTGAAATGTTAATTGTCAAACGATATAGATTTAGTTTCTGAAGGACAGCCGGCACATGGATCTTATGTTTGTCTTCATTTTTACTAAAAATTAATATGCAGTCTAGATAAACAAAACAAAATGGGAATTCACATTGTATTTCATGCATAAACCTCTAAATAAGGTGTGAGCGGTTCCACATAAGCCAAAGTTTAAATACGGAAACTCAAAAAGACGGATATGAGTGCATACGACAGTTTTTTGGATGTAGTCGGGATGTACTTTTATGTGAAAGTAAGCTCTTACAATATGAATTTTGGAAAATAACTTACAACCATAAAGAGCATTGGAAAAATCCTGTATGTGCGGGATTGGGTACCTGTCTGAAATGGTACATGCATTAAGACGGCGATAGTCATCAACTGGGCGAATGCTACCAGAATATTTTGGGACTGCATGTAGAAGAAAAGACCATGGTGATTTTGACGGTCTACATAAATCCTGCTCCATTGAAACTCTTTTTTTAACACAATCGTACAGTTTCGAATTTAAACTCCTTGGTTTGCTATACACAGGAGGATCTGTTGTTTGTATGTAGTGCACTGTGTTCTGTTTCACAGTCATAATCTTTGGAGAGATTTTAGTTAATCCTGGAAACTTTGCCAACATTTTATGATAAGGGGTGTTGCCAGAAATAAGTTTAAAAAGACACATGGTCAGCTGAGTTTGCGAAAATTCCAGTCTGTGTGAGTTTCGTAATACTGTCTATTAATCTACGGAGTTTTAAGTGTATCAGAAGACCAAAATTCTCTAAAAAGTCTACACCAATTATCGGCATCTGTCCCTAGAGGAACAGATGCAATAAGAAATTTCCAATTAAAATTGCGCGTTAATCCTAAGTCCAAATTTAATAATTTTGTTCCGTGTGAATTTTTGTGTTATTGGCCGAAAATAATTCTAACGAAGAGGTACGCGACCTTTTATTTATGTTATGGAATGGAATACAAAACACATCAAATCCTCAGTCTGCTAAAAATTTTAAATGAGTCTTTTTGTCATAAACATACAGGCGACATTATTTATAGGCTATCGGCGTTGACGTGGCGAAATCTGAATATCGATAGCTGAATCTAGTTTTCCTGATCATCGATCGAAAAAAAACAGGTATAAAGGCATTTCTGAGCGTTTTTACTGAATTTTTCATGATAATAACAAATTTCTCCATGGTTAACTATCGTGCGAAGTGATGATTCGGAAAATATCCCTCTCTAACGGCTTCTCGAGTTTCGTCTGCGAGCAAAACGCTCAAATTGCTGAGTAAGGGGAAACTATTTCCGCTCGAAGTGCAGATATCTCACACAGCAACGAGCTGGAAGCATTTGTTTATTCAACGCGAGTCGGAGTGGCGGCAGCAGATTTACGACTTACTTCGGCAATTTTATCCGCCAATTTTGCCAAATTTTCTAGTTTTTTGGGACTTACTGAGAGAATGCTGTGAATGTCTGTGGGTAAAAGCTGAAACCATAAGGTTTAAAAAAAAAACGTTAGATAAGGCTGTTCCGGCCAATTCGCGCATTTTCCGTAGTAAGTGGGATGGCTTGTCGTCTCCCAATTGAAGTTCAGACAACAATTTACGTATTTGTAGATTTTCGGAATCGGAAAATTCTTAAATTTATCGTTATTCAAGGGTGATATATTTATCTTCATTTGAAGGCTTTAGTAAGATATCTAACACTGCAGAAAGCGTTTCTGAATCGATCGCTGCAACAATGTAATTATATTTCGTCAGATCGGCTATTATTCCGGATAGTTGAAAATTACATTCCGCCTGAATAAACCATTTCGAATTTAAGCCGCATTCAGGTTTTAAGCTTCCAAAATCTTTAAAAGGAAACAAAAATTATTTTATTAATATTTAGTGTGTTAGAAATTTGCAGCCGAATCGGCACCTTCTCAACCTCCGGTGAATCCCGGCAATTTGTTTTTGTTTTGGTTAAAAATTAACCGAGGCTTCTTAATCGCCATTTGTACAGCTGACTCTCGCTGTATGTTTGATTCTGACTTCAACTCTCACTCGGCAGCTACGAACTGTGTAATCTTGTGATTGGCTGAGTGGGAGAGGAAGTTGCATGTATATGTTAAATTTTATGCGATGTCTGCTGCTGGATATATAAGAGGATTGTTGGATGTTTTTTTTTTTTGTACTTGTGCATTTTTCCCGGCACGTAGGCGGACATCGGAGAATATGTTTTTATTTTAAGATTTAAAATAAATCTATTTTTTTTGTTTTTTTTTAAATAGGTTGTCATTTTTATAATCACTACCAGAACCTTGCTCTGCTCAAGTACCGGTATTGAGTTGCTCGTATCAATACCGTTGGTATCAATACCGGTAACATAGTGAAAATAATTAAAAGTATTTATACATAGTGTAAAATATATCGTGTGCGTCCGCTGCTGTCTTTCTCGATGATTGCACGCCTGGTTTCTGTACCTGCTCGCCTATTGTTACTGGAGCAGGTATTGTGGGTTCGCTGAAAGCATTTCTTTCCGACAATTAAATACTGCAGCGACTAAATCCTAGACTAAATATTTATTATTTTACAATTATTGAACATATGTACATTGAACATTGTTAACCACAAACATGGCTGAAAACCCCCGAGTATAACCAAATAGTGCCGAGCGGCCTGCATCTCTCTCGGTTTCAGCTCTCTCCTCCATGAATGTCCGTTCTCTCTAATTCCAAGCGGTCATCTCCTCCTCTGCTGTTGGCGAGGGCCGGGGTGGAATCCCTCCCCCCTTAAGCTTTCGTCTCCCGGGGAAAATGTCCCTCTTCTCCTCTGCAGCTGGCGCGGACGGGAGTGGCTACTTCGCCCTCCTGGTGAACTTTCCTTGGGGTAGTAGCTTTTCTACCCTCTCTAGCCCCGTTTACATGTGCCAGTCAAGTACCCTTCATTTTACCCGGGTAAAGGGATTAGGCTTGGAGGGTCGGAGAAACCCGTTTACGTGGTCAATTATTTCTATCCTCCATTTCGCCGGGATCGTCACTAGAAGTCACGTGATCTTACGGGAAGGCAATCCCATCATTCCGTGCTTATACTACTTCCGCGCTGACTAGCTACTGTTTACAAAATGCGACAGCTACACCACAAAAACTGAAACGTTGCATTAGCCCTGTGTCAACATACATTATAAAAAAAGTTTTAAAATATTATTCAACCTTATTACGTATATATTAAGTGTTCTCAAACTGTTATTAGACAATTAAAGATACATTTTAGAATATTTCAATTTTTATTGTTGATTTAAGAAATGTTGGTGGTACAAATCCACTAAATCCGAAGCTTCCTTTTCGGACCACCGCTCAATTTTTATTACACCTTTAGCAGCAGGAGTCGGCCATTTTGGAATAAATAATCTACAAACGCAAAGGATGATGGGAAAGGAGAGTAAACTGCAATTACCCGGGTAGAAAGGTGGGTTCTTTTTACCCCTCAAATTTTTCCCTATCTAGGGATAATTCTTGAAAGGGGAGTACAATTTACGGATCTACCCTGCATTCTACGCTGCTTTTGGCACATGTAAACGGGGCTTCTGTCTTCGGCCACCGTAAAAAAATGCAGGTGTTCATGTTGCACAAACATGCGTCTTGGGTCTAGTATTACACAGGTTGTAAAATTAAATTTTATAATCTATCGCAATTCTATACACTTGTTTGTCCATAGTGATCATTCTAAGCCCCGTTTACATGTGCCAGTCATGTACCCTTCTTTTTACCCGGGTAAAGGGATTTTGCTTGGAGGGTAGGAGAAACCCGTTTACATGGTCAATTATTACTACCCTCCATTTTGCCGGGATCGTCGCTAGAAGTCACGTGATCATACGGAACGGCAATCATCTGTAAGCGCAAAGGATGATGGGAAAGGAGAGTAAACTCTGCTATTACCCGGGTAGAAAGGTGGGTTCTTTCTACCCCTCAATTTTTTCCCTAGCTAGGGATAATTCTTGAAAGGGGAGTACAATTCGCGTATCTACCCTGCATTCTACGCTGCTTTTGGCACATGTAAACGGGGCTATAGTGTCAGGTAATAAGTTAAGCTTACATTCAACTTCCTCTTAAATGGTAGATGAATGAATAATTAACCTTTCGTAAAAACCCAACTGTTTTTTGCACGTACCTCTTTGACTAATCTCGTCGTTTTCCTGACCATGTACTCAATGCCGTTTGTTTTCTATAAAAGAGAAGAAAAACTGCCGTCCTGCAAGGCAATGTATTTAAGAAGCGAATGAATTGTTATCCGATCATTCTGTAGTAAGCCAAGAAACGTCTCCTACGTTTCTAGTAATTCTCATTTGCCTTTCATTTAAGGCAATATTCTTAAGTTTATTTACCTTTTGTATTGTTGTTTTTAGATTTAATGTTTTAGCCCGAACTTTTACCCCGATACTAGGATACATGTACTTCAGGATTTTCCGAGATCACTCTACTTGTTTGAAAATGCTTATTCAAAATGGATACCTCCTCCATCTAAAATTCCAACAGGAAAATCACTTTAGTTTTTTTCTGATTTTTAATATTATACAGAATTGTGATGTTATTTAAAAGTATAGGCTTTAAGAACGTAACTTTAAGTAATGTTAATTTTAGTTTAAAATTAGGATTTAGGAGCTAAATTTGACCCCCAAAGTTAGTTAGTTCGCTTTTTTACATGTTGACCTTTATAATTAGAATATAAACCACTTGCTGAACCACCAATGTTTGCAGTTTACCGTGTGGAGGCATTTCTCGTTTTTCTTGGGTCTGAAATTCAAAGTTAGTAATTTATTTTTCATGTATTATTCTTTTAGTGTAACTTGCTTGGTGGACGAATTTTATTTTGACTAACTGTGTACGTTCAGCAGCAGTTAAAAGTTAAGTTGATTTTAAACTATAGTAGGTTGTTTCTCGTAATTATAAATGAGCCAGCAAGAGATGCCACAATAAGAACAAATCAACAACACAACTAAAACAATGTTTATTCAGGATTAAAAAAATTCTTTTTTTTTACAGAGTGTTAGTAAAAAGCTTCATGACGTAGTATAAAGCGCATTTAATTACCGCAGCCGCAACATGTATGTCTGGTTATCACGTGATGAGCAGGAAAGCTACGACCAGTACTAATAGAAGTAATGACTTTAATTTGTTCTCAGATGCGTTGCTAGCAAGCTGATCGTTGAGTGAATCTGCAACAGAAGATAAATAAAGTTACAAGCTGGACCTGACTAAGATACTTTTGTGGCCATTACACAATCCAATTTTTATGCCCTCCACCACCATTACAAATTTATAGTGACAAGTTATTAACATAATTACAGTCATATAAAATTATAACATTGAATTAGCAAACATATTTAAGAAGTTAGCATTAAAGTAATATTCAAACTCAAAAACATCAAATTTTCATTTTACGCAATCATTATTATCTCTGTTTAGCCATGCTAAAAATTAAGGACTTTTAAAGACCTAGAGTGACCCACTTTTTTTTTATTTTTACCTTGTCACACTCACAAGCTCTGTGGTGCAGAAAATAAATAATAATAAAATTAAAAATAATTTAAATTGATGAGATGATTTAATGGTTTATGGTAGTACGTTGCTAATAATCTGTCTTATAAATAGGCTATAATCCATAGGATAAAAAGTGCACCAGGTTTGTTGAGGGAATTAATTATCAGGTAAATAACAGTAAAATTAAAGTAAATAGGAAACAATGTAGTTCATGACAAACACAATTACTTCGTACAATAATTTATTAAAACTTAACGACGGTAGCGTAAGTTTTGCAATTTTTCCCCACTTAATATGTGTTTCAAGCACTCGACTTAATTTTCGTACCCCCTAAAATTTTCGTGCCCAGTGCACGTGCCTCAAGTGCCCGTGCGATAATCAGGCCCTGGTTACAAGTTTAGAAAACTACTTAGACGCACTATTCGGCCTTACTCGTTTTTTCTTTCAATATTAATTAGCACTATATAACGACGTTTCTTCTCGAACTTATATTGCTGCATTTAAGTTATCAAAGTCTATTGCAAACATAATCCAGGTACATTTCACCTCAACATTCAGGAGAAAATAGTCGAAAGATAATTCTTTTAAAACTCCATTCTATTGCGCCAAAATTTAGAAACTTGGATGACACTCACCGTACTTACCACTTAATAAGACAGTTGCCAGTAATTTAATTGAAACATCTACCCAGAGCAAGAAAAATGTAGATTTTCTCATACGAATTTAGTTCAACTTTTTGTGACTTTAATGCGTGGTATGAGCAGCCTGCGCTGGTTGTTGCATGCGCGGGAGATAATGTCGTTGGGCTGAACTGGTGTTGCCACTGGTCGATAAACCGGTAGCATGGTGACAAGTGGGCCGGTCTACCATGCCCAATCCATTGATGCAGGAATGACCTGTTCAAATTGTTACGAACAGCCAGTTCAAAATAAGCAGACGCGTTAACATGTTGGAACCACATTTTGCGACTCACATTTGGCAGAATATCGTCAACCACGCCGGGAAGTACATACTCCAGAGAGATAGGATAATTTGCAGGGTCAAACGGGATGCTAAGTATGGTTCGACTAAGCAATCACCAATGAAACCCGCCCACACATTAACTTTGAAGCTATATTGTGCAGCCTGGTGTCGCACAATGAGACCACAGAGCTGATTATGGGGGTTGTATGCGCCATTCACATCTCGGGCACATTCTTGCAAAAATCATAGTGCGGAACGCAGAAGTTTGGGATGGTCATGGGAGCAGAAACAGAACCGTTTGGACACGAGAGGCTTGGAAGGATTTGACGTTCAAGCATCGATCACTGCCTGCCCAAGTGTCCAATCACTTCTCGCAATCGTACAAATTTTGAGGCAGAAATGCAAACAAACTATATATATATATATTATATATATATGTAATGAGACGGACTTCTCGATGGGTGGTTGCAGTCATGGCCATAAAAATGATACTGATTCAGCTAAAGACCTTTATTGAGATAACGTTGGAGGATGGGTTTCCACTTCATCATAGGGACAGAACAAACTGAAGGGTCAGCTAGCACGAAGTTCTATCTACAAGACCCTTAACACCTGGGTCAACATCTGTGGGAAAATATCTCTAGAAAAATCTGTCTCCAATAGCGTGCATCTCCTTTTTATTTGGAAATTTCCTAAATTGTCCGCTAGGGCCATGTAGGATTATAATTGGTCAGGCCCCTTCTCCGAGGGCGTAAACTGTAGCCCCAGTGGTCAGTTTAGGTTAGGGGTTAAAAAGGGGAATGCAAAATGACTCTGGAATCTTTAGCCCTTGATTTAAGTTTTGAAAACCCCTGAGAATTTTCCTTACATATATATATATATATATATATATATATATATATATATGTGTGTGTGTGTGTGTGTGTGTGTGTGTGTGTATAATTTGGTTGTACGTTAGGAGTAATATATATATATATATACACACATACACACATCTTACCCCTAAAAAATATCTAAAATTCTGGTTTTTTCCCTTCTCATTTTTTAATTCCTGACTTCCCAATCATATAATATCTTAAAGGAGTGTTCTATGATTTAAATTCCTTAGATTAAAATCCTGTCTCTTTCCCAAGAAAAAAAAGCGCTGGTATAAATGTTAATTTTTAGTTTACTGGTCACATTTTTTAGCTGTACCAGAAAAATGGTATTGTTTCTGCAATAATTAAATTGCTGCCTGTGTAGTTTTCAGCTTGTTTAAATGATCAAGGTTCACTCTCGCCTCCTGAAAAGTGCTAATACACCTTTAGTCTCAGGGCACCAGAATTACATGATTTGCTCGCTGTGGGGCCGACATTGGTGACAAATATGTATATTCTTAGAGCATTCATTGTACAGCTGTTGCTCTGTAAAGACGGCTGGTGAACCGATGCATTTTGATCCTCAATAAATGTGCAGTTTCACAACACTGGTGTTCTTTGATGGTTTCCGACTGCATTTTTCTAAGGGTTACATTACCAAGAAAGTCCTGGAAATTAAAAATCTTTCTCGGTAAAGAATGTTTTTACTGGTTACGTGTATACGTATGTATATATATATATATATATATATATATATATATGTGTGTGTGTGTGTGTGTGTGTGTGTGTAATGGGACGGACTTCTCGATGAGGGGTTGCAGTCATGGCCACAAAAATGATACCGTTTCAGCTAAAGATCTTTATTAAGATAACGTTGAAGGACGGGTTCCCACTTCATCATAGGGACAGGACAAACTGAAGAGTCAGCTAGCATGAAGTTCTATGTACAAAACACGTAACACCTGGGTCAACATCTGTGGGAAAATATCTAGAAAAATCTGTCTCCGCTACCGTGTATCTCCTTTTTATTTGGAAATTTCCTAAATTGTCCGCTAGGGCCATGTAGGTTAATAATTGGCCAGGCCCCTTCTTTCCCCTGTAGCCAAGTGGTCAATTTAGGTTAGGGTTTAAAAAGGGGAATGGAAAATGAAGCGGGAATTTTTACCCTTGATTTATATTTTGAAAACCCCTGAGAATTTTCCTTATATATAACTATATATATATATATATATATATATATATATATATATATATATATATATATATATCAGATCTAAAAGTGGAAGGGGTTCGGAAAATTAAGCGAGTTAAGAAAATTTTAAAAGGAAACTCTTTCGTAATAACAAAATAAATGAAAAAACCCATGCTCGCGTAAGCTTTTAGGATCATTCGGTCGAGCGGAAAGATTTTTGAAGAATTTGATGATTAAACGAACCGATAGTCGTCAGTTGGCGCGTAGGCGTAGAGCTGTCCACACACTGCACGCGTGGATTCGCCACGAATAAATGGAAATGGCACAGGCGTCGCCTTTAAACGAAACTCTATATTAAATAAAGAGATGATTTACCGAGATAGACTGTTTCGTCCACTCGCCTTACTACTGGATCACGATATATATATATATATATATATATATATATATATATATATATATACATATATATATATATATATATATATATATATATATATATATATACATATATATATATATATATATATATATATATATATACATATATATATATATATATATATATATATATATATATATATATATATATATATATATGTGTGTGTGTGTGTGTGTGTGTGTGTGTGTGTGTGTAAACCCTCGAAAATTATCCGCCCGT